>NW_017554646.1:453199-800349 GCF_001854935.1 Bemisia tabaci
GAAGTGATCCATAACAAACGACTTGTGTTACACAAGTTTTGAATATTTTGACTTTTTAAAAAGAAAGTAATATTAAAAAGAAACAAAAAATCGAAGTAATTTTCAATTAGCTCAAACACAAAGGCTGGTTGCCCCCCCCCCTCTCCCCCTGCTTGCATAGATATCAGCAGGGCCAGGGCGCCAAGAGCGATGGATCTTCTGTCCTCTTCGAAATGAAATTAAACTAACCGACTGTTGACCCAGTGAGACAAGTCTTGTCTTCCGTATCAGTAAAAGTGGGCGACGGATTCGATCAGATATGACGTGTGATCGTATATTCCGGATAATCGCAATTTGATGCATGCTGCAATAAGGGGAAACGAAGATGTGAGAGATACGGTCGGAGAAGATGCGATATCAATGAGGGGAAAGGCTTTCTTCTCTAACATGACTTCGAGCCCGGGTAATCTCCTGTGGTCAACTGAGTCATGTACGGCGGGTTACGGAAAACTATTTTTCGCAGGAATAACGATCCCGCTTGTACAAAGGAAGAAACGAAGGAAGAAACGAAGAGAAACATCCATGCCACTCTACGGTAACAAGATCTGAGACCATCAAATCTTGCCACCGAGGCCGGGATTCGAACCCGGGACATCTAGGTCTGTGATCAGTTGCGCTAACCACTGGACCAACCGATGTCGGCTCACTCACCTTTGTTGACAATCAGATGCAATGTCAGTAGATATCAAAACAGAGCAGTGTTCAAACAGTCGGATCTCAATACTAATTACGTATAGTCTTGAATTGGTGTTTGCGTTTTTTATTAAGTTGATAGTGGCCGTTTTTTTCGTAGTTTTTCGCAGTAAAATGTCGTGCTCGAGTAAAGCACAAGTTGGCGTGAATAAAGAAGTGTTTTACGAAGAGTTTTCAAAATGAATTGAAAGTCAACGGGACGATAATTCGGGATTTTTCAATGCAAACCGTTATTATGAAATAGTGGAAGAAGTGAAAATAGCGAAAGACAAAAGTGGAGGAAAAACTGCAACCGAGTACAAACGCTTGAAGTTTCAACCACAAAAACATCGCTTAGCTAGTGATATTTTGAAAAAACTAGAAATCTCATCGAAGATTTAGAAATAGATCCAAATAGCTACAGAGAAAGCATCGAAAAACCATCAGGATTGAAGATTAAATCAACAAACCTAACACCAAATCCTTCCAAAGCTCGAACGAAAGAAAATGACAGACGACAAGAAAACGAAAAGACCTTTACCGCTATAATATGCAACACAAAAGAGATTCCAGCAACATACGATCTAATCTATAGTATAGCAAATAGGAAAGGAGCAGGGATAGAAATTTTCACCGAACCGAATAAGAATAGATCGATTAATGACGAACACATTCTAAGTAAAAACGGCCACCATAGACCACCCATTGGGAAGCCTATTATCATTATAAGAGTTGTTCCGAGTTTACTTAACTTTGTTCTTCTTTTCATGGACATCGCGGATGTGTCTGCGCAGACCGCAGACACATCCGCGATGTTCATGAAAAGAAGTTCACTTTCAATTGCGCCGGGCACAATTTACACCCAAAAGGCCTGAAATCCATGTGGGAGATGATGTGCTTCTTCAAATTACTTTTTGTTGGAAAACGCTTGGAGCAATGCGCACACGTGTATTCGGGTTTTATGTTATGCGCCTGCAGAACCGGCGCATGCGCCTGGGGCGGGGAGTGCGATTCTTACTACTACTCTTAACTCTTAACTACTACTTTTGACATTACCCACACCGATTTTGGTAATGTCGACAATACCCAAACGCTCTTTGGATAATGTCGACATTACCCGGGTAATGTCAACGATATTCGACATTACCAAAACGGCCTGGGTAATGTCAATTATTGCCGCCATTACCCGGGTAATGTCGACATTACCCGGTTTGACTAGATTACCCGCAACATATATACAAAGGAGACAAAGAGAAAATGGATCCTGTTGGTTGAAACGGGCGGTTTTCATAGATGAAAAGGGAAAATAATGGACTAACTAATAGACTAAGACTCTCGTTAGTTTACTTGGCTCCTTTGTCTATTGCAACCACTCACTGCCACCAACAGGATCGCTTCATTTTACGTTTGTCTTCGTTGTCTATAGCTTTGTCTATCAATTTTAATAATCAGCCCGCAGGTTGTATGGCACAATACTAGTGCTTTTTTTTGCAGTCACAAATTTCCCTGGTGTGTTTTGTGTGAAAGTAAGGAGGGTTTTTCTGTGTTTTCCAGATGGTAGCTGCAACCAGCCGCCGGTGTTCGACGCGGACATGAACAACGAGCCGCTGGCGGAGAGCACGCCGGTCGGGCAGGTCGTCTACAAGCTGGAGGGCCACGACCCGGAGGGCTCTCCCGTCTACTACGGCATCCAAGGCACCGACAGATTCTCCGTCGATCGCACCCAGGGAGAAGTCCGCATCGTCAAACCCCTCGATAGAGAGGTCAGTCCAGATCATATCCCTTTACCCTTTTCGCCTCTTATTCACTATAGAGTACCTGTATAGACAGGGTATGGCCATTCCTGTGCCGGTTTTTCATTGGTCGCGAGAAAATAGGCTGACACGATGTTTTACGGCCGTAAATAATCAAACAGAATGGCTGTCATCAGTAAATAAATTTAAGGTTATGCACATCTTACATCCTCCTGTGACGAAGGCGAAAGGCGATTTAACAGTGTTCTCAGTTTAACGAATGGCTATATCGAAAATTTCGACGCGATATTTTTGTTCGTTCTTTTTTCTTTTCATGTAGGTAACCAAAAAAAAATTACATATCATCCGAGTTTCTGAATCGTTACAATGAGGATACATATGTTTCCTTTAATTGTGGTAAACGCTAGAGCAGAAAGTAAAAAATGATGACACGCAGTCCTTCAGCATTCCTACAGTCTTGTAGGCAGGCGCTAATGTGTGTTTCACGCCAACTAATCGACTGCAGTGCGTTCGGCGCAATGCAAGAAGTATTCATGCAGTCTTGTAGGCGCTAATATGGGCTTGACGCCGACCGTACGGTTTGGCACAATGCGTGAAGTATTCCTAAAGTCCTGCAGGCGCTAATATACGTTTAACGCCTGCCACACTGTGTTTGGCGCGATTATTCGAACTCGCGTTAGAATAATCGCTGCAATGCTGACGCCGTATGTGCATTCCAGCGTTGCCTTCTTTCTTGCGATTAAATATTTTTTCCGAAAAAAGTTATTATAGTTCTTCATACCCACGACCATTATTAAATATTTTCACTTCATTTAACATCAGAAGGTAAGACATCGATGACCTGTCATCCTGTCAAAATGCGTTTATTTTCCAACTGTTTCCTGTATTGCCAAACGTCTACCTTAAGTCAACTTCATTTTAAATTCGCGATTTCCTGTACCAGATGTTAAAATTCCTCTTCCCGCAAACCTCGTGCCTTTTTCGCGCAATCCTCATATATTTTCTTAGACCTTTCGCGCAATCCTTATCGATAGACATTTCATCATTCCCCCAGTCTAAATATAACTATCACTCCTTTCAAGCAATAGAATCGCTATATTTTCTCTTTTCCAATCGTTTTGTCCATCAATTTCAATAATCAGCCCGCCGATGCGAGGAATCGCCGATTAAAATTGACAAGCGACAAATGGGCGGTTTCCGATCGCGAGATTAACGGGAGCCTTCCCGCGGTAGAAAACTGGAAAGATCTATCTCCTCGGAGCGTAAGCTTCGGCGATAGTGTCCTCTTTCGCGGCGGAGAGTTCACGCCGAAATATGGATGGTAATTTTTGAAGTGGCGTTCAACTCGACCGAGTCGGAAATGGGGATCCGAGTGGCAGCTCATCGGCGGTTCCGGCGAAAGGATAGTTTAATCGGCGTGGCCTATTTGTTCCGAAATAAATCAAGCGGCTTCAAATAGACCATCGCGCCGCCGCGCCGCGCCGCGCCGCGCGGGATTAGAGCGCCTGCATCGCACCAATAAAGCTGCGATTAAGGTCGATTAGAGAGCAGATGAAAACAAGGGATTATAGAGGTCTGGGCCCGGCGTGGCGCTAGCGCTACCCGACGGACGTCAGTCCATTTTTGAAAATTTTACCCACCATCTTTCATCAATTTCGATCGATGAATCAACGCATTGGTCCGAAAAAGTCCCACGAAGTTGCTATCATAGAAATGACAAGCTTGCAGCCCTCTTCGATGAAATCGTTTAAAGCTTGAGGAGCGAGATATCCTAGAGTTGACAATATCCACCAATAGGAATAAATGAGGAGGAAATTAAAACATAGGTAAACAAGGCTAAAACATTGATAACACTCAAAGGCAGGACGTTTTGGCTGTTACCGACTCATTTTCAGCTGCAAAAAACACAAAAGAATAAATGAAAAATTGAGTGGTGACCTGATCCCAGCCGTTATCACGTGACCACTCCGGCTGGCATAAACGGCATATTATTATAACGGCTGGAGTCATAGGTCGCAGGTCGCCTTTCAATTTTTTATTAATTTTTGTGTGTATTTCTGCAGCTGAAAATGATTTGGTAATCGCTCGAAACGTCTTGTCTTTTAGTGTTTTTAATGTTTTAGCCTTGTTCAGTGGCGTAACGGGCGCCCCCGCAGACCGTGCTATGCAGGGGGGCCCAGGCGCCTAGGCTAGGGGGCCCTCGGCCGCCGGATTTTTTTTCTCTCCCTCTCTATGATACTTAGCTTTGGTTTCAAACTTTGGGCCTTCACTTACCGAGATGGGGCTTCTTCCTCTGATTTGTATTGTTAGCTCGGGGTTTTTCATACTTCTTTCGGACTGTTCCGAACTTTTTGTTTGCTGGAGGGCCCCTGCCCTGCCTTCCAATGTCCACTCAGTGATTACTAAAAATTGTCTCTTTTTTTGTCACTTTTCGTATTTCGGGCTTTGAGAGGTCCAAGAATCTCCTTGGCCTTGGGCCTGGGCCCCCCTGTAGATCCTTGGGCCTGGGCTGGGCCCCCGCCACCCTTTAGATCCTTGATCCTTTAGGGGCCCCATTTAATCGGGTACGAGATCCGGGCCGGTGAAGGGGGAGGCATTCCAAGTCCAAGTCCGTGATTTGAGATGTATCGGGCCAAAAAATGGGAAGGGGCGAGAAAGGGAGAGGGGCGGAGAGGGGATAATTTTGGATTTTATCGACATATTGAGGGGGGGGGGCTAGAAACATTTTTGCGGGGGGTCCCAGCGGAAGTCCGTTACGCCACTGGCCTTGTTTACCCATTTTTTAATTCCTTATTCCTTATTTATTCGTATGTTCGGGCTAATGGTTAACGCCTTTTGATTAGAATCCGCTAACCTTCAACAGTGTAGGTACCAAGTTTCACACTTCTGGCATAATTTGTCATTAAACTATGAATAAAAGCCCGTGTTACATCTCAAAACAGCGGTTGTCAGAATTTGTTGAAATAATACAATTTTGGAGCGAGAAATATGTATTCTCTACAATATAGATAACTCCTTGCGCGTCCTGGTATGTTTGTTGTCCACTCATAATCGGTACAATTTAAGGTCAGCTGAAAATGTATGATTTTTATCAAATTTTTCGATTATGGTGCTTCAGCTGTTGATCGCTCTTTCTTGTGGTCCACTACTTTCAAAGTAAGATGTTTCTCGATTTCTTAAATTCATCGCAGCGCTTAGTCCGAATGGAGTATCTTGGAGCATGAGCGCGAAAATGAAGTCGTCCTGTTTTAAGCCTCGCTAGGGCACTCAGAGGACCATCGACTATCAGCTGACACTTTTACAGCTCTTTAAATAAAGATAATCTGTTGATTTACCACCTTGGCTCATTCCGCCAGGTGTCCACACCAGAGCGCTCGTTCCTAAGTCCGGCGGACGTCCATTCCTCGGTTTTGGCCGTCGAAATTTTTACGATTACCACTCGATTATTTCTAATCAAGCATGGAGCCACTTTTTATCCCATATTTCGCCACTTCGGACCTGCTCTGCTTTCGACCTGACAACAATCAACCTGTCAAGAGAAGCAAATCTCACCGCGCTCCTCCGGGCTAATTATTGAAATCGACAGACGAAGGTATAAACAAAGAACAGAACGAGTAAATGGAGCGATCCTATCGGTGGAAGCGGATAGTTGCAATGATCAAAGGAGGCGTGTAGTTTACTAACCATCGGAAACCAGGGTGTCTACAAGTCTATAATTTCCGGAAAGTCCGGAAGTAGCACTGATTTTTTAAGAGCGGTCCGGAAGTACTGAAAAAGTGCGGAAATTCTGCAAGAAGGTCCGGATTTTTTTTTTCATTTTTTTGTAATTTTTGTCGCAATTTAAGCGAGAAATTCACATTTTTGAAATGTTTCGAATCTCGTCAAATGGAGGCTGTGAAGTACTGAATTTTTCTGTTGGGGAGGTACTGAATCTCTTGGGAATGTACTGAAAAATTATCGTAAAAGTACTGATTTTTGGCCAACCTGTTTTAGTAGATACCCTGGCAACCCACGAGAGACCCTATAGTTAGTCTTATAATTTTCGCCCTTAATCTGCAACAACCACCCGTTTCGACCAATAGGATCGCTACATCATCTTCTTTGTCATGAGTCGAATTTCAAAGGTCCCTGTCAAGTTCTTTGATAATCGGTGCAAGTTCCCCACGCAGCTGCTGAACAATTGTCGAAATTTTATGGAAAATGCAATTTTACTCTTCTGCAGAATGAAATTTCATCTCTGGTTTGGACTCATGATTTCTCGGCGTTTCCACGAGCTCGGCTTGGAAAGCGGCGCGGAAGACTCGGCCGGGCCGGAAGGAAGACCCGGGGGGCGGGGGTGGGGGCCCGCGGGCCGGGGGCCAAGATACCGAAAGTGACATGGATATCGAGGGAATGCCAGAAGATGGCGACAACACGGTAATGCCCAGAGATTGCAATGCCGATCCGCTCTACTTAGCCCGATACTGGATCTGTCACCCGCTCCAGCGCCTCCCCGACTAAACCGAACACCCGGCCTCACTGTCAAGAGCCAATGTCATTAACTTATCCCCCCCGCGGTCTTCCTTCCGTTGACCCCCGCGGCTGTCGCTCTCGTCATCGCGCCGCGGCGGCCGGCAACCCGCAACGCAGTTCCACCATCGGTTTAACCCTGAGACAACACTGGTAAAAAAACCTCTTGGACCAATGCCGCGGTGCATTGACTTAAGAGTGCAGTTTCTTGTCGCCGGATTTTAGAGTCTTGAACTCTTGTTTCAAGCGGATTTTGCATTGATTCAAGCGGATTTTGCATTGAAACAAGAGTCCAGACTCTTAAATCCGGCGACAAGAATCTGCACTCTTGAACCAAGAGGTTTTTTTTACCAGTGAAGAGGCCTTCCACTGGCTTCTTGGCGACAGGTGGAAGCTTTTATTCTCGGGGATTCAATATTTCCTTATGGACAAGCGTAAGGGGGCAACGGGCGCAACAGTCACCCTTTTTGTAGCCGTTTATGAAAGCTGAAGCGAGATATCCGTCCGAAATTTCGTTGATTTTCGACGAAAATACATGAATACATGGCAAAATCTGAGAAATTTTCAAAGAGAAAATCTCGGAAGTTTTCGAATAAAAATCTTTGGCTGCGTTGAAATGTAGTCACGTTCCATCGATTGGTAATTTTCCAAAGTTGCAAAATTGACTTTAACAGTTCAATTTTTTTAAAAATTAGTCCGTGCAATTTCTATCTAAAATTTACTTTTTTTTAGTGTAGCGATAAGAAAATTCAGTTCAATTTTTAAACAGATGTATATCTGACTAAAAATTTAACGGATTCCTCTGACGTCTCCTGATAAAAATGCAGTTTCCGAATAGAAATTGTTCAACATTAAAAAACAGTTACGTTTTTCGTCCGAAGAACGACGGAATGTAACAATTAAATTGCCTCCTGGTCCAAATCTCCCCCACACACCTAAACAAGTATTTCCACGTGGTTCCATCTCTTCGGAATGAGAGTCGAAAAGTCAGCTCTGAACGGTAAGGAACTCCGGGTTTCCTCCCAACCGCTCGTATTTTCAACCGGTTCCACATGACTAGCAGTTTTTGAATTTATGGTCACGACCGGCATGTCATCCTTGTTTGCACAGTATCATTGTCATGTAGAACTCCTACATTTCGCGGGTTAATATTGAACCGCAGAATCTTCTTTGTCGTTACGGGTTAAAACACAAAAGAAACCGTTTATCTCCGATGTCCATACTGTTCAGTAGTAAGTAGCCCAGTGAGGATAAAATTGGAATCGCAATATGCAATATAGATGGAGTTCAGAAAAAAAAGAATCAATTTTTATGCCTCATTGTAGAAACTTTCCTTAAAAATACGTACTTTTTCAACATGAAAATTTTTTCAAGGTAAGAATTCTCAACAAGATTAATTTTTCAACACTACTAATTGCAACATCTCAAGAAAATAGGTAAGCATTCGTGGAAACTTTATCAACAAAATAACATTAATTTTATTTCTTCAGGTCAACGATACTTTGAGGTTTCAAGTAACACTTGAAGATGAGGTTGAGGGTGGCACTAACAACCTGGTCGAAGTCCCCATTTCAATTATCATTCTCGATGATAATGATAATGCACCAGTTTTCAAGGAGGTAAGTTGTTCATCTCTAATTCAGGACTCAACATATGCATTTTAAGTACTTTCCTTCGACTCCGGAAATGTTTAATCTCTTTTAACGAAAGTTTTCTTTTATTCATCTTAAAAAACTACAAGGAAGTCCTGAATAAAAGCAATATTTTTCAAATGTACTTGATAGTAGTATTACGCACTGAAAATGAATAATTATTATGGAATTTTTTATGTCCTGTGTATTATAATTTATTTAAGTTTTTTACTTTTTCAAAGAAAGATTAGTAACTGCTTCACTTTAAACCGGTAATGTTTGAACAACAACCAAATGTTAAATTAATCCACAACAGTAGTAATTTACCAAATTTTTGTGAATGCATCGTATATAAGTACTTGTAAATTACTCAATTTTTTTCCTAGAGGTGGCACTTCAAATTGCTCAATCGTTAGTAAATATACTGAAATTTACGTTAGTTTCAACGACGGAACTGAAGGGATACCTCGTTTAAGTGGAAAACGTTCGATTTATTTGATTACATAGCTATGTTTCCTCGAATCTCATTTACACCTTTCTTAGTAATTTTGATTATACTTTTCTCTTTCTTTCTAAGTAATCCCTTCCTTTTTTCTCTGAGATTCACCTGAAGTGACACAACTATTCTCTTTTTTCATCTTTTCTCTGTGAAAGTTTTTTTTTTTTTTATGTGAACTTTCAACTCCTTTTCGGCTGTATAATAAGAAGCCTTCATAGTTTCCTTAATTTTTGCAGACCCCATATGAATTCGTCGTTCCAGAGAATGCAGCTGTGGGCACAACAGTTTTCTCCAACATCAAAGTAGAAGATGCCGATCTTGTAGGAGAAATTTTGGATGTGGTTTGTGAGAATAGTTTACAGGTGAGTTAATTTTGATAATCATGATAACCGGGTCATGAAGTAAACCTTAAATGGTATTAGAAAATTTAGTAATTCGGTCGAGTTTCCTCTAAATCCTTCAGAAGTGTTTTTTTACTTGATTTAATTTTTAAGTCAATATGGTAATCTTTTCTCCGATGTCAAAAGGAGGGGTATCGATTAGGGCCGTTTTTTGGCCCACCCTGGATTTCCTCAACTAAACGATTTTTTTTATTATCAAAGGTCTATATTTTACGGAATGCATAATTATTTGGTCATTTTCGATCTCTCATCGGGTCTAATGCTGATCTAATCATAAGTCTCAAGACCGTTTTGCAGGTCTGTGGTCCAATGCCAAAAATTCCTCATTTTTCGCCAAAATCGGCCCTCAGACCCTTGTTCAGCTCAACCTTATAACCAAAGAGCAATCAAAAATGACCAAATTATGAAGTATTCTTTAGCAAGCAACTTGTTTGGTATGGTCATGTCAATAGGATGACGGAAGAGAGGCTGCCAAAAAAGATGCTTGATTGGGTTCCTCCTGGGAGGAGACGTAGGGGACGCCCAGTGAGAGGTTGGCGACAGGGGGTGTTAAATGAGATAAGAGATTGTCAACTCCCTGATGACCTGTGGGAAGACCGAGCTTTGTGGCGATTAGGCGTCGCACAGCGCCAAAGAGCGCTATAAAAGCGACTCATATATATATATGAAGTATTCTTTAAGATAAAGGCCATCGGAGCAGATAAAGGGCATTGAGGTCATTTATTCAGCCCATCCAAGGAAAATAGTAGGAAGGAAAATATGTCAAGAGTGTCAAAGAAAATCTGAATGAATTTATTCTGAATTGGTCTGAAGAATGTTTATTATCTTATCGTGGAATAATGTACTTGATTATTCTCATTGATTTTTAGGCGGAAAAAGTTTGCTCAAAGTTTGGATTGGTGACAATTAATGCAACGGAGAGGCTTTTTCTTGGAGGCCTTGTTTTGAAGGAACCCTTAAATTATGCAGATCAACAATTCTATGTCCTTGGCTTAACTGCTTATGTAAGTATGTTTGTGTTTGGTTACTGAATTTGCATTCAGTCATTTTTTTTTCAGTGTTCTCCTGTTATCTCCATCCATTAAAGAAAAACATTCAATAGTTTCTTCTAGACCTAGTAGAATGGGCCATTCAGCCTCATTGAATCGTTAATATCAGATTGACATAGTGTGGACTTGCGAATCATTAAAATATCTTGATGGTGAATTTTTGGCAAACGATAAATCGTAGGTAAACTTTAAAGTCATTACAGGATCATTTACAGTATCAGATATTGTCAGTCAATTAAGATGCTGAAAGAAATTTGAAATTTTGTCAGATGAGAAACAGCTCCATGATCTTTGCTATTGTTTCCCTTTCTCTGACAAGACTGTCATTTAACTATTATATTTGTGAAAACGTTTGTTTGTTATTCAGGACGGCATGCATAACACAAGTGCAAGCATTGAGATCACAGTGGGTGATGTCCAGGACACTCCTCCAGTCTTTGTTGGTTCCTTGACTGGTGTCGTGCGTGAAGATGCTCCCATTGGAACTTTGGTTATGACTGTCCAGGCTCGAGATGGGGACAAAGGCCAACCAAGGCCTGTTGTATACGATCTCATTATGAGTAAGTACACTGTAGACCTTTTTTTTCCCTTTAAAAAAAAAACAACTGACGCATAAATTAAGGTGATTCAAAGTGCATCACTATTCATTCTTGAGAAATTGTGATTCAAAAACATTGATTGGAAAACGTTGGATATAATCAGTATGTCAGGGTTGCCACCTCTAGATAATCATGAAATTTTTTGGAAATTTAAGAATGGAGCTATTGTATGATCCAGGGATTGCTTTTTAAAAAGGTGCTTCTACTGTACCTATATTTTAGCAAGAAATGTGTATCCTAGCTTAAGAAGACTTAACACAGCATTTTTGACCAATTTAAAGAGGCTTAAAATCATGGCATCTATTAGAAAAAACGTTCCCTATCTGTCTAAAGTTCATGAGATAACCCACTGTTTCAACCACCATGAATCCAATGTAACTTGCCTTCTGTATGATTCTCATCCTACATTCATTCCTCGCACTATGTTGCCTTTTGAATGTGCATTGACCAGCTTTGTTTTCTGTTTCAGATCCTATGGACTACTTTTTAATTGATACCACAAGTGGAGAGCTGAGAACTGCACGTCCTCTTGATCGAGAAGCCCTGGACAAATCCAATGGTGTTGTTTCTCTCACTATTCGAGTATGTTGTAGTTATTTCTTCTGTACAATTCTAAGGTTGTGTTGTAAGAAATTGCAGTCTGATCATGACTTCAGAAAGAAAGAAACAAAAATAAATACCTTCCCATAAAAATAAAAATTTTTAGGCCAATGAGTGCTTCAGAATCATGCTAGAGAATGTTATCTAGGACTTTCAGAGATTAGTTTTCATCTAGGCAGATAACCTCTTTTTCCTCCCTTTTGGTGCAGTTTCACATTTAGCTCATCTTGTATTTTGACATTTTTGTGATTGCTCCACATAAAAAGAGACTGTACTCTTTTTAATTGTTAATTTTAATTTGGTTAAGAGGAAGCTAAAAACTGATTTGTCAATTAAGTATGGACAGCTGAATAAGTTTATTTGAGGATTTTTAAGAGAAATAGGTAAAAACTAGATGAACCTGATAACAATTTTTATAATTAACAATCTTTGCTGTTGACTGAGAAACTTTTCAACTAACTGCTTCCTCTCAGTAAGTAAGAATAATTTTGGATGGCTAAAACTTAATGAATACTTGTCGGTAAAGTAGAATTTGATTCACAGCAGTGTTCAGGTTAATAGTATTTATAATACATCTCTTCTGCAGGTGCGAGAAGTAGTAGATGGTATCCCAAGCAATGATGAATCCACCGTTGCAACTGCGATTGCAACCATTACAATCAAAGATGTTAATGATGAACCACCCAGGTTTAACAAAAGAGACTACTCCGTCATTATCAAAGAAAATATTCCAACTGGCACCCCTCTTCCACATTTGGATATGATTGTCACGGATCCAGATGTTGTGAGTAAAACTATGAGTATTTTTTGTATTTAGAAATGTTTCTCTCCGCTGAAAAGAAATAAATGCTGACTTGAATCATCAAAGTTCACTTTTGATCTTAAATAAAATTTGCATGACTTTAACATTATAACTGAATTTCAAAAATGGCTCATAGCCCGTTGTTTAGAGGGAAAAAAACCTGCACTTTTTGATTGGTTTATGCCACTCTCACCGCTCATTCATGGTGCCATAAGAAGTGATTTTAGAAGGGGAGCCCATCTGGGACTTGCAACTGGGTGACTATTAAAGTCTGCCATTGTAATTTTTTTTCAAAGCGCTGTTACATAGTTGCCTTTGATTTGATTTTCATATAATTTTTCTTGATTGGAAGATACTATCCAGGAGAATAACTGTATTTACCATCAGTTTTTATAAAAATGTTTAGAGGTTGTGTTAGCTAGTTTTGGCAGAATAAATGGTATTCAAGCATAAATGGTATTCAAGCTAATGGTGTACAAACCTGATCACACCAAAAGTGGGTTGCATTTACTCAAGCACAAAAATAAAAAGGCTTTAAAAAAGGGCCCGACCATGAAAAGGACAGTGGTTTGCATTTTGTAAAAATGTTGTACAACTTGCAAAATTCAGAAAAAAAAGAAGACGGCAATCACCGAAAATTCGAGAAATTAAGGCGTTTTCAGTAAGTCCATAAAAATGGATTGGCCTAGAACTTTATGTTCCTTTGCCCCAAATCTTCATTCTTATAATCTGCTTGCTTCATTCTGGAATGTAGAACGATTGGAATATTGCCAGTAAGAATTTTCTCTTAAATGTTAATCGAGCTGTATTCCACCCACACACCATATGGTTATCCAGTATTGGGTTCTTAGATTCTCAATATGTAAAGGCTGTGTACAGTTGTAACTCGTTTTCCTCTGAATGGTAAGCTGGAAAATTTATTGATGTATGTTGATTATTCCAGGGATCAAACGCACAATTCTCATTACGCCTGGAAGATGTCTCCAAGGCCTTTTCCGTTGAACCAACAGCTGCAAATGGTTCAACCTCCGTCAGCATCAGAGTTACCAATGGTTCCCTAGACTATGAAAACCCCAATCAACGGAAATTCATCATCCTCGTCATAGCCGAAGAAACAAACACAACCAAACATCTCTCTTCGACAGCTACACTGACAGTTGAAGTCTCTGATGCAAATGACAATGCACCAACATTCGACAGAGATGCTTATGCAGTCACTGTTAGCGAGACTGCTACTCCTGGAACAATCATTTCCACAATAACCGCCATGGATCGTGATAGCGGCGAATTCGGGCGGGATGGCTTGGTGTATCAGTTGCAAGGTTTGTCAAATTTCTTTTCTATACTGATATGCGGATCAACTTGAAATTTTATGCTCTTTTCTCTGAAAATTTGTTAAATTAAGTGGCTTCAAAAGTTTGGGAAAAGGAAAAAATCTTCTGACCTGCAAGCTTGCAAAACTTTTCAAAGACTGTTTTTTCTTGATTAGAATCCTAAAATTAAGAGGTTCGACTTATTTGATACACCCTCAGTTCCATACAATCTCCGGAGCATGTCCAGTTTTAAAAATTTGGCTTTTCATTTGCCAATTTCGAGAATTCGCAACACAGGACTGTACAAATAGGAATTTTTGTATAGAGGTCTGGAAATTCTTGGATATTATTAAATTAAGGTAACCTTCGTTTAATCTTCTCATAATCTTAAGTGTATTTGAATAATTTTCAGTACTTCCTTTAAATACATACTTATAAGCCTCTCTTATGGCCCTAATATTATTTAAAATATTTGTGCATTTTTCATGCCGGTAACTAATGTCCTTTCACGTTTCATTTTGAAGGTGACAAAGCGGAACGCTTCTCGGTAGATCCAGAGACAGGGACGATAACAGTTGCTCTTTGTAACACCCCAGGGACAGACCCCTGCTTAGATTATGAAACTCAGTCAGTCTATTTCTTAACCTACAAAGCAACAGACACGAGTGGAGAGGGCCTCTCGACATCAGTTCCGCTCAAAATTTCACTTCTAGATAGCAACGATAATCCACCTGAGTTTGAGAGCAACCACTATTCAGCATTGATTGATGAAGGAAAAACGGAGTTCGATCCGCCATTGATTGTCCAAGCTAGAGATAAAGACAAAACGTCAGAAATCAGGTAAGAATTTCAATCTAGTTTTCATCAAGAAGCTCTGTAGTACAAACGGCAGGTTCGTCTTTTCTTTTTTATCTTTGTGCCTGGTTATCCAATGGAAGTAATATCCTCAACCGAAGAAATTTCTTGCATGAGAATATCTTTAGCTCTGTGTTGAAGAACATATTATTGAAATTGACTTATTGTCTCAAATCCAGTTTATTTAAATAAATTTGCTCTCTGAGCAGAATATTACAAACCTTATTTGAATAGCAAAACCGCCTGAATTATTTTTATTATTGACCTCTGTGCTGCTTGTTTTGTTATCATTATGATCATACTACTATGATTTCTACTGATGCCATATTGGTAATAATGAACGAAATAGGTTGAGAGACAATCAATTCTGAATGTTCTCTGCTTGTTCTATATGCCTTGTAATTCGTACAACTGCAAAGTATTTATATCAGCCAATATTGCGCGTTCAACAAAGAAAGCAAAATTATAACAACTAGTCCAAGAGCTTTTGCGATATTTGTTTGGTTTACACAATCTGGTTACATCAGGAAAAGAATGAAGAGTTCAATGACCTTCGCAGAATTTTCTATCCTTTTGAAGATGTTATGTATTTGAGGTAGGTCAACTTGGCCTTTAGTCAAATACAATAAAAAAATATAGATGCAAGAGGCGGCAAAAGTCTACCAGAAAATTAAGTAAACAATTAAACTATAATGAAGGATTTTACTTTTTCATGCAATTAAAAGCATCGATTGTTTATTCCAGGTACTCAATAGAATCGAGTAACGCAGAGGGGCTTGTTGACATAAATCCACTAACGGGAGAGATAACTGTCATCAGCCCTGAAGGTCTGGATATGTCAGCAATAGACGGAGAAACACTTTCACTAGTTGCGGGGGCTTCTGATGACATGTTCAAAGTACTTACTACTGTCAATATCACAGTCCTAGACGTCAACAATAATGCCCCCGAATTTGAGTACGATAACATCACAATAAATGTGAAGGAAGATACTCCTGTGGGTGCCTCTCTTATGACTGTCTCGGCATACGATGCAGATACAGGAATCAATGCCGTCGTGAACTACCGTATTGAAAAAGGCGCTTTTTCTGATTTTGCTGTTGAACCTTTGTCGGGAGATCTGAGTATAGCATCCAAGTTGGATTATGACCGCAGGATGGATTACACCATTGAAATAATTGCTTATGATGGTGGAACCCCCTCCTTGACTGGAACAACAACAGTCAACATCAATATTGAAAATACAAATGATAAAAATCCATACTTCTCTCCTGCTCTTCAGCGAATTGATGTTGCAGAAGATGCAGCCGTCGGTAAGGTGTTTTATCGTTTGGTCGCAAAAGATCCAGATGTTAACCAGTCGGATGCTTTGAACTTCGCAGTTGCTGAACCTATTACTGCAGTCGACAAAAATGGAGTAGAAGTAGATTATGATACTTCCTATAAAACCTTTTTCTCTGTTGATAAACTAACTGGGGATGTTTCCGTCGCCAACCCGCTACAAAGAGATATGGCAGCAGTTGTTCGTCTGACCGTCATCGTGACGGATACTACTGCTCCCAATCTTCAGCAAGGAAACGGCACTCTTATTGTGTCAATCATGGATGTGAATGACTTCGCGCCTCAGTTTCCTCCTCCGTGGACCAGAGAAAATCCAAAGTACAGTTTCAGCATTTGGGAGGAACAGCCTATTGGCACTGTTTTAGGAACGTTCACTGCTTTTGATGAAGACTCAATCATTGACCACTACGCCATTGTCCCCGAAAGTGAGTACTTTGAGGTCAACAACGAAACAGGCGCCATCAAATCGAAAAGTAGGATCGATTTTGAAAAAGTGGAAACCATACATTTCAACCTTTTTGCTTACGATTCTGGTCTCCCCCAAATGTCATCATCTGCGCTATTTATCGTCCATGTCAACAATACCAATGACAATAGTCCTGTTTTTAATCAGAGTGAATATCATGCAAGTATCATGGAAAATTCTCCGCGTGGAACCTACCTGACAACAGTGCAGGCAACTGACGATGACAAAGGAATCTTGGGCAAAGTAAGTTATCGACTCACAGGGAGTGACGGTCTTGCCAGTATTGACTTTAACGTTGATGACATGGGTTCCATCTTCGTTGCTAACCCTGAGTCACTTGATCGTGAGTTAAATGCAGAAATCACTATCCAAGTTATTGCATATGACGGAGGACTCGGGGATAACATGAGATCTGCATCCGCTCCCCTTCACATCAAAGTGATTGATGTAAATGACAACAAACCTGTGTTCAGTCAACATCATTACACAGCATCAATTGTTGAAAATATACCTCTGTCTCCTGCTGCCCCGATTGTCCAACTAAAAGCGGAAGACAAAGATAACAATGCTCAGTTAATGTTCAAAATTGTGTCAGGGAACAGCGACGATGTGTTCCGAATCGATCCTGAAACTGGGATAATATATCCTCAAGCCTCACTTCAAGGAAAATTGTCGCAGTATGTGTTGGCTGTTGAGGTCTCCGACAGCAAATTTTCAGACACTGCAAAAGTGGATATCGCAGTTTTAGATGTGAATCAAGCTCAACCTCTGTTCAAAGAACCTCCTTTGCCCAACGCCACAGTTCTAGTTCCTGAAAACACTGGGCCAGATCACCTAATTATGAAGGTTCATGCTATAGACACAGACTCTGGTGAAAATGGTCGCGTAACATATCATTTCAAAATCAATAATCTAAATGTACAAGAAACGGAGGAGTTTATGATTAATGCTGATACTGGGGAGCTCAAATCAAAGATTCTTCTAGATCGAGAGGAAAAATCCAGTTACCAGTTGGTGTTGGTAGCACGTGATCAAGGATCTCCAACTTGGTATGAATCTTTGCGTTTTCTCACGATAGTTCTCGAAGACGTAGATGACAACAAACCGACTTTCATGAAAGAAAATGCAAGTGCATCATTCCTGTTTCAAGTGCGTGAAAACAATCCTTTGCACCTCCGAATTGGCAAACTGGAAGCATTCGACAAAGATGAAGGGGTAAACGCCAAAGTTTATTATTACATTATAGAAGGTAACGCGGATCGTAGTTTTGCTGTTGACCGTTTAGATGGATCTGTGTATACAAATTCGTCTCTTGACCGAGAAACAAGATCCACCTATGACCTCTACGTCAAAGCAACAAACGATCCTGACTATTACCCAGCAAAGGAGAGTAACGTTTCGTTGGAAGACCCAAGTGTGGCTCGTGTGCGAATTTTGGTTTTGGATGAAAATGATAACCCGCCCATTTTTAATCAAACGGAATACAACACAGGCGTCAACAGCATGGCGGACTTGGGTACCTTGGTGTGTCAAGTCGATGCGTCGGATTTAGACGAAGGAGCAAATGGTTCCTTAACGTATCAAATAACAGCTTCATATTTGTACAGGGCAGGCTCCAATGTGTCCTCTGGCTCGGTGGTGCCGAGTCCTTTCATGATTAATTCTTCAGGCCGTATCACCATTGCTGCTTTTGTTGCCGAGTATAACCAGGAATGGTTTAAACTCAATGTTGTTGCCAAAGAATCAGCTCCTCCTTTCAGAGAAGCTGTTGCCATTGTAAATGTAAGTGTTTTTTTCTTTACTCTCTTCAAATTACCAGCTCCTCTCTTGAATGATCTACAATTTGATTGCATCTCCGAATACGACCAATAGTCTCTTAAAAACGAACCCTGGAATCAGAATTTCTTTTGGTCATTAAATTGCATTACAAGTGTCTCTATGCAAAGACTGGTTGATTATTATTACTATCATAATTATTGAAATTTTAGGGAAAAGTAACAACAGTGAGTGCAGAGCCAAGATGGTCACTTCATCTTGCGTGTCATGGAGCTTCTGACCTTTAAATTAGTGCAAAGAATAACATAGGTCCCATTCCGAAAAATTGTAGAAAGATGAAAATTTGGATTCTCTATGAGGTACATCTTCAAATTTTAGTTTGAAGGCATGATTAGATAGTAAATTCTTTTCAAGGAGAATATATCCTTTTTACCGTATTCAATCATCTCAATCAATCATCAAATTCATCAATCATTTCAATCTTGAAGTGATGGCTAAATTTTCTACAAAAAAATATTTTAATAATTTGATCTCAACAAGAAATGCCACAAATTTTTTTGGCTTGCCTTTGAGTGACCGCAGTGTTACTAATTTTACTAATTAACTTAATTTATTATTCAGACATCCGATCGTTCTGCATAATATCATGAGTAGTAAATGCATTTATTTTAGCTGATTTTGTGCATTATCATTGCCAACCTGTTTTTATAAATGGGTGAATTGCAGGTTTGGATCTACGAACAGAAGCAGTTAATTCGAGTGATTCTATCCCGTCCTCCAAAAGAAGTGCACCAAGACAAAGAGGAAATAGTCATGGAACTTTCAAATGTTACCAACCACCTAGTGGTTGTCGATGAGATTAAATATCATCTGCAGAATAACGGTAGCATCCGATATGATTGGTAAGAACCCTTTTCATATGGTAATTTTTAGCTCTTATGATTTCTGAGTTTAAGTTTTGTAGTTAAATCAAGAAATGATAATCGTATAAATCCTTGCATAATCTTTAGTAATGTGCTACATACTGCTAATCTAATTTTTCATGTTAAAAATATTTTTCTCAGCTTTAAATATTTGCCAGGACACACAACATATAATCTTTTTTTATTATTATTTTATCATCATTTGTGTGTTTCTGTTAACTCTGTCTTTTTTATTCCAGAATACATTCATAGATCTGACAGTTTATTTTCATGTAGATGAATTTATGTATTGAAAACAGCAAGTGCTTTCAAATTATAATAACATAATAACGGAAGCAAGACAAAAAACTTCTCAGTTCTTTCCTGGCACCTAATGTAAAATAATTAATAAATTAAGAGAAAATGAGAAATGAAAAGAGCATAAAAAAATGTGGAATCGTTTTTGGAATGCTTATGTTTTCCTAGATACTCAGAGAGGCAGAAAATCCCTCATCTCTGATACTGACAAACATGAGACTTGACCCATTTTTTTGGTACTTGTTCGCAAGTAATTTTCTTTTTTGTTTAAGAACTCAGGAAGTTTTATATCAATTTGAAAAATATGCAGAATGTCGGAGGACTTGAGAGAATTCTGAGAAAAACTTGGTGGAAATTGAGGAATTCAATTGTGAAAGTTAAACCCTGTATAGTTACAAGTGACTATTGTTCTGTAATTTTCCGCATTCCCACAAGAACGTTCCCCTCAGAGTTACTTTTATTAATCTAGATTTTTTTTTTCAGGTCGGACCTGTACATGCATGTGATTGACCGAAAAACGCAAAATATTGCTCAAATTACTGATATTCTAGAAATGATTGATACGCAATATGACTTGCTCAAAGATTACTATGCTAGTTTCGCAATTGAAAATGTCATCCCTGCATACATTATTTCCAATGTGGAGCCTTTTGAGCCAGCTCTAGCTGCCTTGGTAGCCTTGTTGATTGTATTATGTGTTGGTACAATATCAATTATAATTGTTTGCTGTTGCTTCCGTCATTGGGTCGTAACGGACCCCTCAGATGTGAAATCGGACATGTTGATAAAGAAGACTATTATCGACGATCTCAACACAACTGAGAATCCCTTATGGATTGAACAGTAAGTCACCTCTATTTTTCTGGTCAGCGGTACCATACTGATGTTTAAATTGATACTCCTTTGCACTGTGAAGATACATCAGATATGGATAATTTTCTTGTTTCAAAATAGTGCGGCAGTAAAGGACAAGATTGAAGGGGAAATGAAGACAGAAAGAGTAAAAGAGGTTGGAAATAAGGGGGGATGGCTGAGGCATCATTGAGAAATTGAGAAATTATGATATCCTCCTCAAAAATATTATTTACGAAAGGTGATGAGTGCCAAAAGAAAGCATTTGTAAAACTGCCTAAATTAGTGACCAGAAATTCCAGTTTTGCTATTCTATCAAATTCACACATCGTATCCCACAATTGTCTATGTAAGTGTTGGATCCTCTTTTCGACAAAGTTTCAGTATCAGAATCCTTCCTTAAATCTTTTTGTTTGATTTCTAGGAAATTGAAACTCTACGAGGAGCAAGAACTAACAATGCAAGTGTTCTGTGAACCAGACAGAATCCGAAGGGATAGTGTTGGGGATTTATCAGTGGGAGGAGACAACACCTATGCTACGATACAGCGCCCTCACTCACAGCAGAGGGACTACGCCACTCTGGGTGGCTCGATTCTACCCTTGGACAGTGCAAGCACGCACAGTCAGCAAGTAAGTCTGCTTGAAATTGCCCCATTCAACATTCGATAATAATCTAAGACAAATTTTTCTGATCGATTATCAATCATTTTCATATTTTTGTCGACAGCCATGAATTTTTCTACGGTCACATTCAGTTATAACCATGATAAACGTATAGAGTTCATGGAGGAAATTTTTAAATCAATTATCTGGTTTTATCTACAAACATGATGCTGTTTTGATCTACACTTATTTTCGAGAAAGTCTTCTGTCCTCTGAGAAATAGGCTTTCCAGGCGGAGTCACAGTTTTAGCACCTGCATAGATGATTTCAAAAAACTCATGCACTGTTTTTTTTTGTTCATGTAAAATCAACACGAACATTAGTAATGCACATAGTGTTTTAATAGACACAATCAATTTTTATTTGTGTTGGATCAGGAAGTAAATTTTTCAGTTTTTAGAGTTTTCAGTCAGGACAATTACTGAGAGTGTTTGATGAAGTAGAAGAATAAAAGAACAATGACTCTTTCTTGGTATCTATAAATTATAAGCAACTTAATTGATTTTTGTGGAAGTAGATAGCACATATGATCAATAGATATTTTTTTCCTTTTGTCCTCTTCAGCAAGGTTTAAATGTTCTTGAACCTAATGTTACTAGAACTTTGATCTTATATCATTCTTTATTCTGTGTGATTTCTTTTTTTTATATATTTATAAAATAGATTTCTTCATTTTTACTTCCATTTAGATTTCAATATTTTTAAAACTCGCAAACCTTTCATGATGAGAGCAAACATTCTTACAAGTATCTTAAAATTTTAAAATTTCATTAAAAATGAATAAAAAATCATGAGTTCTAACAATTTATAGTCTGATTCTTTTCAGATGTACGAGGCTGCATTGGGTTTCCAAGGATCAACGTTCCAAGTGCCCGATTCACCACCAGACACAGCTGATTTGCTACGAGCACGCAGTGAGCTGAGAGTGAACAAAGATGGTCAACCAGAATTTGTCTCAGAGCTTATTTAGCTCTGATGAGTTCTTTCTTTGTGAAAATTAGTCCATTTCATTGTCTTTTTTTGTGTTTCTATTTGTGATTCTAAGAATGTTAATCACAGTCTTAAAGTGCAGGAAAGTTACAGGAGCCGTTTGTAGCTTTATCGTTTTTTTTTATTATTTTTTTTTCTTTAAAAAAGAGTAAAAATAAGTAGAATATACCATCAGAAATATAATGGATCAGTTGCGTACAGAATTGTATTTTGATGGTTTAAGGTAATTGATAAGTAGACGATATGTAATTAAATCCGTCCAAACGCCTAATTTCTACTTCCGAGAATTACGGAGATATTGCCCCTCGTTAAACATGGTGCATGATGTCTTCTACCACATTAGTACATACAATAGCTTCCTCCACCTTGGATTCATAAATTAGTGACACACAGAGTTTTGTTGGTCGCTTGACTTCAAACACGGATGAAACCAAAGTGGAAGAAACCGTGTCATGTACCTCCAAGGTATGGAAGACATCATACACTGTGTTTTTTGAAGTGCAATACCTCTATCAATATTGGAAGTAGGAACTTTGCGTCTGGTCAGTCTTTATTATTTTTGGCTGCTTTATAATCTGAAACTATCAAAACACGATTCTACGACTAGCGCAATCCTGATTCTTCACTAACTTTGCATGTCAAAGTTTTGAGCTCTCTTAGCTTTCCTGCATCATTAGAAGACTTGCCAAGTAAGTTCAAACTCTTTTAGAGTAAGATAGCAGATCTCTGCCATTTTGATTCTTACACTTAATTTTGATGCAAAAATGAAGATGGGAGATCTTCTCTCTAATAGTGTGCAAACTTATTTGGCATGGACTTTATCTTCCATTTGTCTTCCTTTACATGGCGAAGGAAAATGTTCCCCTCACTACATGGCACTCAGTGCCCAAATTTAGTATTGTGTTTTATGTGATCATGTACTTGCATTTTGTCATTCCATTTAGTGTCTTATCATTGCCATACTCTCTCTTAAATCTTTTGTCTTAAAATTTTTAAGTCTCGTATTGTTGTGTCAAATAAGTGGCAACGAAGCTATTCGACGTCAAGTAGAGAATAGCATTATTTTAAACCCTCTAGCAACGAAATTTTGTGTTCAAAAGTTTCAATTGTGATTCCTTTTTTAGTGAATTTTACTGTTTATTGGTTGTGAATGTACCTTCAATAATTTTGAAACGAACAACGCCTTTTTTGTAAGATTTTGTATATAAGACTGCTAAAATTTTTTGTGATTTTCCTTGAGATCACACAATTGTCCTGGTACGTATTCTAACTTGAATGTTTTATTTGTTGGATTTGTATAGAAAGAAACCCTTTTTGAAACGATTTTAATGTATTTTAAATACTCTGATCGATGGCTGAATTCAGAAACCATGTAGCTATTTTGTTTTGCAGTCTTGCAGATTTACATCACACTTTATCAATAAGAAAACCAATCAGCTGAATTTTTTTATAATTTTTATGATTTTTCTTCTCTGTTTTTAGAATATTCTATGGAAACCTCAAGCAAATATATCTGCTAATTTCCCCTCAAAAAGATAAAATACGAGTATGAGACATCACACTGTAGGTACATGGTTTCCAAGCTTAGCTATAACTATGCAATGGATGAAGGTCAGTTGAAAGTGAAACCTTTCCTGTCTGAGAAGGAACTGTGCCAATGAAAAAAATGGATATTTTCTTCTCATTTGAAATTTTGTTTCATAATTTTTTGAACTGTTTTTAACACAAATAATTATTGTTTTCAATAATAGATTTTAATATAAGACTACTATTATTTCTGCTTTCAACTTGGTCCGTTCTATGTGTGTGTGCTGGACTAAAACTTCCTCTCCCCACTGTTTGAATGTTTCCTAGGTTTCAAATTTTTTCAGCTGACCTCCATGCGTTAAGATTTTTTTTAAAAAATTTGATTAATAATACTGTGATAATATTTATTACGTATTATTTGTACAAATGTTTATTAGTTAGTATCAAATTTGTGTGATATTATGATTTCTATGTTGTAGGAGTCGCATTTGCCTAGGAATGAGGTTCAGCCTCAGCTTTATTTAATATCATTGTCAAAACTTTATTTAGTTCAAAATTTTAATTATTGCATAATACTGTTAAAATACTGTTCATTTGTCCCCCCCCCCCCCCCCCCCCGCTCAGTATGTGTCAATTGTTTTATATTTCCATAATACCTCCTTTCCATGCTCCAAGCATGTTGTATAGAAATTGAAAGTCTCCCGTCTTAAAATTTAGTCTGCGTCTCACCTGGTTATCTTAATCCAGATTTCCTGGCTACTTTTTCAACAGTAATTTAGTCTATACCAGGCATTCAAGCATGACAACAAATTTTCTAGTATGATCCATCTCCTTGTTTCTCATTTTATTGTACCTAAGCTCTTTGATAACTTCCTCTCAAAGAAAGAAAAGGACAGCATTGAATTCTCTTTGTTGTGAGAACTATATCGTTGTTTCTAGTATTTTTATTTGTCTCCTAACTAGGTACATGGAGAGTAGGTATTGGAAGCACTCTAAAACTATTATGGATTCTGCGTGTAAAAGTGTCCCAATTATCAGTCATCAGAGAAAAAATTTAATTTTGGTTTAGATTTTTCTGTTTGTCCAGAATGGGTGGTGAATGTTTGGAGCTGTCAGTAAAGTCTTACGCAAGCTCTCTGATTGGCTCATTTTGTAATGCACCATTAGATAAGGTGCGAATTTAAGCATTATGATTTTTGTATCCCCCATCAAAACACCTGGGACACGATTTGTACAGCAATAATTACTGAAGTTAACTCCCAACCTAGATATTAACGCTTTTCGATACAACAAACCAAACCTTCCTCTCACAATAAAAAATCATAACCTACTTCAGCTCAATCCCTCACTGAAAGTTACCATAACAGTCTTTGCAGTGTGAAAATATGACACCCTCAATATTGATGCTGTGGCTCAGCTATTGCACAATGTTTACACTTTAAGCAACACAGGGTGAGAAAGCAACACTGCTTATCAAGAAACCTGCCAAAATCATTAAAGTTTTTCAATTTTATTCAAGTAGATTATGTTTTTTGATGGGAACGGGAAATTCAAATTTTTGATAACCAATGCTATGTAAAAACGTTGATATCTTTGTTTGGACTTAATTTCAGTAATTTTCGTTGCTTAAACCGTGTTCCTTCTGAAATTCTTAAGCAGAAATATACATAGGTAGATCAGAATGCTTGAATTCGTAATTTCTCCAATGGTGTCCTTTCCTCATATTATTTTCACAGAATTCTGAGCTAACTGTAAGCAACAAATTTAGGATGTAAAAAGTCATGGAGACGGGTCAGAGGTAGAGAGTCTTACTTTCACCATTATGTTGCAGCGTTTCACTCTCCTATCCCTGTATGCATTATCAAGTGTTTGTCTCTGTGTTTTACGTCGGCAATTTTGTTCAAACCATGAATTTTATGAAAATTTCAAGACAAAATTTGCCACTGTTCTTTAAAATATCAATACACTGTCAAGTGAAACTTCGCAATGTTGCACTTTAATCACGTTCCTATGGCTCTGATCCCTTCATTTGATACTCTCAAGCCTGCAATTTGTTAAAGAACTCCTGACATGCGTTCTTTCTCTCCATGTACCTTGTTTTATTAGATTGGATCAGCTGAAGGACATTGTTGAAAAACGCCTTTTCCCAAAATTGTAAAGCTTGTGCAAAATAGGTGTTCATTAAATATTTCAATTTAGAAATGCCCTTATCTGTTGCTCTGCTTATGAAGTGCAGGACTTGTGAGAATAAAGTTGCAATTCTAATTATTTAGGTGTTTTGCTCAGGTATTTGTGCCTTTCGACAATGGTCCATCCCATTTTCTTTATCTAAGACGCCTACATATTTTCTCAGTATGTAGTAACTTTACTCTCACATGGCATTCCAAGCATGGCAAGAATTTTTTAACCCATTTCATCCAAGGCTAGACCTGAAATTAAAAGTATAAACTTTAGAAAATTGTCTTTGCTCAACATAATTTTGAGAAATAAGTAACGCAGCTGAAGAGGCTCGCAAAGTAAATCAAGTGGAATGTTTTTTTTTCCTCTTTCTGTTTCTTTCAATCATTACTTTCCTTTTTTGTGATGAATTTTATTCCTGCAGAGGGAATATAAAAGTATTGTCATGTAGAATGTCAAATATGACCTCAGAACCCTAAAAGATGAAAGTCCCAACCCTATTTCAAAACTTATTTATAAATCACCTTTAACATCACTATTGTTAATAAATTCTTACAAAAGAGAGGATTTTAATTTTTTTTTTAATTTGAATTGTTTTTTTGCAATTGCTTCTTTAAAGCAGAAATTCCTTAGTTTGATCAAGACTTTTGAAGGGTCATAGCTTAAAAATGTTCCCATTTTTAATAAAACTTAAAGAGTCAATTCTTTGTCAATATGTGTAGAAGTGAAAAAATTTCAAATCAATTTGTTCTGTGGACCAGGAGCTCTGTCACTTTATCGAAAGTTTGAAGTAGTCATCATATGAAATCCCTTTCACATGTTTTGATCCCTAAATTTTGTAGCACACTCAAAATTAGCCCAGAAATATTGGTGGGTGACATCTGTTTTCATATCTTTTTTGGCGTTTTATAGTGTGCCTTTTTACTTTGATTTCCTTCTGTATTGACTCATTTTTGCTTTTACCATTTTAAATAAGTATCATGCTGATCTATGATGGAACAGGAAAAAACTGGATTTCACTTGTAGTGCCTTAAAAATTCCACCTCATTTTATTCTCTCTCTCAAAAAAAAAAAAAAAACTTTGTAATACTCGCGTATGAAACTATTAAGTATTATTTTAGTTAGCTCTAAATCAATTAAGGCAAATCTCAAGCATTGTGTCCTTTTTTTCCTTTTTTTAAAATAATAATAATAATAATAATAATAATAATTTGAAATTGCACATAAAAGGAGGTGAGAAAAGTCACAAATTAGACTCATGATTCTACCACCTTTATCATTGAAGTGTTTCTTTATTCTTGCAATGCATTTTTTTGTTTCACTAGATATTGCCGTACGAACTACTGGTAGTTACTCTGCCTATATAGGCATTTTACTATTTAATATCAAGAAAATAATATATCTATTTCAAATCACAATTTATATGGTATTCATTGGTGTTTTTTGTGCCTTCTAGGTTCATTTTTAATGAACTTTATTTTAAGAATAAAAACCTAGCAAGAGTTTCTGGTTAAGGTGAAAAATTTCAAACATTCATCATTTTACGTAAGTGACCCGTATTTTTCACCCTTTAAGTTATGTGATTTCCCAAGTCTCTGTTTATCATTGTTTTTCCCAAAAATGTTCCCTATACTTCTATTCAGTATTTTGAGATATTTATTTCCAGAGCTTCCTTATCCTTTTAGTCTTATTTTTTTACACGCATAGCTGTAAGTGCCAAACCATGTCTTGTAAGTAGTAATAAATATTTGTATATTTTTAAGAAATGATTTTTCATTTTCCTCCCTTTTGTCTCTCCTAATATGAAGTACCTCCAATTAAATTTGCACTGCAATTTCTAAATTTGGCTTACTATTTACTTGTCAGCAGTTTTATGGTTTCCAGCTGATTTAACTGTAAGTAATCGTTTCTCTCTTTATTTCATTTTAACGAACAGGGCAGACAGTTAAAAATACTTGGGTTAGAGAAAAGGACAAATAAATAAAGTGCAAAAGAATTGTATAAATTTCTTTTTTATTGACTAGTTTAACATGCATTTTATGTACAGTCCTCACTTTTGCTCAACAATCTTAGTAATAGGTACAGTTTTTTTTTTATGAAAATAATAACTTAAGAAAGAAATTACCTAAAAGAAGCATCAGGCTTCAGTGCAAAAATTCAATTATCAATCCTTACAGCTATATTTACATTCGAGGACTTTAAACAGAAGATAAAGAATACATCAAAGATTTTGCAGAGACAGAATAGTTAAATTTTTTCTAACGAAGAATGGCAAAGATTAAATATCCTGCAGCCTACTGTAAGTGAGGGTAGAAATGAAGAAAACTTATGCTGTGAAAGTGCATGTACATGTGAAGGAAAAATTATCTGAACAATCTTTGAACATACTCAAGCTATAACTTTCAAGCAGAATGTTCATTATTTTCAGTGGCGAAAGATACTTGTAGAATTTATTGCACTTGAATTTTTCCTCAAGTGTTTTCTTTTCTTTTTTTTTTTTCGAACAAAAATATTTTCTCATATCTACAGAGTCAATATTTTGGTTTTGCAGATGGGTTTATGCCAAAAACAATAAATAACTTTAAAAAAAGGAAAGAAAAAACAATGATTTGGAATGCGACTTAACATTGAGACCTGCCATCTTAAAGAAAAAAAAAATAATAACGGCTAGAAAGAAAAAAGGAAAGAGGAAAAATCCGAGACAAAAAAGGATTAGGTGGGACCGTATCATATTCTAACATAATAACATACTTTTTCCTTCTAATCCGTAGTGAGGCAATTTTGAATATAATCTACGGACTAGAATGTATGTGAAGCCACAACTTAAAAAGCGCCTTCAATTCAGTGGATACGCATCTTCGCATACCGCGGAGCATATATACCTGAAGCGGACGCAGTATTTTTTGAGAAACATGAGTCTAGGTCGTGGACTTTTGATACCTCAAAATGACGTATTGGTTTCAAGTCAACAAAGCTTTTAAGAAAATACATAAAATTAGGTCTATATGTTGACACAATCAAATTAAAAGGAACTACCGGAGTTGTGACCTAGGCTGTCATATATGTATTCTTCTAAGCCGCGGGGTACAGATCACATGATAGTTCCTTTTTTTAAAATGTTGACAAGTTTACTTCTTCGTTTGTGTACTGCAATTATTTGCAACTTTCGTGCTATTTAATTTCCACCAAATTACCGATTGTTTCCCGTGGGAGACTCATGAACTGAGTCTCGTCTTCATCTTAGCTTGACCGTAAAAAAAGTAGGTATCGAAGTCACTTAATGTCAGAGAAAACTGGGATGTCATCTTCTGTTTTTTTTGTTTTTATTGTTTTTTTTTCCATTTTTATTCGTTTTTTTTTCTATGTCCAATTGTGGCGATGGGAAATATAAACCGTCCGACTGGCGGAACCTTAGAAAACGACGAGCCGTACAAATTACGCGCGTGGGAGGGTAGGAAGATAACAAGGAATTGTTCGACGGTGAAACTACCGAATTTCATGTCTTGATTTTTGACGGTTTTGCATCAATGAGCAACCTTTAACACCACCATATTTTACCCGAGAAATTCGGGAAGTAACGTAGGTAGGTAAATTTAAGAACGCCATTTCCTCCAGACTCTTTTATTTCGATCTTGATTCGATTGAATTATGCGAAAAACCGGCCCAGAGCCTTTGTTGTTAAATTTGAGTTGCTTGGCCCTGGTAAAAATTGGCGATACGAGATGTGTTTCAAAATACCATAGGAATTCTTATAGCTTGCTAAAGAAGGCTACAGAAAATCATAAAGTTGTCTGTAGAATGCGGAGAAAATCATACGGCCGGGCTATACGAAGCGATAAAAAATTATGAAGCCGGGCTAAATTGCCGGGCTTTACACTTTCTCGCCTGGCTGTTGCTTCTTCGCCATCGATTATAAAAGGCTATAAGAAATTGTGTAGAAATTCGTGTGCTTTGGAAATCATTAAGTTTGATACGGAACCACCTTAATATTTACAAGACACACATTATATTTTTCTTTCATATATATTTTTTTTCATCAATTGAAATAAGAATAATCCATACAGGATGTGCAAACATTTCAAAATCATGAGTTGAATAACGCTGACTCCGCCAGATTAAATAATAGAGCCTAACACAAAGCGGAGCGGCGACGCACTGGCGCCTACAAACCTAACAAGGATACTTCACGCATTGCGCAACGCGTGAAGTATCCCTGTTAGGTTTGTAGGCGCCGATGCGCGTTTCGCGCCGGCTGCCCGCCTGCCGCGGCCGCACCGCAGCGTGCCACGGCGCTTGAAGCAACTATTTCACACCAGAGGTACTTATTGCACGGTATCCTACGAAACTGAAGGCGCTCTAATATATTAGGAATGACAGGCATCCATCGAAACATACGGAGCTTTCCTCGCAAAATAAATCAAGATACTACGGCCCAAAAAGAGAGTAGTAGTCCAAAAATTCACTAAGTCCTTGCATCCGTAATTAGTAACGTTTAACATCAACTTTTTCGTCTGGCTGTTGCTTAGTCGCCATCGGCTATAAAATGGTGAAAGACATTGTATAGCCGGCTACAGAGGCTATTGGAAGTCTTACAGCCGGCTTTAGGTCTATGGTATTTTGGAACACCGATTCCACTGCCAATTTGAATTGTTAGATGCACTGGGGAAAAAGATCTGGGAAACAGACTTCTTCTGTTTCAACGCGTCCAAGTGAACCAAGAAAATGAGGGTTTTTGTTTCTATGCTACCGTGCTAAGGAAGAACGGCGTATGAACATTCGAGAGTTGCCAAATTTCCCCGGATAAAACATGTATTTTTGAAGAAATTTTTGCATATTTTTCCTTTAAATTTTCAGATATTTTAGGTTAAATTGCGTACAAAATTTTCTAAAGATATCGAAAAATGATATTCACAATTTTCCCAGTAATTTCGCTTTTTATCGGAGGAAACTTGGCAACGCCTGAAGGCTCATACGGCGTTCTTCTTTAGCGAGGCAGAATGGATGTGGCAATGAGGAGTAGGCAGCGGTATGCGCCACCTACCTCCTTAGTGAAAAAAAAAAAAAACAATAGCACCGTGGATATGAAATGATAGCGCATGCAAAATAAGCACCTCCAAACGAAAGTAAAAAAGAGCCCTGTTTCTCTACAGACGATGGGCGGAGGATAATAGAAAGGAGGATGGCTGCACTGGCGAAGTGAGGGGGCGGGGGCGGGGGCGGGGGAGGGGGAGGGNAGGGGTATTGCGAAACCGGAAAAGTGGGAAGCGCACTGCGAGGGCGCGGACCCGTCGCAAGTGGAACGGGGAAAGTCGCGGAGGCTAACAATAAGATTGCACCGGTCACCGGTGTTTTTCATCATGTGAAGACTCGGGCTCGCACCGGTCACCGGTGTTTTTCATCATGTGAAGACTCGGGCTCGCACCGTTGGCAACAGGTGTCGCAGCAAGTTCAGCCGATAGGAGGGGAGGCTGTAAAAGACAGTCTTTTGATAGTTTGGACTGCGTTAAACAGAAAGGAACCAAGCCACATTAGCTATTGCCAAATTTAACGGGGACATTTTATTTTTTACGAGAGAACTTTTGGGCGAACTCCTTTGAAAATGTTAAGGAAGTTGCTTTGTACCATAAAGAAAATTCACTGAAATTTTCACAAAAATCCGCACAACCGTTATCATGTAAAAACTTTAAATTGCCCGATTAATTTGGCAATAGCTGACGTGGCTTGGTTCCTTTCTGTTTAACGCGGTCCATTTGTCAGTAAAGAGGAACCAACATATATCATGATCATTTTTCTTTAAAAAAAAAAAAAAGAAATAAATAGGTAAAGTTAAAATTAAACAGTTGCACTTTATTTTAGTCGAGTTATTGATGCGGGGAGATTCTTTTCGGCTGCTACGAGCCCAAACCCCGAGCGGATGCTAAGCATTTTCAGAGGACCGTCTCGCAGCGACAAGATATGAAAGTCATAATTTGAAAATTAGAAGAGAGTGCGGGTTCATCCAAGGTTCCTATCATCCGCATTGATAACAATAGCTGCGTGCTTTGCCCAATAAAATAATAAAATTAGCTAGTAAGTCGCTGAAATTATCAGTCCGAACTTCAATTAACGAGCAGCAAAATTGTGAAATAAAATCCTGTTTAAAGTCCCATCTCCCCCATTCTCGTGTGATAAGAACAAAAAACATGGAGCCCTAGGTCCTCTGAATGCGTTCCTCCGATTTAGGCGCGCTCTCGGAGTGTCGAGTCGGAATGCTCCTCAGCGTTCGAAAAATGTCACTTGACGTCATCTAACGTCACCAAACTGGCTGGACACACGTTCCTCCGTTTTTTCCCTTTCTTTTTGCGCAGATATACACGTCGCAATTTGCAGGCCGCTGGAAAGTGGGGTAGGTAAATTTCTGGGGTCGAATAGGACGAAATCTCACGGGCGGAATTTTTATGGCTTTGAAAATTGGTAATGAACTCCCAAGACGGCGACAAAAAGGCGTGCGCCGGGTGACGCGATAAATAGGCGCTAATATGCCGGCTCGGGGGAGGGGGCAGTGGTGGTGTGCGTGCGAGCGTGTGAGTGCGGAAGGGAAATGAGGCCAAAAGTCAGGACGCAAGCGTGACGCGCGGCGCGAGTAAGACTCGTGAGATAGGTGGATAAGTGTTTGTCCGTCCTGAAACCGTTTAAATATTTAGCTCATAGCACGCGAGTCGCGCATTCCTTATCCACTAAATACTTGCTTCTTTTCGCCGCGTTGCCAGTTGCCACACCGAAAAAAAGGATGCTGATTCAACATTCTGAATGTAAAGAAGGGTGCGACAACTCGCAAAACGCTGAATTATCCGCGGTAGCAGTTACTATAGGAATGTCAAGATGTAAAACTAACTGCTGTGCCGGATAAATCAGCGTTTTGCGAGTTGTCGCACACTTTTTTACATCCAGAATGTTAAATCAGCATCCTGTTTTTCAGTGCACTCACTCAGGCTCAATAAAGAAAGCTTCGACTAAATGAAGCACGTGATATTCTTATAAGAGAACAAATAATCATTTATTTGACATATTGGTGATTTTGAACGGAATTTCTTTCAATCGAGACTTCGAAAAAAATTGACATCGAAATCGCTAAAGCTTCAGTGGAGGATTTTAAATTTTTATAAGCTCCAAGTTAGGAAAAATGTTACGTGCCCCAATTGTGTGTCGAAGGTTTCAAATGACGGCCTCTCAAAAGATGCCTCACGTGAGGTTTTGAGAACTAAGATTTTGCCGCATTTATACATTAAAGAAATTCTGATGATTTATAAAAGTTATACTGTTTTTCCTAAAAGAAAAAAAAATTGATAGAGAACACGGCATTTCAAAAATAGCTTTTCGAAGGTAAAAAAGAAGTTAGCCGAAAAAAATCACTTTTTCACAAGTGGGTATTGATAGACCGAGGAGTTGAACCATAGTTCTCATTTCGTTCAGAGCCGATACTACACAATCAGAATGCTCTCCGAGAGGTTGAAAGACATTTTAGTGGTACTATCGACTCCCTTAACATTTTTCCGTCCACAACCCTTGTGTTCAATTTGCTCGACCATCTCTAAACGTTCTCAGAGAATCGGAACAACCGCAAAGCGGATTGATCTGGATGTAAGACGAGGAATGTATAAATATCCGTCGACAGCTCCATGAATAGGTCTATGGAATGTAAGAAGTCTTGGGAATAATATTTAATCAGAGCCTACCTCGCTTTCAGGAGCGTGAGTATTTCAGGTTGCTCCACAAACGTATAATTAGATATTTGTTCACCCATGGGTCTGATGATAGCGGTTTACTTCCTACTTTTCTGAGCGCGTCAATTTTCATTTTAATTTGATCGAGCTTAATTAAATACGCGGGTAGAGAGAGTATGAATTAAACATCAACAAGGTTAAGGTTCCAGCTCTTTAAAGCACGTCAGCTGCTTTCAATCCGAAGAGAGCTGCAGTTATCTTTCGGTTGTACTTCTAGAAGAAATTAGAGAAATGCGCACATTGATTGCGGTGTTTCAAAATTTCCACTCATTCTTTGCTTTCCATAACGGAATCTAACAGTCTAGCATTTCAAGATTGATTTAACGATTGATTTGTATTCAAACAGCTTGCCTGCAGACCGCAGAGAGAGAAGAAAAAGTGGAACGCCTTCAATTTTTGGGTATGCAATACGGACATCCCTTGAGCACGAATAATTGCATTCAGTGGTCTGGTCATCAACAGCGTCGTACTTCGTTAGTTTTAGTCAACTAATGACAAAAGTGAGTAGAATTATGACCGGCATTGTAAAAAGGAACCTTGTCTTTTTGGGAGATAATATCCCTAACTTTTTAAGGTCCATCTTTAAAAAGCTGATTAACTTAGGTAACATTTTAAGTATGGTACACCAGAATTTTTGTGGTTTAACTTCAAAAGTCTCCAAATAAATTCAATTTAGTGTAAAAATGAACTTTTGAATTTGCTGGAGAAGCAAGGGTGGGACCGTGGAGATTGATGTATCCCTGACCAAAGGGACCGAATCTAGATTATCTCTTATTTTTAATGTATTTGCGGGAGACTTAAACGCAAGGTTAGAATGACGGAGATTGTTATGAACCAAAGCGAACGAATTGAGATTCTCTCCGAATTCCCATGTTTTTGCTGGAGTCTTAAACGCAAGGTTATGATGATGAAGATTGCCATCAACCAAAGAGACCAAATTTAGATTCTTCCAGAATTCTGATGTATTTGCAAGGTCAAGGTGAGGGAGCGTGATAACAACCAAAGAGGTCGAATTAGATTTTCTCCAAATTCTGATGTGTTTGCAAGAGACTTAAACGCAAGTATAGGATGACAAAGATCGATATCAAACAAACAGACCGAATCCAGAGAACACAAATGTATTTACGGGAGACTTAAACGCAAGGATAGGAAGACGTCGTTTACACTCACATTTTTACTGAAAGGAACAAAAATACACAAATGAATCAAATCAAAGAGACCTTCATAGGATTGCGTGCTTCCTACAATGGCTTTCGATTTAATTTATTTGTACTACACTGGAAAAAAAAGTAGCTTGGATCAAGCATGATGCGATTCTTGAATTTGCCGCCAAGAAATTTTTTTATCTTGCTTTAAACTGACTTTTTCTTGATACAAGACAAATAAGGCTTGGGTTAAGCAAAAAAGAAGCTTATATTAAGCAGAAAAATTCTTGATTTAAGAAGAAATACTTCTTGGAGGCAAATTTAAGATTCTTTTTTTTCCAGTGTAGGTTCCTTTCGGCAGAAATACGTATATAATCAACCTAACAGACGAGACCGCATATGGGTGAGCCCTGAGCCCCAATTGGTCGAGGGAAAATACATGAACAGCACATTGAATGGAAGGTTTCATTTGATAAATGAATTGAATCCAACAGAAATAACCAGTCGACATTCTGTGACAGCACGTGTTCTTAATGACATCATTATGCTGACTGGCCAATGAGAATCGGCAATGGTAAGTGAGCCGCGCATCAATGCACCAATCCGACCGTGGCTCGAATAATCTTGTAATTTTTTCCGACAAATGATTGCCGAGACGGGACAAAAATTATGGCGGATGGATCCGTCACCTAGGTTAATAAACCGGTCAACCGCACGCACAATAGTGAAAATGGAGCATGACTGCACTGCCGTGCTAAGGAAAAACGCCGTATAAACCTTCAGACGTTGCCAAGTTTCCTTCGATAAAAACTGAATTTACTGGGAAAATTGTGAATATTTTTTTCCAAAATTTTTAGATAATTTTGTACGCACTTTAGTCTAAAACATCTGAGAATTTCAAAGGAAAATTTGCATGAGTGTCGTCCAAAATACATGTTTTATCAAGGGAAATTTGGCAACTCTCGAATGTTCATACGGCGTTTTTCCTTAGCACGGCAGTGCAGGCTTGTCCTCTGTCCAGTGTCTTCTTCCACACCTAGCCACCCCCTCCCCCCTCCCGGTTGCATTTGCGCTCGACTGATTCGGTTTATCCAATTAGCTTCATCTCTATTTTTTTCAGTTGCATCTTTGTCAAACTAGTTTTCGTGATGTTGTCTCATTTATGCACCAGGTCATTAAACGAACTAACGGTTTGTTCGATTCCGGGTTGCTAAGGGCCGTAGCTCATCGGAGATCATCACGGATGACATTTAGGGGAATTTTTCCCTCCTCCACTTGGAACTATGAAACGTTTTTGGACTTAATTCAAGCATGGCGGAACAAGAAGATGCTCGCCTGCCTTCCATTTTTCTGAGAGACTTTTCGTGCGAGATTCCATTTTTAATTTGACTCAGTTTCGAAATTTCAGATGCATTTCCACTAAATTTTCGGCTTAACATTTAACTTAGGCTTATTATGTACAAACTAATTTCTTAACAACAAAAAATAAGAAGGAAAGTACCTTTTGTAAATTGCATAAATAAAACTTAAAATTAGCTGAAATATTTACAAATTAGTCTCAATAAAAACAAACATTACCTTAGCAACACTCTCAACAGAAGAGAGATAACATTTTGTTCCCAATGCCCGAAAATGTCATTTTAATAAATTTTAGTAACGTTCTTATCTTCTTTAAAGTAAATTTTGGAAAGATTCACGCAAGAAACCGAGTTGTAACCATCTTAAAACTTGACAAAATTACTGTTTTTCTAATCGGTCTCTACAAAAAAGTGTAAACTTGATATTACAATAATAACATTCAATGAAAACAGCATTTACTCACAACATAAAAACTTCATCGATCTCTATTTGAATCGATTCAAATTGATCTCTTGAACGATTTTATATACCTTCAAAACAAAATACGTACAAAGATAACAAATGTTCACTCCTAACATAGATATATTTCAGTCACCATTTAATGGTGATAACATCTTTAACGAGCGAAGAATTTGCATACCTCTAAAAAAATCTTATTTACATTCATCGTCAGAGAGAGCTTTTTAAATTATAAAAATTCCAACTAAACTTTTACATTTCAAAGATAAATCAAGGTAAGGCTTTCCCGTCAAATTGCTAATATTGCAGTCTTATCGTAGTACAGATAAAAGCTAAAACCTGTTAAGCACTCAGCGAAAAAATTAATACCTACCTATTAATTATTCTAATTATTTATTATTTTTTACAAATATTCTCTAATGAAGTATGGGTACTGAGTATTTATAATTTACAGGGTGCTTTTCATTGAAATGAGTATTCATATAGAATTAAAATAGGCGAGAGTCTTATGGTTATCAACTCAAAATAGCCTAGAATAACATATGGTAAACATTTTCAACCCAATCTTCGATAATGAAAGCAGAGAAACAAAAAATAGAGTGACAAATCAAGGGTTCGAGTCAAATCAGTCGTGCATACTATAAATCGAATAATGCTTATTATTTTTTTAGAACAGTCCTTATTGAGGAGAACCAGAGACGTGCCTTTTTCATCAGCAAACAGATAAGTGGACTACATTTTGCAATTTGGAACTATAAATTTTAGCCCGGTATAAAAACAACGTAAGTGCCATTAGTTTCGCTATGCACATAAGTGCTTTTCCAGAAGAGCCAGAATTTATAGTTCCAAATTGCAAAATGCAGTCCAAATGGAGCAGATCTTCAAAGGAAAGTAAAAAGAAAAAATCTCGTAATTAATTTTGGTGTTTCTGCGTTCAAGTTATAGGTATGAAGTAAATGTAATTACTGCTTTGTCATTTGATTTAAAATTGTATTCCGTTAACTAAGAATCGAAGGAGCAGCAGTGTTTTCTTTCAGAAAAAAAGTTTTAAGAAATGCGCACATCATCAAGAGATTTTAATTTCACATTACTAAAAATTTTATGTGCTCTAATGTGTGCAGTTAAACTAACTGATCGCATGTTTTATACGCAATAAATCTCGATATTTTACAATTTACATTATTGACAGGCCACTAACTCCGAAAATATTTTCTCCGAAATGAAGACTGTTATGCATTTCATTTAATCCTACGTACTACTTAATTATACAGTTAGACTCATTCTCGGTTTAACTGAATTTCAAAAATTTTGATCACTCATTTTTTTCATATTTGTTTTTATTTTTAAATGATCACCTGCTATTTAACTATCGTAAAAAACGTTTCGAAATTTTTCTGCAAGTTACGAGTAAGTTGAAAATCAGTACCGAAGATAGTTTTGAGCGGTCGATTTGAAAATGTACACCAACCCTTCTCGTGGCAACAAATATGACGAGTTGCAGGTCTCTTCCGCGACTGTTAAACCCTGAAAAAAAGTTCCGAGCCTGAAAGCCGTGATTCCAGGATACGAAGACATACCATCTGTCACAGGTCCAGAGACTGTTTTTCTCGACTTGGGAGCCGTAGCTTCAAATTCTCCGGCTGTAGCAGCCGGAACTCCGCGGGGCCAGATTTACCGTTTAGGCGAGCGCACAGGGGCCTGCATCAAAAAGTCTCTTTTTTCTCCCTCTCCAATATATTAATTTTTAATTTTTTCTCGACCATAGTACATTCACTTGTTTCTCAAAGGCTTACAGTTGTCACAGGATGTCCCCTCTCTTATCTCCCTTACAGTACCTTTCAAAAAACGCCTTGAATTGCGTTTAAGAGGGGTTAAAACATCATCGAAGGAGGCCCCTTGGACTCGCCTTAACTGAAAGTGTTCATCCCTTAGTGTCCTCTCCTCCTCCGGGGAGATGCACCTAAGAGAAGCCCGCACCACGGACTGCGCCTGTTAGGCCAAATATCCTAAATCCGGCCCTGAAGGGATCTTGAATCCTAGATTTACGGCCTTTAAACCCAGCACAGATGGTATGCTTGAAGAACCCGCCACTACAGCACCTACAGTAGGTATAAGTTTTTTTAATGGAATGTGGCTCACATAATCCCGCAGTATCGAATGTTGCGATTACCTGGACGGATCAGGCAGGAGCTGGTTCGGTAAGAAAGCTACTTTGGCGTCGGAATTATTTCTACGGCGAAGAGGTGAATGAGCGTTATGACTTGGCTTCCTCCGAGTCTATTTTGATATCGGATTCCGTCTCCATGGCAGTGTCCTCGGCTGAGGGTGGGAGGATAGGCTTGAAGCCGCCCATGAGCTGCGGTTTGAAGTTGTCGAAGTCGAACGTGGACTCTTCGGTCTGAGCCTCCGTTTGGTGGACGGTGTGGTTGGAGTCGCTCCTGTCGAGCTCGTCCTCGGGCCGTCGTATACTTCCTATGACGCTCCATCCGTGTGTTTCGTGCTGCGGCGCGCTGATGCTCGCCTGGAACGGTGCCTCTAGGTTCACCGACTGCGGCACCGAGTCCGGTGTTTGGGGTTTGTGGTTGAAGCTGCCCGAGGAGTAACTGCCCGAGCTCGAGATCGGCTCGTACTCGATGGACTCCTTCTGTTGGGTCGGATGGGTGTGCATGATCGTTGAGAGGGTGTACTCGTTTCCGTTCGAGTTCTTGTTGATCACTGCGACGCGCTTGTTCTCCTCCGTTTGCAAGAGACCCGAATAGAATGGCTCGGAGGGCCTCGTCGACATATCTGAAGTTCGGTTTTCCGTCGCTGCTTCTTCGGCTGGTGTGTTGGTGAGCGTGACGCTGATAGGTTTGTTGGACTCGTACTTCTCACTTGCCCAGTCTGGAAGAGGGTCCTTCTTGTAAACAGGTGATTTGGTCGGGATTTTGACCAGTGGCTTCTTCGTAGCGTAAGGCATGTAGTCCTGTAGGTAAGGAATCAAGTTCACAGCTTCATCGGCTAACTTGGTCATGTCATCTTCGACATCGATGTCCGTCCGTTTGGTTGGACTGTACGCTGTGTACTCACTGATGCTATTGCTGTCCGGTTTTATATTGTTTTGTGCTAGCTCGTGGTATTTCTTTTCGTTATTGATAGTGTCTTCATTCCCTGCATTAGCGTTTGGCTTGACTAATGGGTACGGGAAATCGTTCTTGATGGGTTTGATGTTCAGTTTGGTTTTGAGGATAGGTGTGTCGGGTCGGTCTCTGGCAGGCAGGGGAAAAGGTTTTTGCTTGTCTACCATTGGAAATGATTGATCATCGTCGGTCAGGTCTAGGTCAGGCGGTGGGAGAGGCCTTTGAGGTCCCTTTACGCCCACTATGACGACTCCCTCGTTCTTTTGTTGGGAGGTTTTTCCGGTCATTGGATAAACTAAGTGCACAGGCTTTTTATCTCCTGCTTTAGTCTCGAGTGTTTCCTCATTTCGAACTAGTCGTTGTGGGGCAAATGCAGACCCGTGTTGCATCATTTGTAAAGTTGTAACTCTACTCGGTTGTTGTGCATTCATGCTCGGTCTTTGGTTAGTCCTCGACTCTTTTTCTGGGTATAATAACGATTCTCTGATTTCCTCATCAACCATTGAATTTTCGTCATCATTCCTATTGATTCGAAGAAATTGTGGTCTCGGCAAAGGTGGAGGTCTCAGCTTATCTGTGGGTTCTCTTCGTCTTTCCATCTGTGGGTGATGATTCGGACCGTACTGAGGATGATTTCCATGTGGCGGGTATTCGGCCGTGCCTACTTTGGCATTCGGTCTAAACTGAGGTAGAATGTTAGGGAGTGGTTGCTTGTTGTCAACCTCTGGCTTCCCTCTGTTCATGGGGTAATACTGACCTTGAGGTTTTTCTTTCCCGTGAATTGGTCCTGGTTGATTCGGCCCTGCCGAAACTTGGTTGTTACCATTCATAAATTGCGGTTTTCCTGAATGAGATTCCCAGTGAGGTCGGGGGTAATTTCCTTGTGATTGTGGCTTTGCGTCTGACATTTGTGGTGGACGATTATTTGGAGGAGGCCTAACTGGTAGCGGTGAGCCAGAAGGATGCCTTTGAATTGGTTTATTTTGTGGCCTACTGTGGTCTTGAGGAGGTCTGTTGGGAGCCACGGGCTTACTGGGTAACTGTTGCACCATTCCTGGTCGAACACTTTGAGTTAAGCGTTGCGTGTTGAGTACCTGTCCAGGTCTTGTTGCCTCGGTCTCGTCGTTGGCTGGTAAAACTTGACCGATACCTTGTGCGGGGCGAATGTTATTTGATGAGGCGGAATTTTCGTTGTCAGGAACTCCGATCGAAAATGATGTTTGCAGAGAGTAGCTCTGACTTTCTCCTATGTTCCCCATTGGGTGACCTTGAACGATATCGGATTGTTTCACCGGAGGAACTTGGATATTTTGCTGTGGCTTACCTGGTTTCATATTGACGAATGTCAGATCTTCCGCGTTTTGGTATTTTGTAGTCGAGGAGCCCTCTGTTTTCTTGACGGGAGCGCTTGGAGGCCGCAATTCAGGTGGCGTGTGGTAGGACATATTGTACTTGTTTTGATTAGGTTTCGTGGATGGAGGGAAATGAGGGCCGTTGTTGAGGGGTCGATATTGCTGATTAATTTGACTCATCTGTGCTTGATGCATAGGTTTCTGTTGGAACATGTGGTCCGGTTTTGGTGGCACTCTGAGTGGTCCATTTGGCAATGCAATGAATTCCGAACCTGGTGGTTTCATAGGAATATGAGGAGGGACTGGCTTTTTTACCCCCGTCTGGTAGGGATTTAGTGTGGATAAGTAGTAATTGCTATCCTCTGTCTGAGTCTGAACGGGTCTTTGACTGCTATTCTTCGGCTGGTAGTGTTCCGGGTTGTGGATGGGTCGGAACGGTTCATCGCCTCCGTTAAAATTAAAGAGCACCGTTGGCTTCTCATTCTGTTGTCCATCTCGATTATTGTTCACAGCGTGGTACTGGGGACCCGAGTAAGTAGTTGCCTGTTGATGAATCTTGTTTTCTTCAGTCACACGGGTAGACTGCGTAGATTTCTCAGTGCCCTCACTAGCCTTAGAGAACCCACTGGCCCCTTGACTTATGTAATAAGCATTACTGCTATCGATGGGTAAAGACGTTACGATGCTGACCTTCGGTGTCGTGGTTGTAGTTGGCGCCATGGTTGTAGTTGTGGTTGTGGTGCTTGGTCTTGTCGTCGAGGCCGCAGCGCTATAAGAGGATGTCAGTCTAGTGCTGCTTGGTGGGCTTTCGGTTGTGGTGGTTGTGGTTGTTGATGATTGCGTAGTTGTGGTTGATGTGGACTCGGAAGTTTTGATTTCCAAATTCTCCGTCATCGTGGTCGATTTGGGACTGGTAGGTTTTACAATCGGTTGATCGTACTCGTTTATGGGTGGTTTTTGTGGATAACTGGATGATCCAGCCGTGTCGTAATCATAGTCTGAGTATGCAAGGTCCTCGAAATCGAAAATTGAGGATGGTCTCTTAGATGTTGTTGTGGTGGCAGCGGTGGTGGTGGTTAGTCGCCTGACTGTGGTGGATTCTGTGGTGGATGGTGTCGTCGAAGTGGTGAACTGATTTGAGGTTGACCTCAGCGTTGTTACAGGCGTAGTACTTCGGTCGGAAGTTGGCGAGTGTTTCATCGTATAATAGGAGGGCGATACGGTTGACGTTGTCGAAGATGTTGACGGGGACTGCTTGTGATTGGAGCCGGTTCCCTGAATTTTCATGTTGGCATACGAGTTCGAAATTAGGGGAAACTTGTCGCTCGTGCTATAGTGCACTGGTAGGTTCAAGAATTGATGCAGGTCGGACGTGATTTTGAACGGATTAGATGGAATGTCGTTCGGGCGATAATATTTATGGACGTTGTCTTTCCGATCAATCGAGTCTGGCTTATAGTTCTTGTTGTCCTTGACGATGACGTGCTTGTCATCTCCTTCGATGTCCTCATAGTAATCTCCTAAGCCGGAGGATAGCGTCGTGCCTTTGGTCGCGTCGCTTTTCGTCTCGGGGATTTTTTCGAGGATGAAGGGTTCGCCGTTGTTAAAGCCGTAAAAGTGACTAGGCTGGTCATTAGTCATGACCATTGTTGGTGGATTTACCTGTTTCACGATGCCGTCCTCTCCTGGGTCGGAGTCTCGCGCCTCAAGTTGAAGGTGCTCAGAGGATGTGAAATTGAAAGGAGGACCATCTACGTCTTCGCTGTCCAAGTCCTGCGTTTTCACGTCGACTGCCGCAGACACGGTAGCCCAGAAAGCGCTGAGAAGTATCAGTAATCGTCTTTGCTTCATGTTTATTTTCTGTAACAGAAAAAAGTAACAATGCTTAAGGGTAGCATTTTATTCGTTTATTCATGAATCTGAAGCTCTCGGCAAGTCTGATAGTTATTAAACCATTGGCCTTCACCAACACGTGACTAATTTATCAGGCTCCAAATTAATAACAGGGCATGCAGGGCCGGATTAAGGGGGTGGCCACATGGGCCGCGGCCCATGGCGCCAAAATTAGGGGGCGGCAAATTTTGCAATTTTTTTTATTGCAGGTACAAAAGAATCGGATTCAGAAAAAAAAATTACAAACAAGAAAAGGTGACAAAGTCTCTCATTTCCTGAGAGTCCATTAATTTCTAATTTTGTCGTATTTCGGTGACACAAGAGACTGCGCCCCTTTAATTAGTTGAGTTAAGAGAGAAACCAAACACGTAATTTGGCCTGGAGCGGCGCGGCGCAAAGAGAAACGATGACGAGGACTTGAGATGAAAAGGAGAAGCCCTCGACGCAGCGGTCGGCATGTAACACATATTGGCGCCGACGAGACTGCATGAATACTTCACGCATTGCGTCGAACACAGTACGGTCAACAGCGGTCGGCGCGGCGTGAAACGCACAGTGCCTACAAGACTACATGAATACTACACGCATTGCGCCAAACACAGTGTGGTCAGCGCGGCACGGCGGCGGAAGTTATAATTATTAAACCACATTGATGTTTGTTAACACAGCTACAAGCATTTGAAATGGTCGAAGCCGGAGGCTTTCGACAGTGCGTCGCGTCGTGTCGCGACGATATTTTGTTTTATTTCGTTATTTAAATTTGTTTTCTTTTCCCCAAGAAATAACTATTTCACATTAACCCACAGAAAGCGTGGGCTCAATTACTTCCAAGAATAATTTTTCATTTTCTAACCACGTGAGTCACGCCGATGGTAAAATTCTCATTTTCGAATCCCCAATTAACGAGGCTTTTTCGACTGAAGTAACTCAACGTAACATCTTTCATCGGTGTTCCCCCGGCTCGAGTATTTTATGATCTCAGTCCTGCGAGAACGGAAGACCAGATTCCTCGAGCGCCTTCTTCGCTGCTTGGATAGAACGCATAAAGCATGGATCTATTCCGTCCCGGGCAAGTTTATGGTATGCCCCCGTGTTTTATTGTGTTGTAAACCTGTAACACAATTGGTGACAGCATAAGAAAAGTAAAAGCAAGTCTGGTCGCATGGAATGTACGGTGCGATGTTGCTCGACCAATGACTTAGAACAGGGTTGCATCGATGCATCAGATTTAACTATCATTTTAAGCAAGAGAAAATTCGAGCGTTGATAGGCTAAAATTGTGTTTAAAAGATGTTGGATTTAAAAAAATTTCAAAGAATGTCTTTAAGCATGCAAATCGACTGCGAGTCCTCCCTCCCCCCCACTCCATGGCCCCCCTAAAAATGCTCGACAAGGGGGGGACTGCTTCTCTGACATATTAAATATGGTCCATTTTCGCTAAACGTTGCGCTGGTTGCTCCCACTCTTGGTTATTCTCTCATCTCAGACGTATTCTTCTTCTTGCGGCATCATCTCTTTTGTTTTCTACCTCCGTCCACAATCCGCAGGGCAATCATTCACGCCAGGCAGTTTGCATTGTCAATTATCATTCCCATTACTCGATAGGTCCATCATTGTTTTTAGGTTTCAATGCAAGTTGCTCGGCTCTAGTTTTATTCAAGTTGGTCACCAACTCCAGCTCGATATCTGCAAATGGACCACTTTTAGCGGATAATGTAGCCGCCTCTCCGTTGAGCCATAAACTGTATCGGAAGACGAATCCCTGGTAAAAATTGGCGATAGGAGCTGCGTTTCAATATACCATAGGAGTTCTTATAGCCGACTAAAAAAGGCTTTTGAAAATCAAATAGCTGGCTGTAGAAAGCGGAGCAAATCATATAGCCGGGCTATACGAAGCTATAAAAAAGTATACAGTCGGGCTATAGTTCCTATCGCTGGGCTTTACACTTCATCGCCATTGGCTATAAAAGGCTATAAGAAATTGTGTAGAAATTTGTGTGCTTTGGAAATCATTAAGTTTGATACGGAACCACCTTATTATTTACAAAACACACATTATATTTTTCATGAATACATATTTTTTTTTCATCAATTGAAATGAGACTAATCCATACAGAATGTGCAAACATTTCAAAATCATGAGTTGAATAACGCTGACTCCGCCAAATTAAATATTACAGCCTAACACAAAGCGGAGCGGTGACGCACTGGCGCCTACAAACCTAACAAGGATACTTCACGCATTGCGCAACGCGTGAAGTATCCCTGTTAGGTTTGTAGGCGCCAATGCGCGTTTCGCGCCGGCTGCCCGCTTGCCGCGCCGCAGCGTGCCACGGCGCTTGAAGCAACTATTTCACCCCAGAGGTATTGCACGGTATCATAAGAAATTGAAGGCGCTCCAACATATTAAGAATGACAGGCATCCTTCAAAAGTAAGGAGCATTCCTCGCAAAATAAATCAAGATACTGCGGCACAAAAAGAGAGTGGTAGTCCAAAAACTAAGTAAGTCCTAGTATCCGTATTTAGTAACGTTTAGCATCAACTTTTTCGTCTGGCTGTTGCTTAGTCGCCATCGGCTATAAAATGGTGAAAGACATTGTATAGCCGGCTACAGAGGCTATTGGAAGTCTTACAGCCGGCTTTAGGTCTATGGTATTTTGGAACACCGATTCCACTGCCAATTTTTACCAGGGATTTTAATTTCAATGTTTCGTCGTGTTGTTTCCCGCCGCAGTGCAAGTTGCGTAGGTGTAATCCGTGCCATGGAAAGTCGGTAATTTGCAGATTAAGCTGTGCGGCAATGTAGAATGAATTGATTAAGCTGCATATTATTGAACTTTCAAATTTTGCTTTATTTTAAAAAGTTTTAAAATGAACGGAAAATCACTCCGCAATGAGTTAATCGGCTTCCGTCAGAGTTACACGTTGCCCTTATTTTTCTCACTTTATCATATTTCAACAGGAAACCGAGACAAAGTCTGCGTTGATATTCTTTTGGTAAATTGGATTACATTTTGCAATAAGGAACCACTATTTCTTGCTCATTTTAGAAACAACGTACATGCCATTGGTTTCCCTATGCAGATATATGCTTTTATGGGAGAGCCAAAGATACTGGTTCCTTATTGCAAAATGTAATCCAATGCTCCAAAGTCTGGGGAAAACTTACAAAAAGTTTAACCTCATAAAAATTCTTAGTTTTGGTTTAATAAGATAAAACATGAAATTTAGCGAATCAAAACTGCCCTTTACGTTCCTTTTCAGTGCGTAAATGACAACAGGGATTAAGACGATAATACGGCCCAAAGGTTACGATTTCATCGGAAGAAAAGTGGAGCGCAAACGTAGAGCGCTCATTTAGAAACAAAGCCCCGGCAAAGAAATGGCCATCCACATTGGGAGTAGTAAATATTTGACTCTTAGGCGCACGTTTATGCAAAATAGACGGCATTTCCTGCTCGATCTGAGCAGACTAATTGCTGCGCTGAATAGCATACTGTCGGTCCCGTTACTGCTGCCCATATCCTGACTCTCGAACTACCTATTTTGTCCCCTCGGAATACCTGTCTCGTGAGCATGACACCAAATCAATCTCACACTGCCCGATTTTAAGCGTTTTGAAAAAGCACCCCTCATTGCGTCATGGAAACACGCCTCTCCACTTGCGATCTTCGATCATTAACATTTCGAATAGAAAAAAACAGGTCATTGTGCTGAATATAGCAAGAGTCTCATTGCGTTATCTTGTTGTTCGCATTATGGAACGTAATTTTGAACTTAAAATGCGCATATATCGAGTGTTGCGCGGTATAGAATTTGCACAAATTTTTTTGATTGCTTCATCTCCTAAAGCCCGTGCTCCCATGAGCCAAGTACGCGGTATTTTTTTATATTTTTTTCTGATATGGGAAATGGTAGGAAAATAGATTTAAGAGTGAAAAAATGTACCGCCTTGTGACTTATTCACCAGGCGGAATTTCCCGTTTGAATACATGAATTTTTTCACATTCAATCATTTGATCATAACTCCTCAAATAATTGTTCAATTTAGACACAAGGATATTCTCGAACTTTGTTCAGTCAGCAGTTTCTAACTAAATATGAAATGCATCAAATTTCAGACACCCGCAAATTCTTCGTGCACTGAAAAAAAAAAACACATTGTATCTAGAGTCCAGACTCTTAAAAACATCGACAAGAAAAAATACTTTTGATTCAATCAGATTTTTGCTTAAATCAAGAACCAAGCCTCTTAATTTGAGTGGATTTCCTTTTGATTTAAGCAAAAATCTGATTGAATCAAGAGTATTTTTTCTTGTCAATGTTTTCAAGAGTCTGGACTTTAGATCCAATGTGTTCTTTTTTCCAGTGTGCCACTGACTTTGTCCTGTATCAATTATTCCAATCATTGATACAAATGTAAATTTTAGACGCAATTTTTTCACGTGTCGGTGCATGCTGATTTTGGAATTTTTATCAAGGAATTCAATGCATTCTGCGTGAAATGTTGACAAAGAAGCATACATGGTGGGTGCTTCAGTTTCACATTCACCGGTTACCAGCGACATCTACATCATTGGGAGCCGGCGAAGAGGCGGCAGCGGGCATGAGCGAGCACGCGGTGACTCGGGGCTTGGTGTCGGAAGCCCTTGGAGGGGGTGAAGGGGGACCGCACTCTGCGGGGGCGGGGGCAAGGGAGAGGGAGCGTACCCTGACTTCATCTTAGACTGGTTCAATGACCAAGGACGATCTACCGTACTCTGACCTTGACCCGCACCTCACCCCGTATTCCGACTATTTCGTATGCTTCCTCGATTTTTGACCCACTTCTTACTGCTCCCCACGTACACGGCATATGGCCCACGTCGCGCCGCGCCGCCGCGCCTTGCCACGCCGTCCATGCGTGCTTGCACGGTGGCTCCTCCATTAGGTCTCAGGGGTTTTGCCTCTTGTAGGGTACTAGCACGCTATGAAATACAGCAGCGTTCAGCAAAAACAAATCAACTTTCATCACAGAAGAGGTTTTCGCACGATTTCCTAAGTGGCCACGGAATGAAGAAGAAGAAGAGGAAAAAATCATAAGGAAAGATTTCACACATCAAAACTCACCAGTAACCAAAAATAAAACGATAGCACTATGAAATCAGACTTAGATTTGATGTAAAAGTACAGGAAAAAGGGCATTAGCACCGAAAACTGAATCGAACTTTAAAATATTTGTATCAAGGCTCAGAAAAAAAGTGTAGTTCCATTTTAGTCAAAAAAGGCTGTAAAGTTTTCACAATTTAAATCGAAAAAAAAACGGTTTACTAAAACTCTACTTACAGTTGAAGAGAAGCTAATTAAAATGTTATCACGCCCTCATTTAGCTTAAAAATGCACTGGTCTTTTGTTTAAAATAGTCTCGATCTGTGTCTCCGTGCAGTATCTTCAGGAGACTTAAAGGCAAGGTTAAGAAGATAGAGATTTCGATCAAGAACTGTTAGTGGGAAAAAGGGATTGTTCTTATCAGTTTGTTGGAGGAATTTCCTGTAGTAACCAGTGTAAATCAGTGTACACCTATTGGTTTCATGCCTGTGGAACGCAGAAGTGTACCAAATTCCAAAAAATCACGCAAAGCGAAGACGTATAGAGGAAGTGAAACCAATGGGTCTGCATTGATTCGCATCAGTGATTACAGAAAATCAATCCGACAAACTTACGTATCCCTTGTTACACAAAAAGTTCATTGTCGGAATCTCTATCTTCTTAACCTTTCGTTCGAGTCCTCTGAAAACACTTCACGGATCGAGACTTTAAAATGAAGGACCAGTATGTGTTTTAAAGTAGGCATGCAACTGAACAAATAAGAAGCTAATAAAAATCTCTGGAATCAGCTTCTATTGTAAAATGCTGAAACGGTCTACAAGTACCCACCGAGGGGAAACAAACATGACGATGAATCAAATGGTGATCCTCCAAATCAACCTATCGACACGTTGCTAAACAACAGCTTGCGACAATAATGAAACTATTGTTCAATCAAAGATAGTGTAGATACAGACGGAAAGAACGAAAACATATAGTTATTGATATAAAAAATTAAGCTACAAGCCAAAATAAATAATACAATATCGTATTTCAAACTACATATAGATGAGAAAAATAGAAGTTACACAAAACAAACCAGACGTTTCGACCTACAATTTGCGGTCTTCACGTCTAGGTCGAAACGTCTGCCTTTTTTGGTGTAAGTTGTATTTTTCTCATTCTCTTCTTTGTAGTTTGAAATATTATATTGTATTATTTATTTTGGCTAGCTCGATTTTTTAAAATCAATAATTATGTCTATAGCTTAGCCAGCCAAATTTGGCACTAAAATGTATTAGCGAAAACATACATGTATGAAAAAATATAAGTTCCTAATTTTTTCTTGGAAGATGAAATTTCTATTAATAATCTGATTGATCATCGTATTCCTTTATGCTCCTCGAGATGCCGTATTTTCTACTTCAATTTAAATTCATTCACTTGTATCGAAAGATGCAGTCTAGGGAACATGGATTTGATGGTAGAATATGTGATTCCATTGCCCTCTACACTGCTGCGTAACGAATTTAAACCGTGCGAAATTCTCTTCTCCGCGGCTCCGGTCTGCTGGAGATTCTTCACGCCTCGAGAAAGAAGCAGAAAAAAACAATAAACGTCGCGACGTGTCCTCTTACAATTGATGTGGCAACATAATCATATTTATTTTCTCTTTGCACCTATGTTGCTTTCGTCCAGAGTGCCCATAAAGAAAGAGTTTAGATATCTTGAATTCAAACGTCACAAGCTGCAACGAGGATTACACAGTTCGAACAAAGTTCGTAATACTTGATCTGCGGGCTGATTACTGAAATTCATAGGCAATGCGATAGACAAGGAAAACGAAGGGGAAATAAAGCAATTCTATCGTTGGCAATAGACAAAGGAGGTTAGTAATAGACTAACCAACGGCAACCCAAGAGAGACCCTGCAGTTAGTCCACAATTTTCTTCCGTAGGCTATAGGAACTACCCGCCTCAACCATTGGTTCGCTCCATACTCCCTATGTCTTCTTTTTCTACAGCTTTGTCTATCAATTCCAAAAGTCCACCCGCAGTTTTGTTCAGTCACCAGCTCTCGGCAAAGCATGTCTACTTTTCATTAATCTAGATCCAAAAAGATATCTTCGAGAAGACTAATCATGACACACAAGGCGAGAACTCAATACGATTACATTCCTACCCACTCGTTAAAGTCTCCAAGCTTCTCAAATTCCAAAATTCTCAACGTTTCGGCCCAAGGATCAGGGAGACTTTCCTCTAGTAAGTCAGAACGCAATTAAAGTAACACGAATTGATAAAAATGCTGCAATATCAAAATCCGAAGGATAAGGAAACATTCAGGACTTTATATGTATAGAATATCCTAAAAATTACGCCAGGCTGACTATGAGCACTTTAAATCCTGATCTTTGTTTCTCAAATTTTCAAGCCACAAATAAGCACGTTTAGACCTCTCTTTCACTTATTGTTAGTACCAAACGTAAATAGACGGTCCCTCAGGTCCGGTGATTATACGAGGTTGCGAATTAAGATAGGGTGCTTTTTTGTTAAATGATACCCGAACCCTTACCATCCCATGCAGTGGTATGTACCAACATCAGTTTTTATTTTAGATCTTTTTTAAAGAAATGTTTGCACTGAATTCCCTCTTTCTTGGCCGTGATTATTATTCTCGAGGACACCTCATGTTACCGTTTGGAAAATTGGACGTCCTTCTTTTAGAATAAACTATGTTGCACGCAAACCTTATGCGCATAGTTCCTTTTAGACTAAATATGTCCAATTACGGTGCCCGAAGTGACAGCTCTGAGTAATACGAGCCGGCTAGCGGCGGAGAGGGAAGGAGGAGGATGTAGCATGGAAGAATAAGCACGGAGCGAAATGCATCATAGCTGAAAATTCGATCAGAGACGAAAGGGGAATAACTTCTCCAATTATCCTCAGTCATTGTGGTCATCGCTGCGATTTCAAGCGAGCCATGCGGTCAGTGACGAGAGTTCGCCTCCGAGGCTTTGCGGGGCTGGAAAATGGGGGGGGGGACCGGTGGGGCACGGAGTATAGTCGAGCAAAGAAGATGTGGCTTTTCTTATCGCCCGCATTCAGGAAGTTGACAATACTAATTTCCCTCTAGACGAGGTATCAAAAACCTTGGAGAATCGATTCTTGTTGGAGCAGCCGGCCCCTATAAAACTCGATTCTTTACCATAGGCTCAAGTTAAGAAAAAAAAACACTGCTGAAAACTTGCTGGATCCGCAGAATCGTTTCGAGCCATCCTCCGCATGAGTTTCCCGACGGAGCGTTAGTGCTTTCTGCTTCTACTTCTTGCATCCAGACAGGTAAGCTCCTGCATTGCTGCTTTAATTCGGGGGAAGCAAATCGAGTTCCTCGAGGGAAAGAGACTCGAAACAATCACTTAACTCCTGAATGTACTTCCCTTTGTATTGGCCTTCGAGCAACTTGTCGAGTGGTTCGTCACACGCACAATATGGAAAAACGAGTATGCGTCGAAGACACAAGACGGGTAAGTCAATTGACGATACATATGTGCATACATTTTCTCGAAAATATATATATATTTTATTCGGGGAAATTCGACATTTCTCGAATGTTCATACGGCGATCCTCCTTAGCACGACAGTATGTGCGACAATGGTGTATGTCGCCAGTATGACCGGCGTATAATATGAGGAATGCCCCCGTTTTTCTTTGTAATCCCACGACTAGTTATCGCAAATAACGCTCGCCTTGCATTTGGTGCAATGCGAGAAGTATTCATGCAGTCTTGTAGGCGCTAATATGCGGTTGACACCTACCGCACTTTTTGGCGCAATGCGTGAAGTATTCCCACAGTCTTGCAGGCGTCAATATGATTTTGACACCGACCGCACCGTGTTCGGCGCGATTATTCGAACTCACGTTAAGTAAAAGGCCCATATTGTGTTTCGTCGCCGCATGCTCAGTCCAACGTTGCCTCGTTTCTCCCGATAAAATATTTTTTCTGAGAAAAGTTAGGAAAGTTTTCTATGTTTGCTATTTTAGATTAAATGGACTATTGAACAAGTTACAAATTTAAGCACTCTAATGGATGATTCTTCGACAGAATTTCACGCAGAACATGATTCGCGCAACGAAAGCTATTGAAATCAACTTGTAACTAAGATATTAACGTTTTTATTGTACATTGGTCACGGAAACTTTGAATTGCCCGGTCACGAGAAAAACAAAACCCTACGTGAGTCAAATTGCAACTACAACGGCTTTAGCAGACTACTCAATCGAGCCTTGTTTTTATGGGGGAACGGTCAAGCCGGTACCACCCGCGCACGGATCGGCCGGGTGGTTGACGCTGAATTTTGACGCAAAGGATAGGGCTTACGGAATAGAGATGTTGCATGTGTGAGGAATTTGCGATTTGACTACTGATTCTCAAGTAAAAGTTCTCGAAAAACACGATGGTGCCACTGGTTTTCTCTGAAATTAACTCCCAAGCTCAAGAAAAGCTCTCAAGTTGAGGCCAGAATGGAGGGGATATCCCACGCTATCCTGAGAGTCCATCTCTACATCAAAACAAACTCTCCATGCAAAGATAGAGAGCAAATACATTGACAGGGCTGCCACTTTATTTGGGGACTCTAAAACTGAAAACACGCGCGGCATCACTGCTAATGTATTTGCTCCCTATCTTTGCATGGAGAGTTTGTCTTGATGTAGAGGTGGACTCTCAGGATAGCGTGGGATATTCCCTCCATTTTGGCCTCAACTTGAGAGCTTTTTTTGAGCTTGGGAGTTGATTTCAGAGAAAACCAGTGGCACCGTCATGTTTATCGCGAACTTTTACATAAGGTTCAACAGTCAAATCGCAAATTCCTCAAACATGCAACATCTCCATTCTGTGATACGCACCACTGTCCAACTTTACAGGTTGGGCTTTAGAGTTTTGTGAAAAAGCACGAGCTTTTATCCAAGCCAATGAGGAGCTGCTTGTCGCTATGATAAACGACGAAGCTGATGCCATCCTCCATGGCGCTCGCGCGGGCGCTAACCTCCTTATCATGCCTCTCTCAGCCTCATGCACACCCGACGAAAATTGGGTCAACTTATCGAGGAGCCGTACGATGCAGCGGATCGATCAATCAATCTTTATCTGTCCTCTATAAGCGTAGCTGCATCTTGAAAAAGAAACATGCTAGTATTGCTAGTCTAATGTGAATATTTTTGGTGTTAGATCGCTCAATGTTCACACTCGTCTTCCGGTGTGGATGAAACTGTAAGCAAAGAAAATAGAGGGAAAACGGATCATTACTTTCGGTTGAAATGGGTGGTTTTTAAACACTGGAAAAAAACACATTGCATCTAGAGTCCAGATTCTTGAAAACATTGACAAGAAAAAATACTCTTGATTCAATTGGATTTTTGCTTGAATCAAAACGAAATCCGCTTAAATGAAGAGGCTTTGGTTCTTATTGATTTAACCCTAGTCTGCCTGAGTGGGGTCAGATTGACCCCACGGGAGTTTCAACTCTTTGCCATTTCTCGTGGTATGCACGAAATTTGTTGTCCTTCACGAACAGCTCTACATACAAAAACATCTAGGAACACGATTTTGAAGGAAAAAAAAATGTGCATAAGAGATCAAAAAATTCACGAGTACCCCTAAAAAGCCTGAGCAGGGTCAGATATCCTTATAACATATATTTTACCATTTAGCACCACAAAAGCTTACTTTGAAGGTGTATTCATTTTTCTCTTTTTAATTTTTTTCAGAAACTTATAAAACAAACAAAATTTTTCAGATTTTTTTCGTTTTCAGTATTTAGTAGCCCTATGATTTTTTTTCTCATGCTGAGAACAACATGGCAACATGTGTATGATAAAATGGTTGCATACCCTGCGCCGTGTTTTTTAAAACTTAGATATGCTTTATGGTTAAGGCCTGTAAGGTTAGTGCACTGATATTAACTAAAAACATGAAAAAACATAGCTAACTAATTGATTTACAGCTGGGGTCAAATTGACCCCGCTCAGGCTTCTTCGTTGGTTCAGAGGCTCAGGCAGACTAGGGTTAAGGTAGATTCTGATTGAATCAAGAGTACTTTTTCTTGTCGATGTTTTTAAGAGTCTGGACCCTAAATCCAATGTGTTTTTTTCCAGTGAAACTAAAGAAGAAAATAATGGACTAATTACAGGTTCTATCGTGGGTTTCTGTTAGTTAGTCTATCGCTTGCCTCCTTTGTCGATTGCAACCAACCGCTTCTACCAATTAGGTCCATAATAAACAACTATTCTCCATCCATCTCCTTTGTCTATCGTTTTGCGTCTCAAGTTCAATGATCAGTCCGCTGAGTTTGAATGCGAGGCCAAATACTGGACGGGTAGGGCCACCTGTGTGCGGGCAGGTCACGTGCGAGCTGCGTTAGAGGCTTCCATTGATATTTCGAAGAGCAATGGGCGTCTCTGAAAGGGGGCTGTGGAGGAGGGAGGGGGCGTCGATATCCGGAAGACGACGGCTAAGGAAATTGTGTCATCTTTGGCGTTGCTATGCGCCCACCTGTATTGGCGTCGCGTCGCTCGCACCGGACGGAACGCACCGTACAGCGGGCTAATAATCGAAACTGATAGATAAAGCTAAAGAAAAAGACGATACAGGGATAACGGAGCGATCCTTTTGGTTGAAGCGGGTGGATGCGATGGACAAAGGAGTTTGATAATATATTAATCAACAGTAAACCTACGAGAGATCCTATGGTTGGTCCACGATTTTCTCCCTTCGGCTATTGGAACTACCCGCTTCAACCAGTAGGATAGTTCCATTTTCCCTGTGTCCTCTTTTCCTATAGCTTTGTCTATTAATTCCAAAAGTCCACCTGCAGTTTTGTTCAGTCACTAGCTCTCGAAAAAGCATGTCTACCTTTCATTCATCTGGATTCAAAATCTATCTTTGAGAAGACAAATCATAGCACACAAGGCGAGAACTCAATACGATTACATTCCTACTCACGCGTTAAAGTCTCCAAGCTCGATTTTCCAAACGAGGTTTGCGATTGCAATGATGTTAGTAGTCAGTGCGCGAAGAACGCGCAGAATACCTAACCTGTTCACCTAACGTAGTCAAAGTGGCCCGTTCATATTATTCGCCAACTGATACAGACGAATACTACCGTGCTATGGAAATACGCCGTATGAGCCTTCAGATGTAGCTTAATCTTCCCCGATAAAATATTTACTTTTGACGAAATGTATGCGTATTTTTCCTAGAATTTTTCAGATATGTTAGATTAACTTACAAACAAAATCTTCTAAAAAATTGGGAGAAAAATTTTCACGATTTTCCCGATGAATTGGTTTTCTCCTTGGACGAAGTATGTCAACGTCTGAAGGCTCTTACGCCATTCCTCTATATACCGAAAAAAAATCTGGGAGTATTTACTAAGAAAAGGGTAAAATTACCAATAATTCAGGGTTCTATTTGATCCCAGTTTTTTCTTGGTAAAATTACCAATTATGGAAGTGGTAATTTCACCGAGAAATCTCGGTAAAATTATTGAACTTTCTCGGTAATTTTACTGGACCTTGGTAAAAACGCTAATATTTTTTATCGACTGTGGTAGAATTATCGAGATAAAATGGCAAAGTTACCGGGAATTGATTACCAATAAAAGTGGTATGCTTACCTGGAAAAAACAGTAAAAATACCGGTTTTTAGGTAAGCTTACCAGTCTGTCTTGGTAAAATTACCAATAATTGGTAAAAAAAGTGAGATGGTAAAGGTACCAACGGACCTTGGTAAAAACGCCGAGAATTTTTTTTTCAGTGTAGAACGGCAGAACATCGTTGACTGGAGAAATGCACCTGGATTTGTTTGTTGACGAGCATTCGAAGAGCGCAATTTCCTGCTGAAGACAAATGGAACCGAAAGGAATGATGGGTTCCTGGGTTCAAAAGCTGTATTTCTGGGCCTCAAAATGCGGGGCGAGAGGCGGGCGGTGCTGAGGAAGAGGGGGGGGAGGAGGTGCGGCCGCTGCAAGGATCGCGGAATTCCGCGGACTTGATCAATGCCAATGAATTTGTGGCAATGGCCGTGACTTTCACCTCTACAGAACCCACCGGTTGCATTCCTAACATAATCTATAGATTCTCAGCTGGACCTTCTTTGGGTCAGTTGGAACAAGAACCAACCAGCGCAAGAAGAAAATTCAAGTTCATTACAGCAAGAGAAAACATTGACACAAGAATCATTACATTTCTTCTTGCGGTGGGAAAAATACTTGCTGCGTCAAGACACCAACTGATTACGCCTGGAAAAATTTTAGTTAGGATAGAGAACGTTTGATTGTTAGTAATGCGTTTTATTACCCTCGGTAACAAATTTTTCGGGTGGTTATCACGATTCTAAGCTAACCAGGGGATTCCAGAGCAAACTACGGTGCCGCTGCAAGATTGGCAACCTGCACAGTTATTCGACCGCTTTGGCAAGCTCCCACAGTGTGAGAGAGACCTCCCCTTCCTCCCCATTCCACCTGCCCATCTGGATCTTTTGGCATTCTTACGACCTCTGAAAGCGAAACCAATGTTCCATCGAACATAAGTCTTGACCTGGCACATTCTTCGCTGATATCGCATCGAGTGTCTTCGTCATTTCACTAAACCTTCGCCACGCCGTTGTTGCGGATAAGATTTTTTTACTCTTACAGTAGCCGTTCAATGAGGCGCCCATGAAAATTTTTAGTAGAAAATGTTTCCGAAGCATTCACGGATTCAGAAAGTTGGTAACATCGTTACCATTCAATTTAAACTTACGGAAATGAATCGATTTTCAGACGGACCAGATCCAGACGCTTTGACATGAATCAATTGTTTAACACATAGATTTGAAGGTGTCGGGACAATACTGCCAATCTGCTGGATATACTATGCGTTTGACCGCTGGTGCAACCAACCAACCTTGTATCACGCGCGGTTTCCGACGGTCTTGAGTTTTATTGGGTCTTTATTCAAGAGACAAGGTCGTTAAATACAGTTTGGGCCATGTTTTTCTGCCGTTATTGTATTATGTGTGTGTTTCGCTGTTATTTCCATCAGAAAAGTTGGTTCCTTACGACAAATCCTAATCCAATGATCCTTGGAGACTTAAACGACAGGGTAGAAAAAAAAGACAAAACAATTATTTTATCCACCAACGGTGCAGGTTCGAGGAAAAGCGGTAATCCAAGATTGCGCGAAAGGTCTAGAAAATATATGAGGATTTCCCGAAAAAAGCACAATGATTGCGCGAAGAGAAACCGTATCATCTGCTACAGGAATGCACGAATTTAAAATGAAGTTAATTTAAAGTAGAAGTTTGGCAAAACAGGAAACAGTTGGAAAATAAACGCATTTATATGTTAACACTAGTTTAGGGTAGTTTGATGACCAGTCATCGATGTCTTACCCTCTGGTGATAAATGAAGTGAAAAGATTGAATACTAGTCGTGGGTATAAAGAACTTCCGTAACTTTTCTCGGAAAAAATATTTGATCGAGAGAAACGAGGCAACGTTGGATTGCTGATATGATGTCGAAACACAACATATAGTCCTTTTAAGCACTATTATTCAATGCCGCGATCATTCTAAAGCGAGTTCGAATAATCGCGCCGAACACAGTGCGGCCGACGGCGTTAAAAGTATGTTGGCGCCTGCAAGACTTTAGGAATACTTCATGCATTGCGCCAAACAACTGTTCGACGCACAGCCCATATCAACGCCTACAAGACTGCGTGAATACTTCTCGCATTGCGCCAAACGTAGTGTAATCGGTCAATGGGCGTGAAACGCATATTATCGCCAACAAGAATGTACTGACGACTGCATTGTACGACTGCGTGTCATCATTCTTGACTTATTGAAGGAGAAATATGTATATTCATTGTAACGATTCAGAAACACGGATGATACTTAATTTTTTTTTAAAGTTACATTAAAAGAACATAGAACGAACAAAAATATCGCGTCAAAGTTTCGATACTCTTATTTGAGATCATTCAGGTAAATTCGCGGAAACATGTTGACCTTGAAACATGTGAGTTTTCAGTACCAGAAAAATTCGCGCAATCCTATGCATCTCCAGAATGATAAAAAATGGGGCATTCGCGCAATCCTATCGCGCAGCCGAGGGAAATATACCTGAAGCAAAAAAAGAAAACTAAGAGAATGAATATAGCTTCGGCAAGTCTTAATGATTTTATTTACATCAACTGCTGGAATCGTGGATTCACAAATCATTCGATTTCATTTTGTTCAGGAACTTGGAAAATGTTTCATAATCAAGGTTCTATCGACTCTTATTGCACGACGTGAGCTTATTTGCGTGATTATGTAATTTGATTTTTTAATTTTTCTCAGGGACAATGATGATTTTCTTCACAGTCGAAATAATTTAAATTTTGACAAATAATGACTTAAAATATTTTGACTGATTATTTGACTCAAATTAACTGATAAGCGAGAGATAAACGCTCGCAGTAACAAGGACTCTCAAACTGCGCATCGACGCCGTCTCTAGCTCTCTCATTGGCTGCGGGCCAATTATTGATATTGATAGGCAAAGCTATAGACAAAGAAGACATAAAGGATCCTATTGGGTGAAATGGGTGGCTCCTTTAGACTAAGGGAGAAAATGATGGACTAACTATAGGGTCTCTCGCAAGTTGCCTTTAGTTAGTCTATTACCTACCTCCTTTGTCCATTACAACCACTCGCTTCCACCAATAGCATCCCTCCATTTCCCTTTTGTCTTCTTTGTCTATAGCTTTGTCTATCAATTTCAATAATCGGCCTGCTGTTGATGCAGGGTGAGAATACCGATGAGCCCTTTTGAAGTATCCAGTTTTTCGGTGCCTTCAAATCGGTGGCCACAGCGAGTAGCGGATCGCACGGTCGTATAGCCCAATATCCGAGACTAATTAGCGGGCACTTTCACTGGTGGCGCTTGCCGAGTTCAGCTCGTCCGCGCCTAAAAAACAAATTCGGAAATAAACAAATCGCCGCCCATGTTCACGCCGACGAGGCAACCTTGCACCTCCTCTACCCAGCTAATTAACGGTGGTCTGAGTTACTGAATGAAAGGAAAAGGTTAATGTGCCATGGTCCAACTATCAGCGAGAATTGGACTCCACGGACCCTGCGCTGAGAAAAGATTATGGTTATAATTACCATATTAGTGCTGTTCAATATGAACTCGTAATTAGTAGTTACCGTAACCAATGACAGAGATATTTTTGCCATCAATGGTAATTTTAATACCGCACACTTGTAAAATTACGATTGCTCCAGTAAAAATATCACTATTATTGGTTATGACCACTACTAATTAAGAGTGCATATTGAACACCACTAATATGGTAATTTTAACCATGGTTTTTTCTCAGTGTGCGGAACAAGTGCGGGCGCTGGGCGCATAATGTTATCGGATTCCACGTTTCATTTTACGATTTTGATTCTTGTTTTCACGATGGTTTTCAGGGAGAGGTCATGCAACTATTGATGGAGTTTCTGTAAAAATAGGGGACGATTAATTTGATGGGAGCGCATGGCCAACGAAGCACCAAGAGCTCTGAAAAAATACTCATTTGCAAGAGCTGCTATTAGAATTACGTCACCGAAAAGCGATGATGTAAAGATCGATTCATTCTCATTGGTAGCATTAAAAGAGGTTACGTCGATATTGTTTGGATCAAATTCGAAAAAACAGAAAATCCCTATGGTGACGTCACGTCACCACCAATAGCATCTATTTGCAATAGTGTAGGAATAGCGAGGGGCCACTGAGAGAGTATGTAAGGGAGGAGTAATACCTAGGGGAGGAGGTGGGTCGATGAGTTTTTACGAGTGATACGATACTTCGTTCGAGAGATATCGAGGTTCACAAGTTTTGACTTCCACCCTTCCTAGCGCCCCTCAAAAGTGTTCGGGGGTCTGAATATTTAGGAAAAGAAGCGCTCAAGTATGAGTAATCAATAGATAAAATTTGAAAAATCCCGGGGGGGGGGNGGGGGGGGGGGGGAGCGAAAAAAGACGTTTTTGCATCAAGCTCTTTAAAAAAAATCTACGATTCTCAAAGTCAACTACGTAAGAAATCATAAAGTGAGGTAAATTTTGCACAGGCTGGTTAAAGCAGATGGATGTATGACGAATCAGCTTCCAGCGTAGAGCGCAAGATCTTGAGGGAATTTAGAATTAGAAAAAAAAGAAGCAAAAAACCGCGGGGCTCAGGACGAATAACTCTTGTGCAAAGCTCAGCATCATTTCCTGAATACTGCTCGATCCTCAGTGGTTTTCTGGTAGAAAGTTCTCTGAACCTCCAGCTAACATCAAGCCCCTAATTTCACTCTCGCTTATTATGTGGCGCAGGCGAATTCAGGCAAATGCATTCCGAAAATGAGAGAGAGGGGAAAAAATGAGTATTTGAACGACTGAGTGATTCCGAAAACGAATTAATCGTGTGTATATGTTTCTGCGAAGTTACATCCTGAGGAAAGTTCGTTATGTTTCGCTTTCAGAGCGCAGTTTCCTCAACAAGTGCCCAAGTGCGTCCGTGCTGCGGTGGGGTCAGAATCTCACGTGACCCAAATGAGATGGACCCCGCGTCGCCAAGTTGCCCAGACTTCCATGTTTGAACCTTTAAAAAGGTTTAAGCACAACCGAATCATAAAAAAATGTGTAAATGAGTATGAAGATATTAAGAACGTATAATTAATAAGAAAATTGTGTAAAATCATATACTGAATGACGTTTCCATATACTTATGTCCAAATGATTATAATATTAAAAAAATGTGTAAATATAATTTCAAAAAATGTAGAAATAAAAATCATAAGTTTTTCTCGTATATTAAGAGGCTAGGACGTAGTTTTACACAAAATAAAAAAAGAAAAAGAAAGAATATGTAAAAGAAAAAGAAAAGCACATAAAGAAAGATAAGAAAAAGAAAGCACATAATCAATTATTTTGAAAGTATCGGAAAGAGTGTGAGCGATATAGCCTGTACTTAATATGGACTGCGTTAAACAAAAAGGAACCAAGCCACATCAGCTATTGCCAAATTTAATTGGCTAATTTAATTTTTTACTTGAAAGCAGTTGTGCGAATTTTCGTGCAAATTGCAGTGAATTTTCTCCATAGTACGAAGCAAAGTCCTTAACATTTTCAAAGGGATACGCACAAACGTTTTCTCGTAAAAAATTAAAATGCCCAATTAAAATTGGCAATAGCTGATGTGGCTTGGTTCTTGTCTGTTAAACGCGGTCCATAAGAGGGCAGGTAAGGGCGTGGTTTTGAATTGCATCGATTTTAATTTTTGATCAAAAGAAAAAGAGAAACTGCGTTACGACTTTGTCGAGATCTATGTTACATGCTAATGATTACGAAAAAAGTAACCAATATTGGCGCTTAAAATTGTCTTTGAATTTGTGTCTCCTTGTGTGAAAACATCTCCTTAAAATTTCAGAGCGACATGGTCTGAGATGTGCTCTGTCTAAGAAATAGGAAAGAGGGGTAAAAAAATCTGGAACGCTGCATGTCCGTTCTTTCTTAAATGCAGAACCGATACCCTCTCTTGAATGAACTTTCGCCCTAACTGCCCTCCTTGCTTACTCAGGAAAGTCAACTGCTATGAGACAAAAATTGCCCTTGTCGCATAGAGAACGTGTAAGCGAACTAAAGGATCCCATTACACAACGAGGACTTATTGTCATGGCTACAATTTCAGCTATAGACAAAACCAACGACGGGAAATTGAAGCGATCATATTTCTTGAAGCAGGCGGTTGGCGGGTGTTATAGATTAAGAGGGATAATGATGGACTAGTTATATTTTATTCTATTAATTACTTATTCTGTCCGTTGCAATCACCCGTTTTTACTAATAGGATCGCTCCATTTTCTCTGTGTCCTTTTTGCCTATCGCTTTGTCTATCAATTTCAATAATGAACCTACTCCCAAGAATCCGCTTCTCTTGTCATTATCAGTCCCAGCTTTTTCAGTGTGAATAGTCACAGTCAGCTCCTATTTACTTCGTTTCATGGCAAATCAGGAAAGGAGAAAATTTGAAACTTAGTCAGTTTTACAACTCTTCAACCATGGAACGGATGAGCCACTCGTTTTGCCTCTGCTGGAAGATCTGAGAATTTCTGGAGCTAAAACCTTCAGGATTATGAGGCCTTTTTTCATCCTAACTACTTCGTAATAAGCGTATGACGATTTGAGGTTATGAGCTAGCGGTCAGATTTCCAAGTCACTTAAATTTCAATTTGAAGAGACGGTCGTGCTTTCTCTAATAAGACTGGGCTCGTTGCGTTGTTGAGTTGTCGGGTGAAAAAAACCTATTCCAGACTTATGCTCAGCAGTGCCGCCCTGGCCCCGCCTGCATAATGAGATTTTAGCAACTACATTCAAACACACGGTTTCATTTATTTTTATGCGCTATTTTATCGAGAGTGACAAATGCTCATCATGAAGGACTGTTTATATTTTAACATTAAAGAGAACTCGTTTTAAGGTGAACATGTGCCGATGGTGAAGAACCACGGAGAAATCGAATAAAACAAGAAACATCAGTCGTATTACTAGAATTCTAAAGAAGATACTTGATTGGATTTTTCCTGGGAGGAGACGAAGGGGACGCCCAGTGAAAGGGGGGCGACAGGAAGTTTTAGAGGAATTAAGGGTTTCCCAACTCCCTGGAGGGCTTTGGGAGGATAGGGGACTCCGGCAGCTAGGAGTCGCAGAGCGCCAGAGAGCGCTATAGAATCGGCTATATACATACATACTAGAATTTTTCTTAATATTTAGCACATGGAGGCAAATAACCTTTGGTGGAATCGTAGAATTTAGGTAGAAACTTGAGTAGCCATGTAAATACACGTAGGTATTATTTTTGAAATTTTCAAAACAGATACCGTGGATGTCGTGGAAAGTTGCACAGTAGCTCAGGAGGTCGGTTTTTTTAAGACAATTTTAATCAACTCTCCTCCTTACACAGGAATTGGAATACATCCTCTGTATTCCAATAACAATGTATCTGTAATGTATGTGTGTGTATCTGTGTAATGTAATGTCTTTATACTCTCTGTATCCCTCTGTATTCCTCTGAAGGTATAGGTATACGACCTACTTATTTACCCGGAAGGGTAAATAAGTAGAGTTATGGTTGCGATGACCATGGCCATGCGATGCGAGCCTGGTGCAATGGTGTATCCATGGCACTAGCTTCGAAGTTCGGAGACGTTTTACGTTCGAAGTTCGTTTTACGTTCGAAGTTCGTTTTACGTGACTTCCTGAAGTTCTACTTAAATTTTACGGCTTTACCGAAGTAGATTAGACTACCTCTTGAAAAAGGAAGGATCAAGGCAATATTGCCAGAGTTAAGACTTTAGGAGATCGCAGGTAACGGGTAACCCTAAAAAATAGATTTTCAACTTATAGCAATTTGAAATTGACTTATCCCCAAAACGAGATGAGAGTTCAATGGACCACTAGACAAGGCACGAAGTTAAGTATTCTGATACATGTTTCTTTATCAAAATTTAACGGAGAACACGATGTGCGCAACGGAAAAACTGAAAATGACTCCTAACCAAGATATTTAATGTTTCTTGACGCGTGAATTCAAACGTCCCGCTCATGAAAACTCAATGGTCTACGTGAGTCAGATCGCAAACTGAACGTAATCGTGGCAGTTTCTGCGATACGAAAGTATGTCAATCTCAATCTTGACGCTTTGGCTCAGCTATAGCAAATGGTTTACACTTTAACCAATGAAGGGTGGGAAATGAACAATTTTTGATTTGAGAAGCCTGCCAAAATCGTTGTAGTGCGCGATGTGACTCGCGTAGAGTATTGTGTTTCTTGTGAGCGGGCAATTCAAATGTCCCGTAACCAATGTAGGGTAAAAACGTTCATATCTTAGTTAGACGACGATTTCAGTTATTTTTGATGCAAGAATCGTGTTCTGCGTGAAATCCTGGTTAAGAAACACGTATCAGAATGCTTAAATTTGAACCTTGTTTAGTGGTCCATTCGCCACTATGAACGACATCTATGATGGGTCTGAAATGATAAAGGGAAATCAACATAATTTGGAGGTCTTTCTATTGAGCATTCATCAATTTGCGTTATCTGTTAATGTTTGACCCAATAGGCAAGCTTACTTTGCCGGAGGAGGTAAAAGCAAGTTGGAAGTTTTGGTCGAGGGGCACAACAGGACCTGTGCCCCCTGTCGCGAACAATAGGATGCTCACTTGTATGTCAAATGAAGTGCGGTGAGTTTAGGTCGTCTCAGTCGCTCCCATCAGTCCATATTTGCCAATTTGCCTTCAAAAATGGCAAGAGTAACGGTCGATCGCTTATTTCCGAAGCCAACTTTGAATATTGTTTCACGCACGGGTTCAAGCATTATACAGGGTTATTCATAAGTCACGCACCACGGCACCACTGGGGGTGGCCATTTGAAATTTTTGAGTTGCCCTCCGCCCCCGTCCCCCCGAGGGGGTCAAAAACTGGAAAATACCTAAAAAAGTTTCCCCCTCGATATGAGGAAAAACGTCTTAAACCGCAAATCGATATTATTATTAGAACTAAAGTTATGACCAGTGGTGCGTGACTTTTGAATAACCCTGTAGAAGAGCACATGAGATAGCCACAATTTGAAGTGTTGGTAACTTCGAAAGGAAAAAGGTGGTAAAATAGTGCTGGACCCACACTGTTTTGCGGGGACAGCATGGCCGAAAAGTTCACAAATTTCAATTAGAGTCAGAATTTTTGAGCTCTAATGACTAACATTACAAGACCTTGATTTTACCTCCCTTTCGGTCAAAATGTTCTACATAATTTTCAAACTAGTTGACTTGTTTCTCTACGATAAAATAAGATGAGAGTGGAATTTTGAAACATCGCAAGTGAGATGCGTGGTTCCCGACTTCGGCCATTAAAATATTGTATGCACTGAAAAAAAATTCTCGTCGTTTTTACCAAGGTCCGTTGGTACCTTTACCATCTCACTTTTTTTACTAATTATTGGTAATTTTACCAAGACAGACTGCGGTAAGCTTACCTAGAAACAGGTATTTTTACTGTTTTTCAAGTAAGAATACCTCTTTTATTGGTAATCAATTCCCGGTAACTTTGCCATTTTATCTCGGTAATTCTACCACAGTCGATAAAAAATATTGGCGTTTTTACCAAGGTCCAGTAAAATTACCAAAAAATTTCAATAATTTTACCGAGATTTCTCGGTAAAATTACCAATTCCATAAATGGCAATTCTACCAAGAAAAAACTGGGATCAAATAGAACCCTGAATTCTTGGTAATTTTACCCTTTTTGTAGTAAATACACCGAGATTTTTTTTATCAGTATATTAGTGCTGAATTTCGTACCCTGCCTCGCCATTAATCAAACATAATTGATTTAAGGGGCTACCTACGCAAAGTCGCAAGTTTGGATATGTGGTTTTAGCTAAATAGTCTAAATTATTCTAAACATATCTGAAGTTGAAGTTTGCTGAGTTTGGCCTCAGTGTAATGTTGTTATTGTTTAAGATATGGATTCTCCTCTCCTACTTTTTGTGAGTGGACTTGAGCGTGAAGTGTGACGCGGTGTGTGCCCCAAGTCGCGTCGCAGGCCGAACCCTTTTTTCGGGCCATTCACGCTTGAGACGAGTCAGAATCACTTGCCTAGCCTCTGGCAGACCGCCGAGTCTTAAGCAAAAACCACGTATCGATTCGGCGTTTGCAAATGAGTTACTCGGTTGTTCCTTCGGATCGCGATACAATGCCTTAGTCACTTGGGCTTGCTTTGTCACCGCTCTTTTAATGATGCATACAGTACGGGCCCACGGTCGTACCGTAAGAGTGGATCAGCGGCACTTTCTTCGCGATGCTCCTCCCATTCTTTTATACGCTCACTCTCGCTGCCAACAGACGCATCCGAATCAATATCCGCTTGTGAGATGCAGTCCGTAGAAAAGAACTATTTCATAGTTTATTGAGGAAATGATTATCATGCAGAGTTTGACTCGTCTCGCGTTTCAATATCTTTACAAATGAATCCGGAATGGAGAATTTGCAGGTGTCTGAAATTTGATGAATTTCGTGTTTGAATGGACGCTACCAAGTGAGCTGAACACGAGGATACCCTTGGTTCATAAATGGGCCTGTTGCATGCAAGAGATACAGCCGTGCGAATAGACTTATCAGAGGTTAAATGACACGAAAATTACGATGGTCACATGGAAAAAGTCTGAAATACACTCCTTACTGCGCAATTTGTGTTGTTAGGAACGCGCTTTTTCAAATTTCCCGCGTCTGGGGGCAGTTTTCTAATCACCGGAAACGAGCAAACGGCGGGCTCGGTGATTTCCGGAAGATGCCGAGTCGTTGTTGTTGTTATTTTTTCCTTCAGTTTGTTTACAAACCCAACGTGATCTCCTACATCTCGTCCATATACGCTTTATGCGGTAACCAAATCGATCAACTTTTAAATATCCAACGCAATCCTTCTACATTTCATTTCACGATGTCACGAGCTCCGATTTTTAGGTTATGTTGTCAGTTTTAGTTGACCGGAAATAGCCGCGAGTTGCCGTTAATTGTTTCCGTTAGAAAACTGCCCCCAGACGCGGGAAATTTGAAAAAGCGCGTTCCTAACAACACAAATTGCGCAGTAAGGAGTGTATTTCAGACTTTTTTAATGTGACCATCGTAATTTTCGTGTCATTTAACCTCTAAAAAGTCTATTCGCACGGCTGTATCTCTTGCATGCAACAGGCCCATTGTAGAGTTATTGGAGGAGATATGACAAAATCATCTAATCTGCTAAAATACATACGGTACGTACATACATACAGAAGCATGCTGCCTCACCGAGAATCGAATTTTTTTACATAAACGGAGAAAAAAACTTCGTGCATGGAACCCGAAGTTGAGGTCATATGAATCTCTGAATTTTTTGGATCACGCATCCAAAATCTTGAGATCCAGCTGCCGAAGTTCGGGTCAGACATCTAAAGTACTTAGGTACATACCGAAGAGGGTTCGGGTCACACATCTAAGCACAGAGGGTCTAGCTGCCGAAGTTCGGGTCAGACATCTGAAGTACTTAGGTATGTACTTAGTTGTGTTGTACCAGATGTACTCAGATGTGTGGCCCGAACCCTTCGGTATGTACCTAAGTACTTCAGATATCTGACCCGAACTTCGGCAGCTGCACCTCAAGTTTTCGGATGCGAGATTCGAAAACTTCAGAGATCCATATGACCTCAACTTCGGGTCCCATGCACGAAGTTTTTTCTCCGTGTATATGAATGTTTTGGTATCCCTATGTTGGTGTCCGTCACATAAAGTTTTCACCTCAAATTACGAAACATCGCTGCTCAAATTGAAAGATCCTTCGCATGGTCCCACAAGCAACACAGCCTGAAACGAAGAATGAATTTTTTTTAGCTGATATATAGTATGAAGGGGATAGTGAAATATATTTTTTTAATAATTAGGACATCCTCTTTATTGTTTAGTTGCATGACTATAATTTAAAACACCATTCATTTAACGTAGTCGTGATCTGTGCAGTTTAGGATCTGTTTATGGGTCGTATAGATCTTACTTTGAGCAACGAATCACATCATGGTGGGAAATTCGGAAATCAATGTCTGACCAAAACATTGTGAAGTATACTTAACACAGATCAAATGCAGATCAGACTGTACAAAAATGACGTCATTGGTTTTTTGCCATTCAACCAATATTAATTGTGAACACTTGTATCTTGTTCAGCAGATGATCTTCAGATTTTCTTAACCTTGCGTTCAAGTCTCCGAAGTTTTTTTCTCCGTGATACATTTAAATGGAGGAAAAACAATGGTGCCAACTTTGAAGAAGCGCCACTGGATTGGCAGGTGCAGACGGCGTATCCGCATGGGCGCGGGCGAGTGGGCCTGCAGAACTGTTAGTCGACGCATGCGCATGCCGCATATCGCGCGTCGCATACCGGGCGCTCGCTCGGAATCTCCGGTGGGCAGCACACCGCAGCACCGCGCAAGTGCGAGCGCCAAGCGGATCGCGGATATGATATAAGCGTGAAAAGGCCGAAACGAAAACGAAAAAGAAAGTCCCTCGAATCTGAGTGTGACTAGGACTCTAGCCGCGTCCCCCGCCCCCACCCCCGCCTAGTAACCTAGATGGCTCATGAACGCAGACAAATAGAGATCTTGCCATGGTCCGAGCAAAGGAAAATTTGGATTGCATTTTGCAAAAAGGAACCACTAGCATTGCAATGATTCTAAGATTGTGCAACTTCATCCTTTGCATTAAAATTGCAAAAATCGTAAAAACCCAGAAATTTAGATGGTAATTTTTGTCTTAAATTCACAGTTTTTAGCGAGTAAAATAGAAACTATTTATGGATGATCGGGTTTTTCCTCCAAGACAAAAGAAGTTGCACAATCTTAGCAACATTGCAATGCTAGTGGTTCCTTTTTGCAAAATGCAATCCATTTAACTCACCTCCTCCTTCTCCTACGGTAGGGTGTCTACTAAAATTATATTCCAGATTTTCCTGATTAGCCCTGAAATTTTGCTGAAAACATGTTTTTAGGAGACTTGAACGCAAGGTTAAGAAAATCTGAAGATCATCTGCTGAACAAGATACAAGTGTTCACAATTAACATTGGTTGAATGGCAAAAAACCAATGACGTCATTTTTGTACAGTCTGATTTGCATTTGATCTGTATTAATTATACTTCACGATGTTTTGGTCAGGCATTGATTTCCGAATTTCCCATCATGATGTGATTCGTTGCTCAAGTGAGATCTATAGGACCCATAAACAGATCCCTATACTGCACAGATCACGACTACGTTACATGAAGGGTGTTTTAAATTATAGTCATGCAACTAAAAAAAAAAAAGGTTGTCCTGAACTCCTGAAGATTAAAAAAATATATTTCACTATCCCCTTCATACTATATATCAGCTACAAAAAATTCATTTTTCGCTTCAGGCTGTGTCGCTTGCGGGACCATGCAAAGGATCTTTCAATTTGAGCAGCGATGTTTCGTAATTTGAGGTGAAAACTTTATATGACGGATACCAACATAGGGGTACTAACCAATTCAAAAGGGTGTCCTAGACCAAAAGAGACACGAGACGACAAAAAATTGACGTATTTCTGCCAAACAGAACTATGTGCACTGAGACATGAGCCTTGAGACCCATAAGAATATATGCACAACAGAGCTCACGTTATAATGCACATGGAGAATTTGCACGCAATTTTTTTATTGCTTCATCTGAAAGTGCCTAATGAGCTGAGTTCGCAATATTTTTCATAATTTTTTTCTGACATGGGAAATTGGAGAAAAATTGATTTAAAAGTGAGAAAATGCGCCGCCTTGTGACGTCATCTGGCGGCATTTCCCATTTAAACACATGTATTTTAGCAGAATCGGTTATTTTGTTATATCTCCTCTAATAGTTGCTCAATTTATGAATCAAGGGTATCTTCGTGTTCAGTTCACTCAGAGGATTCCACTTAAACAGGAAATTCATCAAATTTCAGACCCTTACAAATTCTCCATTTAGAATCGGAAAGGAGAATTTTAGAAGATGCACCTCTGTCGCTTCGCATCGCGCAGTGGTTGGTGTGAATGCGCAATGTCACATCGTGTTGCGTCAGGTCACTTTTAATGTAGGAGCACCCTTATATTCTTAAGCCGCATTAATAAGAGAAGTATGTTAGCCTTAATTTACCTTCTTAAGCCGAGCTGAATGATAGATTCGGAGCGCCAATCGAGAACACTTGTTGTTGTATCCTGTAACAAAAACGATAAGAACTCAAATCTTGTGTTTAAAAAAAAAAATCTTACCAGTTGATATAAACCATCAGAGTAACGCTAACGTATAACACCTAACGCGTCAGGAATATCATGCGTTATGCGTATGCGTGCACGTTATGGTAATGTTTCGCTCATCAACATCGTCTTGAACAGAACATTTAGGTAACAACATGCTTCATTCTATTCTTGTTTTTAGCGGAGAAACTCAGTTCTAGCGGAGGCTTTGTTTTTGGTCGATTTATCAATATCCTCGCAATCAGGAAGGTTGAATTTATTATCCAGTGTGAATTTATGAGCGCTTTTTTGCTCAAAGTTGATTCAGACAATATTTTAAACATAATTAGGAAATATTTAAGTGTTCTGCGTGGCACTTTCATGAAGAAACGTAACTTGTGACGTTTTTACTACTAGCCGGTCCTTTAGAGGTGGGACTTTTTTTGGCGCGTATACGTAGTATACCGCCTTTGCGATCGTTTCGACCCCCCCCTCGATACAATAACCGAGTCCCCTAGTTCCTTACCGAAAAGTGACTACCGCGAACTTCTGAGATTTTCCAAAGCGTGTAAAAAGTTTACTAATCCGTCAATAATAATGATTAAAATTTGTTTCTCATTCTGGGGCTCGCTAGTTTATGTGTAATGAATACCAAGAGTCTACGTTTCTTGGTTTTTTTTAAAAAAAACCTTAGAATGGGGCGCGCTGATTTAAAATATGCATATATAAGCGGAAGCAAGCGAACTGATTCGAGGATGGCTGACCAGTTCGGCACTCCTTGAATGAGAATTTCACTCACTCCGTTTTGTTCACAACGTTGCTTTGACATATCTCCACAACACTGTTATCCTTTTCAAAAGTTGGTACTCCTTGCTCTGATAGCCGGGGCCACCAGGATAGTGGTAAGTGCAATCTGTGATGAGCCTCGAGACTCATTAGACCATTTGCTAAACGTGGCTCATACAGGAGTCCACTAAGCCCTCTCGTCCCCACGCTCCTGATCACTGCGTCGGCGTCACGAAGAACAATGGGCCTTGGGTCCCAACGCGGCCGATACCCGTACCCCAATTACTCACGCTTCATTAACCATTTCACCGTCACGCTAGGATTCATCCAATTTTCAAAAAAAATTGTTTCGCATGTATTTAGCAATTTTTTCCTTACTCTCCGTTAAAACACAAATAAAAAGAGACCTCATTCATAAAAATCGGCCGAATAGAAGAGAAGTTACAGTAATCGAAATCCGAAGAAATCAACAAAACCTCGACTCCTCGATACGAAAAATAAAATGAAGGGGAAAAAAAGAAAGTATAAATTACAATTAAATATAATTGACCTCAAAATTTGACAAACAATTCATTTATATACCTAACGCTGAAAAAACTGGGAGAAATTACAAAAAATTTGCCTCTTGCAAGGGGCTTCTTTGTAAGAATTTTGACCTGAAGACAACGGTCGAATAACAGCAGTACTCCATACAATACACGGTGTGCCTGAACGAGTTAAACATTTTTCATACGTCCAAATCGAAAAATCTTTATATTTTTAACTACAATGTTTCTTGAATCGTTTAAGCAAAAAAAAAAAAAAAAAAATTCCGTCGAGATTCTGGAACGCAAAGGCGCTTTAAAAGTATTCTGGGGCTATAATAGCTAAATCACCGGTAGTAAATTCGTTATATTATTAAAAAGAAATTGACTCCATAGTTTAATTCCTTAGTTTCTTGAATACGATTATTTTAAGCACTTAAACATTTATACCACCAATTTTAGCCATGGGGTGATTTCCTGAGAGCCGATAATATCACGAATTTCTCATAGAACCCCTCAACAGTGGCTTGCTTTTTTGGCAGCCGATTCGGCCATCGAACCGGAGTTTAAATGGAAGCTGATAATAACCCAAAGCTCTGAGAAAAATTTTGAGATGAGTATAAGAACGGTTTGTTGTAAGTAGCGAGGAGAGGCGGGCAAAGCGGCTAAAATCCTATCTAATTTTTACAGTTTTTCTGTTGAATTAATGTTGCCGCGGGCTTCTGACTGTCCACACATAGTTCTGTTCAGCATATCGATACATAAGTATTTACATTTTACATACGTAGAATCTAATTTTCACGTCGGGGAGTTGACATATTTTGATTTTTTCGATTTTATACGGAAAATTGATGGGTTTTCGGGATTGAAATTATTATTGTTTCATGAAAAATAAATGCACCCAAAATGACTACAGCATATTGATTCTTACACATTTGCACTCACAAAATTGGTTGGTAAATTCAACGAGTGGGTGCATCGACCTGGTATATCAAGTTTCTGCAATTTTTTACGGCAAATCAGTAGATTTTCGGGATGTAGATTGCTTACTTTCAATTCATGAATGAATAAAGCAACGACATGGTTGAACTTCTTTGCATGGAAAGACGTTTAAAATAACAAAATCAAGACGTATTTAATGCAATTGCATTTATATCGAGTCAATTTCTTTTCAATAATATAACGGGATTTTTACTACCGGTGATTTGGGTATTTTAGCCCCAAAATACCTTTAAATCGACTTTATCTTCTAGGAGTTCGACAGAATTTTTCCTTTCTTCGCTTAAATTATTCCGTAGCACTTTTCTTCAAGAATCTGATAAGATTTTGCTTGAGGCAGATCAAAAAACTTAAATTCGATCGAATAGCTTTCTACTTTCACAATACACGGTCTCGTCAAGGTGCGTCTTTGACCTCGCAGTGTTGGATCGTGAATTCTCTTTTTATGCTGTTTGCCTATTTTGAAATCTCTGTAAATGAAAACTAAAGGGGTTGATCTGTGCGAGTTAATGACGCGCCTTATCAACACATTGTGTTGGAGTTCACTGCTTGTTTTTACGTTGTTTTAGGCTTTATATCCGGGGGGTACTGCGGCCTTGGAAGGGATCTGAAATTGGAAAGAAATTTAGGTTTTAATTAAAGCTGGGATGAAAGGGTAAGGGTAGGTATCATTTTAGGTCTAGGGATTTATGTTAGTATTTTGTAGGAGATAAAGGGATAGTAGAGGTGGGACTTATTTGGGCGCGACTCCACCCGGCAGCCACGCGGCACCGGCGGGTGAGCCACCGCCACGGAGGTCACGGAAAGACACGGTCGCGACCGCTGTGACGTCACTTGACGTCACCTAAATGCGGATGAAGCGGCCACTGCGGTGAGCCGACCAAATTGCCGCGCGGCGCGGCCGGAGTCCCCCGGTCCACCGTCCGGGATTCCGGCCCCTTCCTCCAACCTTCCGGTGCAGCGACCACACTCGCTCCGAATCAGGATGTCTATAAACCGTGACATGAGTAAGACGGATTCAATTGCATTGTTCATGTAAAGTAGGTGCTCACGTGCACTTGTTCGGCGTGTTGTTCGTTCTAGAGCTCTGCACAGCACTTTGAAGACACGCGAGAGCAGCCAAAATGACCCTAGGGTTCTTTTATAGGGAACGTTCAGAGCTTTAGATTTGTGAAATTAATTTATAAATGGCTTAAACGTGTCATCAATTGTAACAAAGAGTTCGATGTCTAAAAAGATTATACTGCCGTAAAGGATCGAGGATACAAAGACAAGGCATATTATGGAAAAAACTGAATAGAAGGGGGAACTAGTTCTTAGCCCTATTCCACCCTCACCAACCGTCTTATTTTCTAACTCACTCAATCCACTTTTTTCAAGCAAATCATTTTCACCTCCACCCACAGCTTCTACCTTATATTCACTTTGCATGTTTTCCATTACCCAGTCTCTTGGCATAGGAAGCAGCTTTGCCGGGTATCAGAGCGTGAAACTGGTAAAGGGTCCTCACCCCTTCCCTCCCCAACATTACTTTTTAAACAATTCCCCCTTTCCCCTCCCTTTCCCCTCCCTTTTTCTACGTCTTTTAACGTCCCACAGCCATGAATTCGGTTCCTAAACACTGATAACTTAATTTCGTAACACACACACTAGTCTAAAGTTGGCTGCAGGTGCTTAACACAAAGCCATTAAACAACAGGAAAGAAAAAGAAAAAAAGGGGGGAATTAGAAGAAGGAAGTTTGGAGAACGTTGATCAAAAATTGCAAAACTCATTCACTTCAAGTACTATCCAGGGCCGTTCACAAAATACGTAACGCTACTAATGTCGGAATTTTTGACCACCCTCCTTCCCTTGTAAAGCTTTTGTGACGCGGGTCATCGATGTCCAGTCGAAGAATGGGACTTATGGTTTCTCGAATCTCGTTTCCGGGCGATTGACGAGTTGCGGGAACAGTCATCGCTCGCGTGTTGCGCAACTCATTACGAACGGGAGAGATGGCGGGGGAGGGGGTGGAAGAGAGAAGGGGAAGGGGGGAGGAGAAAATTCCAAGTGGGGCATTGGGACATAACTCACCGGGAAAGAACCCGGCGATTGCCACGCTCTTCTTTTCTTCGCTTAGAACTTTCACTCGGGCGCGGAATTTATAGAAATGCCGCATGATCCGGGACCCGTGCCCAAGTCATGGCGGAACCAGGATCCTTTGTCTCGGAGCTTTGTTCGGCAAGTGCTCGTCAAGTTGCCAGAGTCACCGGGATCCCCATTGGCTGACTCAGACCAACCGCAACCTCACATCACACACTAGCTTACAGTCACGGCTGTGCCCGGTTACTTATTGACGAGTGATCGGACCAAATAACGGCAATCCGCGAGGAACCCCACAGTTAGTCCATTACTTCTCCCCTTAATCTAAAAACTACCCATTTAAACCAATAGGTTTGCTCAATTTTTCCTTTGTTCAATCACTTTGTCCAACCATTTCAATAACTAACCCGTTGCGCAAACTCGATTCTTTCTCCCTTAAGCAAGGTTTAGCTTAAAAGTTCTCTCTATTCTCGTATTCAAGAGTCGAACAAAGGAGACTTGAACGAAAAACTATGAAAAACAACTAGACTTGACATCTGCATTGCGTACAGCTGTTAGCCGTGCGTACTTTGAAGACGCTCTGTATGTCGAACCACCGGATTGATATGGATGATTCTAATATGTATTATGTATACCCTTATTTATCCATTTCTATATCTTCCAATTTCAATAATAAGCCTCGACCTCAAGTTTTTGGATGCGTGATCAGAAAACTTCAGAGATCCACATGACCTCAACTTCGGATCCCATGCACGAAGTTTTTCTCTCCGTGTACACACACAGGCACAAGATTGGCCCAGCCAGGAGGGCGAGAGACTAATTTACCCGAGACGTAAATAGAACACTTAACTATCGCTGGAAGTGAGGAGCTGCTCTATGCGCACGGAGGAAATGATGATCATTCTGGCATTTTTCAGGACTCACCCGGAGCCGCCATTAACGCGCGCCGGGGCCAGCGGATGAGGGCATGGGAATAACTCATCGGCTCAGGTCATTTTTTCTTTGAGTCTTTTCGCCGGCTCCTCAGTCCTCTGCCCTACTTTTAATTGTCTCCGCTCGCGTTTGTTCAATTTGATCGATTATCGTTCGGCCTGACCGCCCGTGTTTGAATTTCGGCACAAATTATTCACAATTAGTTCCGTGTGAGCGGCGCCGGGCAGCGCCGGAGATGATTTGCTTTTCGGTCCCCCGATTTTACTTTCTTCCTACGTGCTCGCGCTCCGCTCCGGCGGCGCACAGAGGTGCGAGTCGGTAAAAGAACTCGAGCAGAATGCGGAAACTTTAAAAGCTTAGACTTTCGTTAATGGAGATGTAGAATGTGTGAGGAATTTGCGATTTGTCTACTGGTTCTAATATAAAAGTTTGCGAGAACCACGATGGTGCCACTGGTTTTCTCTGAAATCAACCCCCAAGCTCAAAAAAAGCTCTCAAGTTGAGGCCAAAATGGAGGGGATATCCTACGCTATCCCGAGAGTCCACCTCTACATCAAGACAAACTCTCCATGCAAAGATAGGGAGCAAATACATTAGCAGGGTTGCCGTGTTATCAGTTTTAGAGTCCCTAAATAAAGTGGCAGCCCTGTAAATGTATTTGCTCCCTATCATTGCATGGAGAGTTCGTCTTGATGTAGAGGTGGACTCTCAGGATAGCGTGGGATATCTCCTCTATTTTGGTCTCAACTTGAGAGCTTTATTTGAGCTTGGGAGTTGATTTCAGAGGAACCCGTGTCACCATCATGTTTCTCACAAACTTTTACACCAGAATCAATGGTCAGATCGCAAATTCCTCACACATGCAACATCTCCATTCAAGACGTTCAAATTTGAAAGTGGTGTCATTAAAATTATCGTACAATTCCCCGCAGAAAACAACCCCTGAAATGTATAATGTGACGAAATCAACCTAAAACTTTGCATTTTCGGTCGAACATTTCATGTCCGACTTCTCTCAAAGACTCGGTCTAGTGTGCGCTGGAGCAATGTTAATAAGCACGCGGTCGTTTCAAGCAAGGGTGAGTTTCCTCGCGATATGTCGACCAATTAAAACTCCCAATCCATGTAATTTCTGTCGCGGCCTTTTCACTCATGCAGTTGTTGGCGTACGCGAATTTCATCATACCGACACAAAACTAAGCAGATTCATTGCACTTATGTGGAGACGAATACTCCAAACCCAGACGATGATCAAAAACTCTGAAAAAACTATATTTCAAACGGATGATTTAGGTAAAAACAACCCCAAGACTTTTCGTGAGGAAATCTCATCTCTCCTCTAACTTTAGCGAATGGTACATACGCAACTTTCGCTTAAGAGCTCTAAATTATTGAAAGTTGTGATTTTGATAATTACTCGCATATCTGCCGATTATAAGGCAGATTATGAGGATTATCAATACATATGAGGAACATCCTTAACGGTCCGGGAGATCGTCAGGAATAGCGTCTCCAAGATGTCAAATCAAGTTTCGGTGTTTTTTCTATCTTTTCGTTCAAGTCTCCTACAACTTTGTTTGATTTTTGAATATATATGAGAAAAGAGAGAGCTTTCACATTAAACCTTGCTCAAGGGAGAGAGAATCATGTTTGCCGGAGCGGGCTGATTATTGAAAGTGATAGACAAAGGAAACAAAGGGAAAATAGAGCGATCCTATATATAACGGTTGAAACTGATGGTTGTTGCAGACTAAGGGGAAGATGGATTACAACTATAGGATCCCGTAAGGGTTGCCATGATTTATTCTATTACTTATCTCTTTGTCCATTGCAACCAACTATTCCAATAAAAAAATACGTGTTCCATCCTAAAAATTAGATTGGGCTCCATTCAGCAAGAGTCAATCCCTGGGAGAAGGGGGGGGGTAAGTTTGTTAAGAACTGTTGGATAATTCCATTCAGATTTTTATGGACAAAATTTTATTTCAGACATATGTAAGTTGATTATTATTTCCATGTTCGCTTCATCAAAGTTGCTTTGGTAATGCTATTCCTCTAGAATGATTGCAGTTTTATTTCGTTTGGTCCGGACTGCTTAGTAAATTCTCAATTCTAATAAAAATACATCGCAGATGAAAGTCTCGTAAACATGCAATGTTATAAATCAACTTGGGATCAAGGTCTTTCACCCACTTTCTCAGAGAAATGCATCGGCGATATCGGGTATTTTCATCGCTCGCACGTTGTCTGAAAACTATAAACGGCGATTCTAACGGTCTCAATATTGACATTTATTCCTCAATCAGCGAGCATTTGAACTAATCATCGCCGAAAATCAGCATTTTTTTCGATTCCTCCACACTAATTTTCGAGCATTTTGGGGACCAAACGGCCATTACACCGGACAAGCACGACTGTGAACTCTGTAAAAGAGCGTTTAAGTGTCACTGATTTTATCTGGACTCGTTTGTAAGATACCGAGGGTCAGATTTATAGAGGTTGCAGAAACGTTGCCATGCCGCAGCAGTGGAATGCGCGCGTTTTACCCTTGCACACCTTTCTTTTCCTTTCGAGCCCCTCTTTCCTGTTCCTCGTTGATTCGGAAACGCGCTCCCCCCCCCCTTTTTGACTCAGTCCATTTCGCAGAACGTGAGTGACATTTTAAAATGACCTTACGTCGACTGTTCAAACTCGTAAAAAGTTTTCGAAACGCTGAAAGACAAAACAAACGGCGTGCAGTTTTCAAGGTGTAGAAGAAAGGCCGTGTAACATGTCATGGTTCTTGTAGTTTCGTATCAAAAAGTGTTGGTTTTCCCTCTTCTTCTTTAACCTATACAGATTTAGCCGGTACTTCCTTGGTGGCTATATTACTAAGGTGTGCGTCTGGTTGCTATGTGGTCCAACCCCCAATACCCTCCCCCGAGAAGGTCGGTGGTACGAAGAGGCTAAAGTTGGTCCCCCTCCGCAAAATGTTGCACATTTATCTCTGAGCACACATCCAGCTAAGCTCGGGCTAGGCGTAAGGCGGGCAGTGCCCAAATTGTTTCCCATGCGTCAGACCAAGTGCGATGTTTTCTACTTTCAATCAGTTTCAAATACTTTCGGCCGGTTGTGTTGGCCAGTCATTTAATTTGTCCGAGTAACCGTGGCTCATCGAATTAATTAACTAGGCGGTAAGTGCTCTGAGAAATTTCGGTTTCACTCATTAAAGCTCTGGTGAGACCGCAGATGGGCTCTCTAGTTGCGGGCGCTGTTTATTCAGCTCCATCTCACGGCCAATTAGGTTAGTCCTGTTATGACAGTTAACTCATCATATGAGATGCCCGTCAATTGGGGGGGGGGGATTTCATCACAATTGAATTTTCATTAGGTTTTCCATTTTTGTCACAGTCACATCTTCAAATCTACAGGGCCGATATTTATGACTTCCGGCACTTGGCAGGTATTAATCTCTAGATAAGCCCGATTTTAAGCAGCTTTGATGGTCTAAAAGGAAATTCAGTTTGATACTACCCCAACGTGGTTCCCTGTGGGGGCGGTATGGACGTTGCGTATCAGGCCGCGTAGCAGTTAGGGAATTTTGTTTGTATATTCCAATTGGAATAATTCAAGATTGCAGCAGTTCTCTCTCTAGGAACTGCATATTTTGAATGCCAGGGCTCAAAATGGGCCTGTTGCAAACTACAGCTGAAGAAAATAGAAGGGTTATTTTATATTATAAATTTCAAGCAAGAATTTTCAGCCTTTTTGCCCTCAGGGAAGCTTACGTCATCCTCGGCTTGCCCCCCCTCCTACCCCGTCACCCACCGCTAGACCCCCCCCCTCCCACTGCCACTTAGGTAACGTTATTTATGGACGGCCCCTAAATAGCCAGACTCATCCTTTCATCCTTACTTAGCCAAGCATCGACATACTCAATACTCATCACACTCTTCGATGTGCCGACCATCCTCGAGATTTTTAGGTACCCACTCTAGTCCGCGTTACTAAAAAAAATTCAGCCGAATGCAGCAGTCGTTTTCGTGAAGCCACCTGAGTTGGTGAAGGTCAATTTGCCATCCATCACAACAAAAAGGTTGCTTAAATTTCGCCATAACGTCGGCAGGGCGGGGAGGGGGGGGAACTCCCGGTTATGGGGGAGAGGGGGGTCAGGGCACGCGTGGAATGCGGCTTGGGATGGACAGCGGTGAGTCGGCCGGCGACGCGGCCCTGGCCGTGACACCCAGAGAAAGCGGATAGCGGTCAGGAGTACCAACGCAACGGCCGCGGCGCGGCGTTTGGATATTCAGTTGCGGCCGCGCCGCGCCGGCCGGTCCGCCAGTCATCACCCTGCAGCAATGCGACCGCGTCACCCGACGATATAAGAACTGTATATTGGCTGATCCCATGCTCCGCCAACGGTGAGTTTGGCAGTTTGGCACCGCATACCAGGAGCAAAAGTTAGGTTAGGATGAAAATGGGTAGACGTTTCCGCGGTTTTTTCTGGGACCAGGGCCGGATTTACCTACTTGCCGCCCATGGGCCGCTAGTATTTTGCCGCCCCCTTCTCATTCGTTTTGAAACATCAATGAAAACCATCAAATGAACATGAAAGCGGGGGAGGGGTGCATGAGACGCGTTTACCGGTGTTGAACACATTTTTTGGGAAAGCCCTGTCAACGCCACTGGCAAAAGTTCACGGAACTTTGCGCGCGAAAGTTAAGTTTCGTAAACCTATCTCTGGGTGGACAAGGCCTTCCATTCATAAGAAATGAACGAAAAAATTATGAAAGAACAAACATAAATGTGGATTAATGATTTTAACTTCCGCCGCCGCGCCTCGCAGACCGCACTGTGTTTGACGTAATGCGTGAAGTATTCACGCAGTCTTGTAGGCGCTATGCGTCTCTCGCTGATCGCACTGTGTTTGCCGCAATGCGTGAGGCATTCATGCATTCTTGTAGGCGCTATCCGTTTCACGCTGTCCGCAATGACCGCACCGTGTTTGATGCAATGCGTGAAGTATTCGTGCAGTCTTGTAGGCGCTAATATGTGTTACATGCCGATCGCCGCGCCGAGGGCTTCTCCTTTTCATCTCAAGTCCTCGTCATCATTTCTCTCTAGGTAAGTCCAGTTCCAGGCCAAATTGCGTGTTCGGTTTCTCTCTTAACTCGACTAATAATTAAAGGTGCTGCCTCTTGTATCACTGAAAGACGACAAAAGTAGAAATTACTATACTCTCAGAAAATTAGAGATTTTGTCGCCTTTTCTCGTTTGTAATTTTCTTTTCTAAATCCCAATTTTTTTTATACCTACATCCAAAAAAATTGCAAAATTTGCCGCCCCCTATAGATTTGCCGCCATGGGCCGCGGCCCATGTGGCCACCCCCTTAATCCGGCCCTGTCTGGGACTCTACTATTTTTCTACTTTAATAAAACTCGAACGGGCTAGGAATTAGGAAATCTGTGTTCAGACGTGAAACCAGACACAAGAGACGCTCCAATGGCTTCTTGGCGACAGGTGGAAGCTTTTACTTTCGGAGACTCAACATTCCCAACAGTCATCATACTTTTTTCGGCTGTTGACCTACCTACATGGTGGATGATTAGCTTCGGGTGACGTCATGAGCCAAAAAAGTTTCCCAAACTTTGTTTTGTTTGCAAAACGGAACTAACCATCGACCAAGTAGGTAGGTCAACAGTTGGATGTAGGGTCCCGAAAGTGGTGGCTTCCACCATTAAGATACCAGTGGAGGGTTTCTTGTCTCTGCGTGAAACTTAGGCCTTTAGAGATTTGCGAGTTTAGTAATCTGTATTCTGCAGAATTATTCGCGAGAAACATGATGGTGCCACTCTTAAGGTTCGGATTGTTCTCTAAAATCAACTTCCAAGCTCAAAAAAAAACTCTCAAAATTGAGGTTGTGATAAAGAGGACTCTCATGCTACCCTAATAGTCCACTTCTATATCAAGTCAAACTCACCATACAGATAGGAAGCAAACACATTAGCAGGGTTGTCCTTCCGTTTGGTGACTGCAAGGCTGGAAGCAGGTCAACATGTTAGTGTATTTGCTCCCTACATCTGTGCATGGAGAGTTTGACCTATTGTTAGTCTGCAGATATGAATTTGGTCCCAGATTCCTTTATGCGGAAGTCTCTCAATCATGATTGAAGAGTGCTCAGGAAAGAACCTCCCAGTGCCGAATCCACGATCTCACGAACTCTTGTTTTGAGAGAATAGCGCAACTGCAGGTCATCACCACCAATGGCTGCGGGAATGCAATTTGGTTATCATCGGCCAACACCTAATCCGTCATCTCGAATTCCGTCCAGATCTAGTATCATCTCGGCGAGACAAACGCGGCGCGCGGCGCGGTGGAGGAAGTGGTTTCTACAGGTTCGAGCGCGGAAACTCCTCTTGTAATAGCATCCCTCTCGGCCCCGCGGCCTGGAGGTTATTAAATCCATCGGATCACAGCGCGGCGGCGCGGCGTGGCAGTTGCTTCTAAAATTAGAGACACCGGACGGACTAGTGCATCTTGTTACGAGGATCTCGAGAGCAGGCTTGCCGTACTGTGAAATGATATTTTAAAGGACTTTTTAGTCGCGAGACGATTTCTAGAGACCTCAGCCTAGCAACCCAAAAGATATTAAAAAAGAAACAGGGTCAATAATGGTCGTTGAATGTGAAGAAATTACATAATTACTTGAAAGTTCATTGAACCGAATCTCGTCCTTTAAATAGATCGTTGGATGTGTTGATTATCCATGTGGAAAAACGGTTTACATCGGAGATACAATACAGGTAACCGTCTAACTGAGATCAGTCCCTGTGAGTGGTGACCCAAGACTGATGTATCATTTGACATTTCGACGGTGTAAGTCGGCAATCACATAACTCGGTTTGCGACGTCCTGGACTGCTGTGCTGAGGGAGAAGACCGTATGAGCCTTCAGACGGAGTAGCCGAAATACACAGAGATCTTCAGACGTACGCAGACAAAAGGATTGGCCGAAATAGTGAATCTTCGTCGCAGTAAACTCCGTGAGATTTCATTTGCTTATCTTTCTACCCGAGCGTTAAAGTCTCCAAGTCAATCTCGCACGGAAACACACAGAGATCCTGCATTTGCACACCGGAAGTGTTGGAAACGAATTCCTGTCTCATAGGTACTTTATTTTTAAAACGGAAAACTTATCGGTAATTCTTTAAAACTGCCGTAATTTTTCTTCTCAGTGCGAAGAAAATTCTGCGGAAATCTCAAGGAATGATGTCAATTTTGTTCTCCTTTAAAAGAATAACATATAGGCGGAGATTTTCAAACACTGCAAACGAGATGTGTGATTGTGGACTCACGCCGTCGATTTGTATCGTTAGACATTAGTGAACTGCCGCAGTCTTTTTTTTTGGCACTGACTTCCGTGCCAGTTGGCGCTGACCTCAGTGTCGGATTTGAGTCGGATTGATTGTGAGAGCGGTACCATGGAGTTATGTCCTTTTTTGAGCCCGAACACTTTTATCACCACGTGTAGAGAAACTTTTTAGTGATACCAATAGTCATCATAATTTCATTTAACATTCATACCTCAACAATGACTCGATTGCATACATGGCAACAATGTCGAGGATAAGCGCGAGGCTGAGGTCACGGGGGCGGAGGGTGCAGAGGGTACTCATTATTGAGCCGGGCAACAACTCGGGGAGGGGATTATCGGTCAGTGCCCCTATTTCAGCAATTTATTTTGATTTGCAGTCCCTCCCTCATCGAGGTGTATACAATGTACATCCCCTTTAATTCCTCGCCCTCCTTCGACCGTCGCAGTCACTCTATCGTGCTACGGAAGAACGCCTTATGAGCCATCGGACATTTTCCTCGTTAAAACACGACCGGACCGGGACCTCGTGAATACTTTTCTTCCAATTTTTTTGCAGAATTTTATTCACAGTTTGATCTAAATTATCCTAAGGTCTCAAGTAAAAATACTCATAACTAATTTTTTTGTTTACAGAGGGAGACTTACGTGGGACCAATTGTGAGCTTGACCTTTCCCTCCTCGGAGGAACATGTGAGCACTGAACAACCTCAGACCCTCTGCCCCATTCAAGTGACTTATACGTGGGTATCTCCCAAGAGGCCTTTTGGGAGATTCTTAAGGTGCAAGATCGGTGTCGCAGTTATCCGTTAGTGGGTTGACGAAAGTCTCCGATCCAATGTACTTTCAATGATAATAGGTGCAATTGGGACTCCACCTACCCTCAGAACGAGGTTCCTTAAAGAATTTTAGGTGCTTTTTATAGTCTCTTGGAAGAAGGTAACGTCATTTTTGTCCAGGCATAAGATGCTTCCTCAAGTACCTGTCGAGCAGTATGTGACGGTTTCTTTTGTCATAATTTTTATTTAACACAATGTTCAACAAGGACAAGAGGAGGATTGAATATTGGAAGTTGGAGCCTCGGAGAAAGAGGATCCTAACATTGCTGGAATATTCGTGCAGTGTCTTCTTTTGTCTACAGGGAGAGGCAAAAAGATAAATCTCTAAACTTTTGGTGCTCGCCAGAGTTTTCATTTTTGGCAGCTCATTTTGACCGCGTGCAAACTCATAGGTAATCTCTCAATGGCATCATGAAGAACGCTGCATGAGCTACCTACATGCTCAGTTCTGCAAGTCGAGATAAATCTGACCGGAGAAGCTATTAAGAGTATATTTTAATTAAAATTCCTCATTGACAGAGGATCGAGTTGCCAAGGAGGCCGGGCATCTGTGGAGGAAGACGAGAGAAAAAAAGTTTCGCTGCAAAAAAGTGAAAAACTATCGCATAGCGGAGCGGTTTTTTTTGCGCCGCTGGAGGATGAACTTTCTGTGCAGAAAAAATCATAAGTGCGCCAAGTTATTTCTGCCGCTTGTTTATTTGTCCGGGCGCGTCATCCGTCATGTTGAGCAATTAATTTTCTTATTGAAGTCATAGTCCGCCTCTCTCCTTCGTGATGGATTCGTGTCTCTGGCTATTTATGTCTTTTATCCCTTGTACGCGACACGCAGCAATGCGGCTTTCCTACCGCGCTCACGGGCCAGAAGGGATCCCAATTAGCAAGTCGACTCTTCTCATCGGTGAGATCTATCACCTAGAAAATCCCGACACCGACGCTTCTCACCGGGCGAGGTGCGTGTTTGCTTTATTGATAGGTCAATCATGCCTGTCACGGAATCGTAGTTGGATGATGAACTTCTAGTAAAGACAACGATGAAATCAAAATAAGGCATATTTCATCATAACAACACTGGAAAAAAAGTGAGGTGACATCTACTAAAAGTCTACTCGATTGTTTACACAGTGATACTATTTGGTGAAAATAACCATAATTTATAGTAATATTCACCAGAACTCTGGTGATACTTGCCATAATATGGTAAATGCTATCATAGAGTTTGATGTTCATCATTATACTCGTATCACTGTGTCTGAGTAAGGTGAAATCTACCATATTTTTTTTTCAGTGAAATTTCTGTAAAACGTGTTGAACCTTCTAAAAATTTCAACAATCCCTCGAAAAGAAAAGGAAATTTGCGTACATTGTTCATAATTTATGATTGGTAAATTCAAACTTCCTGCTCGCAAAAAAAAAAAAAAAAAAAAAAAAAAAAAAAAAANAAAAAAAAAAAAAAAAAAAAAAAAAAAAAAAAAAAAAAAAAAAAAAAAAAAAAAAAAAAAAAAAAATATACCAGAATCAGAATCGAAACAGAAAAACACGAGGTAAACGAATATTAAATAAAGGTGGGGTTCATACACATGTTCTCTCTCCTCTGGCGGGCCCTAAACTTAGAAAATGTATAAAATTACGGACTCTGTGTAACACATCTCGGTGTGTCTCTGTGCTGTGCGTAGATTGACTCGGAGACTTTAACGCCCGGGTAGAAAGATAGGCTAATGAAATCTCACGAGTTTACTGCGACGAAGATTCACCATTTCGGCCAATCCTTTTGGCTGCGTATGTCTGAAGATCTCTGGCTCATACGGTGTTCTTCCTTAACACAGCAGTTCAGGGAATAATACCTCGAACCGGAATGGGCCGAGTTTGGAATTCTTGGTTTCGATGTAGGGTAAAATCCGCCTTTTCTGAATTTGATAAAATAATTTCAAAATTTTGAGGGGAACCCAAACTTTTAAAGTCACGACCCCCCTCTCAACTCTTAACTCACGAGGGGGGCCAGGGGGCTTTGGGGCCATGAAATTCGGATTCTTTGGAGTCTAATCACTATTCATCCACGTAGACTCCAACTTCATCCGATCTAAAAATAACCAAGAAAAAAGCCTGGCATGGGTGGTCTGGGGCATACATTCCTGATCTACGATTCTAGATCGAAGTTCTTCACATATTCCTTGGTCGATTTGTGACGTTGCAATCGAAGGTACCCACGTATTCCGCAAATCCAGACAAACTTTTATCAATTTCATACGTGTGCATTTTTATTTACAAATGGGTATGTTAAAATTAAACATTTCCGCCTGCTTCTTTATGATCGTATTTTCCTCAGATATACAAACTGGCTCTGCTACTAGGAGGGTTTAAATGCACGTTGTTCGACTTCCGCCATAATGAGGATTCTCTTTGCTAAAGGATGTGCGGGCAACCTGCGTTATGTAATGATTGCTCCCGCAAGACAATGAACTCATAAGAGAGCTCTGATTGTCCATCATTGCCGGCCTCCTTGTCCGTTGCTCTTACATGCCTTTTATAAACGCGATTTTTATGATACAAAAAGTTTGTCAACTGAGAGAATCTTGTGAATAGAGCTGAGTTTTCAAGCTAATTTCACGCTCATGGCATCCAGGACTCTTAGTGCGTGCTTGCAACCGCCAAGAGGCACGGCGCGGCGAATATTAACAATGAGGTTTATGCAACAACCCAATTTAATCGTCTGGCAAGTAATGAAATTCGTTTGAAAAAATAATTAGGAGAAAATGCAGTGCGAACGGAAAGAAAAATATCTTTATAATAAACGAATTTTTCAATCAACTCATCATTTATTACTTCCTCAGGCTAACTGATGGAGGATTTATGATCCTCGATGATTATGTATATACTTTTTTTAGGGGGTAAGAAAGCTCAAAAATACAAAGGAAAAAAGGAAAAAGAAATCTTGAGACCAAGGAGAAAGTCACAAAATTGCGAGAACCGTTTTGAAATCTCGTGGAGGCATTGGTAGAATAAGGTTGTTGGTGTGGGGAGCACAGTGGTCTGGTTATTGATATTGATATAGACAAAGCTATAGATATAAAAGACGACGGGACAATGGAGCTATCCCATTGGTTGAAGCGGGTGGTTGTTATAGGCTAAGGGAGAAAATTATTGATAAGATATAGACTCTATAATATATGGACCCTCTATAAAAGGCTCTAAATTATTGAGAGTGAGTTGGGGATTCGATCATTATTACAAAACTGCAGACCATACATATTATAATATACAGTGTCAATACGTATAAGGATCATCCTAATCGGTCTCGTAATTTGTCAGAAAGAGCGTCTCCGAAGTTCCGGCTTGTAGCTGTGGAATATAAAATGTCAAGTAAAGTTTAGTTGTTTTTTCTAGTTTTTCGTTCAAGTCTCCTAAGTTAGAGAGAGGTCTTTTTCACTAAATCTTGCTCAAGGGGAGAGAATCACGTTTGCTGCAGCGGGCTGATTACTGATATTGATAAGCAAACCTATCTACAAAGGAGACAAAGGTAAAATGAAGTGATCGTATTGGCTGAAAAGGATAGTTGTAACGGACCGAGGGGGATTAACTGAGGGGTCTCTCGCAGGTTGCCGTTAGTTAGTCTATTACTTACCTCGTTTGTCCATTACAACCACCCGCTTCCACTGATACGTTCTCTATGTCTTTTCCGTCTATAACCTTGTCTGTAGGTGTTTTTTGGCATGTATTATACTCTGAACTTAACTCATATCACACATTACATTTGAAGAAAAAGAAAAAAATCAATTTAAACATCTCCTTGACAAAGTTGGCGACAAGTGCAGCACCTGATAAACGTGAAAAGTTGGCAACTACCTGCTCTCTTTCATTCCCACCTACGTCCATCTAAAGAGAATTTCCGCGGACTGGGTTAACTTTTGAGGTTGCAACTCAATGAAGAGAAACGCGCCGCTGAAGTTGGAAACTAAACTTTGTTTCTTGATGAATTTTGGCCAAAGTGTGCATCCATTCGCTTTTCGACACATCTCGGGAGGTGGGTCAAGAATTTTGGATGTAGTCGTCGTTGCAGCCATCCTGAAACCATGCCTTATTAGTGGCGTCATTGAATTAATACTCCACTTCACGATTTTCCTCACTCGTTCAAACCAGTTCGCCTTCAATCTCTCGATAGGCAAAGTGAGTGGCTTGGGAGCAGTAATAGTTGCTCGCCGCATTTCGGCCATGCTCACTAGGTTGATTCATGGATGAGCGTCTTGAGAGCATTACCTATAGTTGTTGCTAGCAGCAGTTTTGTCAAGTTTGCTCATTGTTCTAAAGCACAGTATTAGCAGACTGATGCCACTCCCTTCTCAAAATGTTCAGCGCTCATTCTGTTAAAGGTACCTTAAATTCGATGAGTTGTCTAGATAACATAAGAGGTATGGAGTTGTCCGGAACAAGTTAGCCAAGTTCTACCAGATCTTGATATTCCTTTCCGTTATTATATAATCGCTTGCAGGGCCGGATTAAGGGGGTGGCCACATGGGCTGCGGCCCATGGCGGCAAATTTTGCAATTTTTTTAAATATAGGTATAAAAAAATCGGATTCAAAAAAAAATTACAAACGAGAAAAGCGTCTTTTGGTGACATAAGAGACAGCACCTTTAATTAGTCGAGTGAAGAGAGGAACCAAACACGCAATTTGGCATGGAGCGACGCAGCGCAGAGAGTAACGATGATGAGGACTTGAGATGAAAAGGAGAAGCCCTCAGCGCGGCGATCGGCATGTAACACATATTGGCTCCTGCAAGACTGCATGAATACTTCATGCATTGCGTCAAAAACAGTGCGGTCAGCGTGAAACGCATAGCGCCTACTAGACTTCAAGAATACTTCACGCATTGCGCCGAACACGGTGCGGTCAGCGTGGCGCGGCGGCGGAGGTTAAAATTATTAAATCACATTTATGTTTGTTCTTGCATAACTTTTACGTTCATTTCTTACAAATAGAAGGCCTTGTTCACACAGAGGTAGGTTTATGGAACTTAACTTTCGCGCAAAGTTCCGTGAACTTTTTCTAGTAGTGTTGACAGGGCTTTCGCAAAACATGTGTTCAACACGAGTAAACGCGTCCTACGCACCCCTTCCCTCCCTCCCCCCCGGCACGTTCCTTTGATGGTTTTTATTGATGTTTCAAAACGAATGGAAAGGGGGCGGCAAAATACAGGCTGCCCATGGGCGGCAAGTAGGTAAATCCGGCCCTGATCGCTTGATTGTTGAAGCAGCACCCCACTCAGCATAGAACCTTAATACAATCTTAGTATAATATTGCACATCTTACACATCAACATTGCAGCCATATTATATCCATCTTAGTAAGAATGAGGTAAGATTGCATCAATGTTGATGTGCTACTGCCAGGGACTTGCCTGAACATTGCAACAACATTGATAGTAAGGTTGAAGTAACATTACAATAATCTTACATAATATTGATATGCACCCATCAACATTGTTATAAGGTTGACACTTCTTGACATCTCCTTGATTGCCGGTCTATCAAGCTTACATCAATGTTGATATCGTCAGTCTTATCCGGACAATACCTACTGATTTACCATTCCATTCATATTAGTAACATTACATCAACATATGTCAGCAAATAACAACATTGCTTTAAGATATCATGCTGAGTGGGACGGATTGCAATGAATTGCAATTAAATTTGGAACCATGGGATCCCGTTTCTCTCTCATTGTCTTTAGACCCCGATGGTGCTGACGAGTAAGACAACTTTGATTCCTGGGCGCCCCGCCGTCGCTTTTGAGGCCCTAGGGGTCTATCTGATACCTTGACATTTTTAAAAAAATCTTCTTCAAGAGCTCACATATACCTCACGCAATGTCTCCATTTCGAGACTAGGAGGCCCCTTTGGTTCCCTCCTAGGTCTAGCAAACCACGTCGATACATCTGAATGTTGCAGTTTTGATTCCTTAAGACTCATCCGCTCTTTCGCTTTTGTAGCCCCAAGGATACCGCTGATACTTCTACGAATTTCATTTTAATGGTCCTCGGTGGCCCCTTTTACGCGTCTCTAAGGCCCAAGGAACTCCTTGAGTATCCCTGTTTATTCTAGATTTGAGGCTTTAGGGGTCCTTTTAGGACTCTTTGATACAAATATCAAGAACTTTGGGGCCTTGAAGAGGCTAAAACGGATGAAAAAATACCCAAATTACAGAAAAATAAGTAAAAATCTAGGGAGAGCATCGCCGCGGGAGGAAGGACCCCCGCATCCAGATTCTTAGCAGGTGACGCTCCCTAGTCATGCAGTTTGCATTCCTGTTAAAATTACCGGCAACGATAGTGTTGCAATGAACATTGACAGCCAGAAAGCTTGAATGTGAAGGAAGGAGGGAAGGGTTACCAGGTATGACATTTGTGAATGCCATAAAGGAATGAAAAGATTTTGGAAAAAATCTCAGGATCACTGTGCAGAATCTGGTCCTCTTGGCCTCCCCAACTCTACCTAATCTTCCAATTTCATTGCTTAACGCGAAAAGGACGAGCTGAAGGTTAATGTCAACCACTTAAGCTTGGGTATCATGTTTGGATTTGGGGTGGAAAAATTTGGTTTGGTTAGGAAAATCGTACTTCAGAAAATCTTCAAAACCACCATTATTAGCCAAAAATGCTTAGAAAATGGTGATTTCCGAGCCTTTCTGAAAGGAGATGGTTACGAGTGCCACCGTTTTGATTAAAAACCCCGTTAGAACATCCAGCTGGGACGTACAAAACCGAGCACTAACCTGATTTGATGCACTTATATCCCTGGTTAATCTGGCACTTGAAGCACACACACAAACCTAAAAAAGAACCTTAAAACCACGGGACGAAGGGAACTCGGCACTCGGCTTCGTGACCGCTGATTTTAAAAACATCCCGCACCGTTACCGGCGCGATACTCGGAATTTCAGGGGGGAAGAAAGGCGGAAACTAAATATAGGGAGCTTTTGAAGCTCCCGGGAGCGCACTGGAAAGAGGTCACTGGTCAGTCACCGGGCTAACGTCGGGCCTGGCGAGCGGGGCGGGGGGGCTGATTTCGGGTAGCGGGATCACTGCGAAGGTCCGTGTAAGCGTATCGGGGGACTGCGCAGGCGCACCGCGACGACGAAATTGTGGGACTGAGTGGCAGCGCTGAGTGGCGCAGCGACCGGGGCCAACCGGGCTGATTTTGATCGGTTTTGGAGGGGGCCTGGGGGAGACGGCCCCCTGGCCCCCCGTCCCCCGCTCTCCGGGCTTGCAGTGGGAGCTGGGCGACCGAGAACCGTTAACCAGCCGAGTGGCTCCGTATATTACTTACGCGACGGCCGCAGCCCGCAGCCGCCTGGGCCTCCAGTCCACTTTGCTGTCCTCCCGCTCCCGTTGACATCTTTATCCGCTCACTCTCCCTGTCGCGCTCGCCACATTTTCCGCCTCAGTCTCGCCTCGCACTTCCAGCTCCAATTTCCCGCTGAAGATGAGTGGAAATCTTAAGTCTTCAAAGGCCTTGTCTCCACGGGAAGTTTCATGGGATTTGTCCCAGGGAAAAATCTCACTTGCGAAGTTGGGAAAAATATTGAGTTGGTCAATAATAATCACAGTAACGACTAAAAGTCCTTGTGGAGTCCCAAGAATGACTTCAATAGAAGAGGAAGAAATTCTGTTGTGTTTTTAAACGAGAAAAAATCCCAAAAGTTTGATTCCTGCGATTCGAACTTGGGAAAAATTCCGTGAAACGTCCCGTGGAGACAAGGCGAAATAAGCACGCTTGGCCACGGCCAAAGGACAGCTTTGAAATTTGGTCACATCCATATCAGAGAAAGTCAAAGTTGCTTTGCGACGTTATCCTTCTTCGTCTGCTCGTCACGGCGAACTCGTGATTTTCAATATTTCAGACGTGCTTAGGTGCCTGCGACATGAAATTTTGACCGTATCCGTGAAAAAGGGCCTATCTGCTACTACTACCCAAGTAGCACAGTGCGACGAAAATATTGAAATGAAATTGCGATTTGATTTCAATGAAATTGTAATGTTTTAACCATTAAATTGCAATATTTTTACATCATTTAGTCGACTTACGCCAATTTAAAACAATCAACAAAATGAGCTTTATACGTCAGAAAGATAGGCAATATGCAATGCAATGAAAAATTGCAACTTATTTCAGTTTCACTGCAGTGAGTTTCAATAACTGGAATGAAATGGGCCCCTTCAAATAGGAGCTAGGCAACATACACAACACTCAGTGGAATTGCAATATTTTTACGATGCAGTTGCTACTTATTGCAGTCTGTGCTACTTGGGTAATAAGCCGCTTCCGTGCGCTCTGTGAAAGCCAACCCCGCCACAGGTGGTGATCCTGCCAAAAGCTTCTCTGGCAAATCGCATCTCCTCATTTCCTGCTTTATAGGTGCCGTCAATCCACGATTCGGCAGAGCGTCCTCTACGTTTTCTACCCGGGGGGGGGGGGGAGAGAGAGAGCCCAGAACCCTCTTAGGCAACCTATCATCTAGCATCCTTCGCACATGAACAATGCCCATACCAGAGACAAGCTGTTCCGAGAAAATGTCATGTACTACGTGTTGTTTCCGACGCCCCTAATTTCACGTGGACGTACCCTGCTTTCATTCCGAACGTGATCTTTCCTTGATGCTTCGGCTGATCTCATCTTCTGGGAGAATTTTCGGCCGTTGTATCGTTCAAGTAAAGCAACTTTCGGGCCGGGTTAAGTACTTAGATGAAATACCGATTTGTATCGCTGAAAGTCGAGGTACAACTTCAGAAATCCCCACCTGGTATCAGCTTGATCTCAAATCTGGGCTCCAATGATCTAACTGAAGGTTTCAGCAAAACTGAATGGATTTTGGTGAATTTAAAATCTGGGGCTTACAAATTCTGTCAGAGACTCCTGACCGTCCGAGTTATTTTACGTAGTATTAAAAATGGGAAGAGGGTGTGCAAGTATGGGTGCCCGGTGCCCCGCTAGAAAAAGATGGCACATTTTATAGGTACTCAAAGCTTTGTTGATGATCAGATGGTTGTAGTCCGGGACGAAGAAAGCGAGTGGACGCAAGCAGGCTACATGAAACGTAAATTGGCCTGGAGGGCACTAAAAATGTTAATATATTTACATTAATTAGCAGTTGATATCGGTAATTTTTGTTGCGCGAGTTATTGTTTTGTGCGTAAAATTTCGAAAAAGAATCATGTACATATCAGAATGCTTGAATTCGCATCTTATCTAGTGGTCCATTGGTCAATATTGTCAACCTAAGATTCGCCTTCCACTCCACCGTGTAGACAACAAGCATGTCATTCCATAGACTTTGATGGAACCAATAATAATGCAGGTATCAGCAGATATCCTCTGATTCAGATTCGCTTTTAATCTCATTGTATAGGCAGTAAACATAACGGGGAACAGGAACAGTTATCTATTCAATAAACAGGCATAACTTTCGCTCCATTAACTTTCATAGAGACAATAGAGAATGTGCAAACTTTTCGGCAGATATCGTAGACGTTGAAGTTACCATTGGAGTAGGAGAGTTTCCTGATTTGGTGCACTTCTCGGGCGAAAATGGGCCTGACAATTTTTTTCAACTAAATCCACTAGAGTGTTGAGCTTATCAGCAACGGATGTCTGGACCAAATTCAAAATTTCTCGACCCACCTCCAGCAGCCCGACCACAGACTTTGACTTCCATCGATATTGATAGAGCTCAGTTCCATTCCAATGGATTACCCCATTGGAATGGAACTGAGTTCTATCAATATCGATGGAAGTCAAAGTCTGTGGTCGGGCTGCTGAGCTGGGTTGAGCAGTGAATGTGTTTAGAAGCAGGTTTCATCAAAATCCTTGAAGAATTATCTATTTTCAAAAATTCCAAAATAAACATAGTATCTAACTTTCTTCCAAATTTTACTGAGATTTCTCTACTTTCTTTGGTCTTAGGTGCATTTTATGTTTTTTGTGCTTTTGCTTTCTATTAAGTTTGTTCTCTTGTCTGCATGCCCTAGTTGTCACCTTGTATTGTTTTTCTTTTCAAATTTTTTTGGTATCCTGATTAAAAAATGATTATGTGATCTTTGAGCCTCTTCTATTGTAATATATACATAAATAACTTTAAATAAAGATACTAATTTGCCAGTTATCATTGCAAAAATGGTAAAACTGCGCTGATGTTTCAAAAGGGCAGTTACCTAAAATAAAACGCTGTATGCAAAAGCACATGCCCATGTACAGATGTTACCATGTACAGATGATTGTTAAGTATATTGATAAGTGTAGATATTGATTCGATAACTCTGTTATAATATGACAAAATAAATATGGGAAAGAAGATAAAATTCCAATTCAGTAACAGTAAAACAACTTTATTCACAGAAGAAGGACTAATTTCTTGTATTTATATCATTACTTAACGACATGCAGATGATGTAGCTTGAAAGAACAAATCTTACTCCTGTTATCAACATCTTGCTACCTTGGACCCATAAAGTGCTCCTACTTACTTACATACATATCCTTACATACTTTCACACATGAGTGAATTTTGATTTTTTTGTTTACCCTGAATAATTTGATCAATCAAAAGTTCTTTTTGACGCGCAGATAAAATAGATCTTTCAATGGGACAACATATTCATAAAAATTTGCTAGGAAATAATGCTATTCTATTTCACAGACCTTTATATTAGAAATAAAAATTGACCAGAGAGCTGAAAAGTATGTAAATTGAATATTATTGATTTTATATGTTATATCCCTTCCTGTTTTTTTTTAAAAAAAATCCTTACACTACAGTCAGGCTAAATAATCCCTACTAGGCCTGAGTTCTATGATAGTGTAATCAGTTTTCACTGTTGCAAACTCGAAGAAGCTTACTTTTAAAACTTAAAAATTGCTCATAATAATTGCCTTCTCATTCATTTTTGAGTTAATCACAATAAGTTACTTAGCATGCACTTGATCACGGTGGTTATCTATGACAAAAGAATTACCTTTGATAATTTATGACACCAAAATAATTTACTGAGTTTTCTAGCCAAGTTTACTTGGGCTGAATTAGGGAATGGTAGGACCAAGTGTCAGTATTTAAAAAATACCCCATAAGAAACAATGCCTTCAATATGTAATTCAAACATTTTTACAGAGAAAAGACAAAAATATTGTTTCTGGCATTGTGTATGAAGATCAGATGATCAGTAAGTCACTCAATTCCTACTGTGGCGCACTCCTAAGGAATTCCATTTCATGAAAAGACAACCATGCTGTTCATTTTGTAGCATAAGGAATATTACTATCGCTTTGTCACAAAAAACATTTGGCAGTATTGTCTCTTGGGTGACAAAATTTCAGATGGCTGTATTACTGCATGCTCTGTCAACAGGCCTGTTTTGTTTTAAAATTCATGTAAAAAGAGCATTACGTAACATTGAAAATACCTTAACGTAGAAAAATTTTCTATCAAAAAATGTTTATGTTTCTTTTCCAGGTTTATTCAGCTCGGCTCGACTCTCATTTTGCATGCGCCACATTGTTGAGTACAGACTAGATGAAGAGGATAATAGTTCCCGATGCGAGCCCCGCTCAACAATTTTCCCATGCTCTAAAACTAAAATTTCATCTGCATCCATCACTGTGGACAAGCGATGAGCAATGCAAATTGACGTTCTTCCTTCAGTTGCCCGATTAAGAGCATTTAATATATTCTGTGAAAAAAGAAAAGACAGCAACTATCAACAGAATTATCCAGAAAAGTGGCTTTACAACCCATAGAGTACTGTACTTAGTGCTCATTGCATTTAAAAAAGTCAAACCCCCCAAGACTTTGCTGAAAATTTCCGGTGTTTGCACGCAGAGTGAGGAGACAGAGTTCCACGTTAAAATCATTTAGAGAGCCGAATCTTTAAGTGTTTGACTGGTGTCATTGAAAAGCGCCAAAATTCCCTGTGTTTCTAGAATTTGAAAACTTAATGCAATAAGGAACTATTTGCATCACCAAGTTGCAAATATTAAGCAACTTCTACATTCACCATTAATGAAATTTGCAGGGTGCTTTTTTTGTTCAATTGACAATTCTTTAGCATACAAACAGAATATCTTTGAATTTTCAGGTGTTTTTTGCAAGATCAAGGAAGTTGCACCATCTTGCTAGCATTGCAACGCTTGCAGTGCTATCTTACGAAAATTAGTCCAAAATTCTCTCAAATTCATTGTTTTTCTCATGATTTTTGCAACAAAATTACACTAGCTGTGCTTTCCCAGGTTCTACATACTCTGTTTTCTTTTCCTTAGGATATATTTTCTCCTTTTTCATAAGCCTTTCTGGGTTTATATAGATCGAGTTATTTGATTATTTTGAAGATAGAATGTCCAGTTACCAGCTAATCAATAGTGAATTATATCATTTCAACGATAAGACAAGAAGAGAGAGAGAGAAAAAATGTTTCCTGGAGTGCAAAGAGTTATGACTGAAAAGGTATTAATTCTATGTTATGAAAATTCCAAGAATGATGAGAGGAAGAATTTAAATCATAGGATGTAAAACAGTGAGTTACTGAAAAAAGGATTAAAAATAAAAGGGCTTATCCGTCCAATATTGAAAAACCCATTTTTAGTAATAAATCACAAGCTATGAGTCAGATATCACTTCCAGAAAAGAACTGCTCTATGATAACTTAATCATATGATATGAGTGATTTTATCTATTAAAAGCAATAAAGTTACAATTTATTTTTCTTAGATTTCCTCACGTTTTAAACACCAAAAGCACGACACACTAAATCAATTAGCAATACAGAGTTGTTCTGTTCAACTTACATGTTCAGTGATAGAATCCAAGGCCGAGGTTGCCTCATCAAACACTAAAATCGGGGATCCTTTTAAAATAGCTCGAGCTATGGCCACTCTCTGCTTCTCACCACCAGATAATTTCAAACCTCTTTCACCAACCTGAAATTAAAAAGTCAAACATTGTGCTCTTGAAGTGTACTGTTTTGAAAAGCACATATTAATTATAACTGCCAATTTTAACCTGAAATCGAATGGACAGTGCCGAGGGTGCCAATAATTTAAGAAATATGTTTGTTGTAGATCAACTGGAATTTATATCTGCTTGGATACAACTCAACTAAGTAGATAACTTGTAAATAGTTCTTCTTTTCTCCTTTCAGAGAGGGTTCCTGACTGCCTTATTCCAACTTACATGGATATATTTAATAAATTGAAAAAATCCTTCTTTTACAGGTCAACTATGAGAGGATCACGCTTACAGCTATAAAATTCAATGCTTTTGAAGATCATGATTTAAAAGAATGACGTTCCGACTCTGAGCTGAAAAATAATCTTTAGGTGTACCAAAGAGGACTTTCTCAAACTGTTCCCAGGAGAATTATAACTAATGATAGAACTTATGAATTTTCTTCTAAATCTTGCTGACGGTATCTCTCTTCAATACAAGGATTCAATTCGTCCCTTCTAAAATTTTTGCACTTGGGATGAAATGCATTTACCTGTGTATTGTAACCCATGGGCCACTTGGTAACTGAATTGTGTAAGTCGGCCATTTTTGAAGCCTCCAGCACTTGGTCATAATTTTTTGATAAATCTCCATAGCTTAAATTGTAAAATATTGTTTCATGGAACAAAACAGAGTCCTGTAAAAAAATGACATTGGATTAGACAGGGGAATATAACAGACTAAGGGTAGGATTATTTATTCAGTACATAATAATATGCAATGAAATGACATAATTTTCATGGTGCAGGGCAAACCTCTGATGAGTAAAAATCTTTGATGTACTAATACGATTTTTTCCAGTACAGGCGAATATACAGGGCAACCTCTTTCTCTGTTACTTAAAGTCACATAAAGCTCTCGATGGGACAAGAAAGAAATGGACCCCATGGATTCAAAATTTAATTATTTTGAAGTTATCATTATCTTGAAGCTAGTGTGCTATTTACAGTATTTTGACGCATTTTTAAGTTTCTTTAATTAGAATATTTATTTCATTTCTTTGGACATTTTCTGATAGAGAAGTGTGGCCACATGAAAGGTTGAAGCAGAAGGTTTGACGATGCTTAAAGAACCCTCAACCTAGACATGACAAATGAATTTAGCTGACCAGGTGAAAATTGAGTCTTGAAATAAAAGGTTGAGCCTTACCTGAGGTACAATGGCAATAGCCTTTCGAAGACTCTCAATTTGGACATCACTGATATTTTGCGAATTGATGTAAATGGAACCTGAGGTTGGTTCAAAGAATCGATAAAGAAGTCTTATTAAAGATGATTTCCTGCAAAAAATTAAGTGATGCTGTTGTATGCATTGCTAAATCTTAAAGAGAGTATGCTTAATGACACACTGCCGTGTTACCAAAGAGAGCAGTGAGTGCGAAACTGATGTTTCAGAAAGTGGACTGAGTGGCGTTTGAGTGGAAAATTTTACTGCAAGATGGGTAAAATTGCCACCAACTGTTCGGAAGAATCAGAGATTGATTGGACGATTGAAAATCGACAAATTTTATTTTGACTATAAAAAGGGCCTTCTTCATTTCCAGGTTAGGCAAGACAGCCCTAAGTCCTATCTTTGGATAGTCCTACCAATTCGGACACACAATAAATAAATTTTAAGGTTCAACATTGGCAGAAAGGGCATCATTTTACAAAATGAGAACAGCTCGCTGGCGGAATAATGTTCCTTTCAGCTGTATTGTGTGAAACAACATTAACTTCATGACAGGACCATTCAACCAGAATTAGCCTCCCTGTGTTTCTCGTTCCAAAATTTCCTCTCATATTTTATTTCTTTAATGTATAAAAATCTGGGCAACATAATATTTTGGAAATTTCTTTGATGTTTTTTTTTTTCGTGAAATAACATGAATAATATTCAATAATGTACATGGGATAATAATCAAATGGGTACAAATTTTTACTTTATGAATTTGAAGTTAGTAATGGGAGAAACATAGATTTGAGAAAAATTTCAAAAATTGTTTGAAATCCCCATCTGCCATGTTCAGGGCACAAAGCTCTTAAATTACAACACATCTCCACATTCTCTCATTATGTAAAAAAAATTGAACTCATACTTAAGAACAAGAGTTTTCTGTCAAAATCTCAAAATCCAATTTTTTTTTATTCGATTCAAAAAAATCACTCTACTGAAAATTTCACCCACCTGAATGCAAGGTACCTTGTCCCGTCAATGGTCACCTTGGGATAAAAAACGGTGGAGAATCAAATGGATGGACCAAAATATTTCAATGCTTCAAGAATTAATTTTTGCAATCTTTTTTCTTTTCTTTCTTTCTTTTTTTTTTACGGAGGGTAGGGAGGAGGAAGATAATATGCGTTGCTACAACATTACTTACCCTGATCCAGAGCCACCAACAATGGCTACTTTTTTTCCTGCCGGAACAGTGAAAGACAGATTGTTGAAAATGGGCTTCCCATTGCCATAGTGAAAATTGATATTCTTGAACTCGATTGAGGCATTATCTGGGGTTACATTGAGTACTGGAGCTTGAACTTTACTCTGGAAATATGACAAATTATTTCTAAAAAAGAGAGTTTAGTTCCACTTTCAGTTAATCCGACTGGATTATCTTAGGATAAACACATAACAAATAGTAATTTGCCTATCGGATCTCCTATCGGATCTAGTAATTTCATTGATTGAGATCGAGAAAAGAACAAACCTAGAGGCTCATGAAAAATAAAGCGATAAGCCCAAAAATGATTTTACTAGGAATAAATGTGATATCTTGCCAACGTTTGTTGATAGGGAAACACCTTTATTACTTTAAAACTTGGTTTCCTTTCGCTAAATGCTCTACTTGCTAAAACTAAACGAATCAGATCAAGTCTGAACAAAAAGGCTTGATTAAGCTCATAATGAGTAAACAAACACTCTCATTTGCTCTGTGCAAAATCTGGTTGCTGTTATTTCTAAATAGAATAATTGTTATAATGAGTCATAACTGCATTTCTGCTCTTTTAATTTCCTAGCCAAAACAAAGAATAATCTGTGAAGCAAACAGCTTCTTGTTCTCCATCTTCTGTAGAGACATCAAGCATTGTTTACTCTACTGTTTTGTCTGCAGGGGGAAAAACAAGTAATGATTCAACAGCTGGTTGCATAAGGTCCCTACTGGTTTGAATTTTAAACTTACCCTAATGCTAGGACTTTGCGTCATGAGTGTGAACATAGTCTGCATATCTATGAGTGCTTGACGGACTTCTCTATAGACCGACCCCAGGAAGCCAAGGGGTACAGACAGTTGAAAGAGGAGTCCATTTATCATTACCAGATCTCCAACAGTCAAGGATCCTAAAAAAATAAAAGGTCATGATGAAACTACAACAAAAGTAAACAAAAATAGAGATGATCAATCAAATTTTGGTTTCCTTTTACTAAAAAATCAGGAAAAAAAAATTAATAACATATGGCACATCTCAGCTACACATAAAAAATTTGTTTTGAGGACACTTGATGAAAGCCAAAGCTATTTGAGGGTAACATATTGCGTTCAACTGGTATAATTCAATGGTAATATTGAGAAGTAGTTGTTGTGTTTCAATACTTTAAGCTTTGATTTAAAATTCTCAAAAGAGATTTTTCTAAGACAGACAGCTGAAATAAAATGCTGCATATTTTTAATTTATGCCCCCCCCCAATTTTGTTAAAATTTAAAGTCAAACTAGCATTTTAGCTCCACTTTGATTTGAGAAATGAATAGAGTTTCATTGTTCAAAACTGAACACAAAATTTGTACTTATTCTTTTCCATATCTACGATTTAGTTTTTAAAACAAGAAGAGAAACAAAAATTACCTATTTCCTACTTTGTCTTTAATATGTTGTGAGTAACAAGTCAATTTTGTGAGGTTACTCCTATCATCCTTAAATACAATTATTTCTTCATCGTAATACGTGATGCTACTTGCAGTGGCTCTTTGAGAAGTTAACGATTCGATAGTCGATCGATCAGATGTAAGTCTTAAATCTGAGAGTGAAAGCATTAGATATATGTTTGTTTACTCACCAGCTGCTATTTGCTTTGCTGCTAAGACCATAGCTATGCTCATTGCTCCGCTGAAAATCGCATTTTGACCAAAATTCAACATGGCAAGACTTGTGCTAGTTTTCAGAGATGCGGCCTCATACTTCCTCAGAACTTTATCATATCGATCAGCTTCGTATTGTTCATTGCCAAAATACTAAAAATGAGAGCAAAAAATCCCAAAAATTTAACACACATTTTCTTTCATCTGTAATCCATGACTTGTATACTTTTTTCTACTTCTTATTGTATACAGAAAAAGAAAGAGAATGAATAAACACTCATACCTATTTTGACGATGATGTATTACGTCTCCGTTCTCTCCGAAATTGGAAAATACATAAGTTATGAGCTTTCTGGTTCACTATTGTGCTAATGTAGGGCCCATATAGTTATGTGTTAATGAGAGAAATTTGCTTTCTCCATGCATCGAATGGACACTGAAAATAGTTTTTTGCCCAAGAACTTTACTTGAACTATACACTGCAACGCATTTCAAAACAATTAATGAGCTTTTAGTGTCCTCATGTAGATCGCAGATAGGTGCTTCAATGGATCAGCCAAAAGTAGAAGTTCCCTACAGAAAAGTATGGTCCATCTGAATTTTGAGTGTTCGGCATTAAGGTCCCTTTTTTTCTTCTTGGATTTAGCATATAAACTCGGTGCAAAACAGGACCAAATCAAAACCAAAGAAAAACTAGCGATAGTAAATTATGCAAATAAACAAGGCAGTATGAATACCTTGACGGTTTCGTAATTGATTAGAGAATCGATGGCTTTGTTTCCAGCCTCATTTTCTGCTTGGTTCATGTATACTCGAAATTTCGTCCTCCATTGTGTTACAGCCAAAGTGAATAAGGTGTAAATAGACACGCAGCCTAGAGACAGGGTGGCAAATTCACCTCCACATTTGAGTCCCTGACAAAAAAAATTTAAACATCACACAGAATAATTTCACGGCTATACAAAAGGCTAAGTGCTATTTCAGTTTATTGCAAAGATTACGGCAAGTCCTCAAAACAGAAACTCACTGCTGTACATTTTACTTGAGTTTTAAACCTCTTCAACACAAGAGGTGCGGATTTTTCATACGGTGAAATCTGCTTAAGTTGAATTGTATGGAGAACGGAAAGAAATTTTGACTCAATTAGCTTTTCACATTATCCGCATTGCCTCTTCTAAAATTCGAGTTACTTCAGCGGCAACACCTCCATCCATCACAACAAGCAGGCCGCCATTTAAGATTTTTTCAAGTTACTTTTCCAAAGTCAATACTCCATTGTTAATTATCAAGGGTACATCAAGGTTTTATCTCTTTACTTTATACCTCTAGTTTTCAATGCTTTATTCATTTATATATTTAGTTTATAATGTATGGCATAGTTGCTTTGGAGTCAGATAAATTTTACATACTACTACTACTCATTACTTAACAAAAAGAAAAACAAAAAGAGATAAATAAAAGCTTTGGCGCTTGGCAAACATAAACGGGTATAGAGGAAACACTCGACAAAATATAAGTAGACATAACGCATCTAAATCCTAAGAGGAAGAAGAGAATTTAAAAATCATTCAACATCAAGTCTTCAATATTTCTTATCTCACTTCTGACTCAATTTTGAAGTACAATTTTGTTTAGAAGTATCAATTACAGTTCATTCATTGAATAAAATAATTCATATCATTACTTACAAGAATTGCGCTTACGAGTGCTAGCTCGAGCACTGTAGGAACTACGTTAAATACCATCGCAGAGAGCACAAAATTTATGCCGCGACTGCCTCGATCTATGACCTAAAAAATTTGAAATTGCAGTTGATTATTGAAATTCTTACACATCCATAGCTTATCCAGAAATTTAGAAAGACAAATACTTTAAGATTATTTGGGCTGCAGTCAGTGGAAAGCAACTGATTTATTTGAGAAAGAGGGAGTTTGCTTTTTAGTCTATTTTTTTAGGCCTCAATATTAATGTGCACCTAATTCTGTGCTGGGAATCAAAATTCTTGGATTAAAAATCTAAGGAGGGGCTAATTGTTGCTCGGTACCTTTTGGCATTTAAATGGATTCCATGAAAGGAAACATGGCTTTCCATGGCTTTCATGGAGAAAGTGTCTCCATGAAATGTAGGTACTTAATAATTTTCTGAGGATGCTAACAAAAAAGGCTTTCGAGTACTTTGTTCTCTGGTCTAGAGATAGATGTAAGCTAATTTTAGCCTATTTTATGGATTGAAAATTCCAGAAGTGTCTGGTGGAACGTATTGTGTTGTTTTGTCGGTTTTTCAGCATTGTTTCCTCATATTTTAAACTGATCACTACTTATTTTCTGGCTATTTTAAATTCATTTTATCACTGTATATTTAAGTTAAATTACCACAACATGGGTTAAAAAAAAATTGGGACCATATTTTATGAAACCATTTTCCTCATGGTCTAAATACTTCTGATACCAGCTGATTGCAGAAATTGGCAGGAAGCGTTTGCTCATCAGACACGATTCTTTCCCAGTCTTTTTAAAATCAGGGGATGCCAAGCAATCTGTCTAAATGACAACTTTATTTCTCTTTTATTTATGTTTTTCGTGGTATTTTGGCATTGTGTGAAAAAAAAGACAATATGAAGAGAGAACTAAAAATTAATGTCATGAAGGAACGGAGAAGACGAGCTGACTAACTTTTGAGAGAGCTCCTGTCTGCCTATTGAGGTGAAAAGCAAGATCTAGACTATGAAGATGGAGGAAAACATTCTTGGCGATTTGTCGGATGGAGTTTTGGGCTACTCTTGCAAACACTGCATTTCGTAACTCATTGAATCCCGCAGCACCAGCTCTTGCAATTCCATCTGAAAATCAGGACAGAGTATCAAATCAACAACTCATAGTTTCATCCATCAAGTTTCTACTGATAAGATTCAAATGTTGAGGGAACATTAATACAGCCCCCTCATTGGCAGCATGGAGCGGAGCATTGAGGGTTCATGCCTCGCGCCATCGCGCCTTCAATTTTGCAGATGCAGCACGGACATCTATCAAGCACGAATAGTTGTATCCCTGCGCCGTCATCAAAGCGCGTCCTTTCTCTAGCTCGGTTTTCATATTGGGTTTGTTCTCGTTGGTCTTATTTGTAGTGATGCTTCAAGAGCTCTGTGAAAAATGTCAGCCGAAGATGAGAGAGACGCAATCAGGGCCGGATTTACCTACTTGCCGCCCATGGGCCGCCTGTATTTTGCCGCTCCCTCCTCATTTGTTTTGAAACATCAATAAAAACCATCAAGTGAACGTGCCGGAGGGGGAGGGGTGCATAAGACTCGTTTACTCGTGTTGGACACATTTTTTGCGAAAGCCCTGTCAACACTCCTAGCAAAAGTTCACGGAACTTTGCGCGAAAGTTAAGTTCCTTAAACCTATCTCTGAGTGGACAAGGCCTTCCATTTGTAAGAAATGAACGTAAAAATTATGCAAGGACAAACATAAATGTGGTTTAATAATTTTAACTTCCACCGCGCCGTGTTTGGCGCAATGCAAGAAATATTCCTACAGCAGGCTCTGCGTTTCACGCCGACCGCTGCTGAACACTGTGTCTGGCGCAATGCGTGAAGTATTCATGCAGTCTTGTAGGCGCTATGCGTTTCCTGCCGACGGCTGTTGACCGCACTGTGTTTGACGCAATGCGTGAAGTATTCATGCAGTCTTGTAGGCGCTATGCGTTTCCCGCCGACGGCTGTTGACCGCACTGTGTTTGACGCAATGCGTGAAGTATTCAAGCAGTCTTGTAGGCGCTAATATGTGTTACATGCCGACTGCCGCGCTGAGGGCTTCTCCTTTCCATCTCGAGTCCTCGTCATTATTGCTCTCTGCTCTGCGCCTCTCCATTACACATTGCGTGTTTGGTTTCTCTCTTAACTCGACAAATTAAAAGTGCTGTCTCTTGTATCACCGAAAGACGACAAAATTAGAAATTACTATACTCTCAGGTAATGAGAGATTTTTTGTTCGTAATTTTTTTTCAGAATCCGATTTTCTATTCATACCTACATTAAAAAAAAAAAAAAAAAAAAANATTTTCTATTCATACCTACAAAAAAAAAAAAAAAAAAAAAAAAAAAAAAAAAAAAAAAATTTGCAAAATTTGCCGCCATGGGCCGCGGCCCATGTGGCCATGGCCACCCCCTTAATCCGGCCCTGACGCAATGGGGCCTCGTTGTTTAACTTTTCCAACTTAACCAAGTGACTGCTTATTGGCAGCATAGAGCAAAGCGTTGAGGATCCATGCCTCGCACCATTGCGCCTTCAATTTTACAGATGCAACACGGACATCCATCAAGCACGAATAGTCGTATCTCTGCGCCGTAATCAACACGCGTTGAGGTGTCCCCTTTCCTAAATGAAAGAAGTTGTGTCCAAATCAATAATTACTTTGAAAAAAAATGGGAATAACGGAAAAACGTGTTCGTAGGTCTCTCACGCGTCATAAAGGACACACGTCTGAAAATTGGTACGTTGCGTGTTGGCGAAAGCATGTGTCGTGTCTGGTATTTTTTCCTTTTTAACGACTACCCCTAGAAATTCCAGGCCGGGTCAAGTTGATCCGACTATCTCTTCTGGGGGAGTTACAGACGGCGGACAAGGGGGTGTGGGGGGTGAGAAAACGCCCGTATTCGGTATGTTACCAAAAGTTTGAAAATTTCAAAAAGTACTCCTTACCTTCAAAAACGCAGAAATGACACAGATATTAAAAAAAAAAAGAAAAAAAAAGAAAAAAAAAGAAAAAAAAGAAAAAAAACAAAAAAAACAAAAAAAAAAACAAAAAAATATTAAAATCAATGTACTTAAATACGGGTCAATTGGAGCCGACTTGGGGGGTTTTCGTATAGAAACAAAAACTTGGGCATTGGCGAATCCAGGTAATTGGGAGCATTGCCTTCTCTCCATTTAAAGCTATGAAAATATATCGATTCTTGGAGAAAAGGAGGCAATTCGGTGTTGCCAAATTGCTGAATCTGCCTCTGTCTGAGGGTTGAAGATTGAACTAAAGGGACACATTTTAAGCAAATGGGACCAGTACATGTATTGCTATTTCGCTCCACGTTGAATGAAAAATTAAGCGTAACTTACAACCGACTAGAAGAGCCACAGAGGCTGAAAGAACTGTATCCGGAGCACTCGAGAAGTTCAAAACAGCTTCGCCATTGGAGGATGCTAGGGTGTTTAGGCTGTCTACAGCATGTTTAAAAAGGAATGGAACTCCAATATTCAAGACTTTGGCACCGACAAGGAGACCCATGGCGACTTTCACTCGATTGCGTATTTCCGGTTGGTCCTAAAAAAATAAAATTAAGTAATTTCATTAAAAGGTTGAGAGCATAAAATGGCCGAGACAAACGGTTTAGAATCTTTCATAGGAGATCCATGAGAGGCGAAATATTCATACATGCATGAACAAAGAAAAAAAATAATTTTACTTATTCATTGTCTGAGGCCAAGAGAAAATAAGATGTATCTTGCTTTGGGGCTTTTGTCCGTGTCTAGTCTACTAATATTCACCAAGAAAAGCTGATCAGAATGATCGAAAAAAGTATCTCCGTAACGTATAAGGACAAACAAATTCGATGCTAATTTTTCAAAATATTCAATACTTTCTAAGAGAGCGGTCATTTTCCGGACAAATACTGGTTTTCCACAAATTATAAGATAGCCACATGAGCGCGGGCTGGTTATTTTGAAAAACCATAATCTTATTCATGTTCAGCGTAACAAAAAATCCCGAAAAGAAAACATCCTGCAATCCTGCATTCAGGTGGAAAAACATGGATTGAGTTGCGGGTTGTGCAGCCGTGTTAACTAAGTCCTTGGCTACCCGAAATTAGACCATTTTTGAGAGGTAGGCAAAAGAAGTACAAAGCCTTCTGGCTCCTTTTGATCGAGAAACACCCTTAAATGGACCACTAGACAAGGTACGAATTTCAGCATTCTGATACATGCTTCTTAACCAAAATTTCTCGTAGAACACGATGCGCACAACGAAAATTACCAAAATTAACTCCTTACGAAGATATTAAATAATTCTTGATGCGTGAATTCAAACCACCCGCTCATGAAAACTCAATGCTCTACGTGATTCACATCGTGCGCTAAACGTTATCATGACAGTCTCTGCGATATAAAAATCTGGCAACCTCAATATTGACGCTTTGGCTCAGCTATAGCAAGTTGTTTATAGTTTGAACAACACATGGTGAGGAATGAACATTGCTCGATTGAGAAGCTTGCTGAAACCGTTGTAGTGCGCGATTTGACTCACGTAGAGCTTTGAGTTTCTTGTGAGCGGACAGTTCAAATTCCTCGTAACGTATGTGAAACAGAAACGTTAATATCTTTGTTAGGAGTTGGTTTCAGTAATTTTCGTTGAGCGAATCGTGTTTTACGTGAAATTCTGGTGAAGAAACATGTATCAGAATGCTTAAATTCGTACCTTGTCTAGTGGTCCATTTTCAATTTCATGGCTCTGGCTCATGGCTTTTCATTAGTAAAAAAGTTAACAGTAGAGTGCGGAATTTTTGGACTACACTGTATACTTGAGGAGCCCTAGTTTGTAATCAGTAGGCAATACTAAATTTTTTCTGGCAAAAGAATTTCGGCAAGGTACTCACTTGAGGCCATATGTACGAGGTCATGGCTTCCAACATTTGCATGCTGCTAACTTTTTCACCTTCCAGAGGAATTTGCTCTCTATTTAACCCGGAGACTCCAGGATGAAAACAATTCCGCTTCGGCACTTTCTGCAGTTTGAAGAAATTTTTGATGGCGGCTCTCCCACTAATATGACGGCAAGGAGCGACGTAATGATTTGCGGAGAGTAATCCATTTCCTGGCTTTTTGGTTTCCTGATGATTCCGGTCCGAAAAAAGGTTTGTGTGGAGAGATGCGACGCGACTCTAGAAGAACGAATATTTTTTCCCGAAAAAGAGAAAAAAAGGGTGGGGGAGCATATTTTCAGTTCCTTAGATTAATTCAAAATTAGGATACAATAAAAAATAATCTTGACATCTTCAAAATAAAACTCAGGTTCATAAAAGAAAAAAATTAGGGCAAATATTGGTAATAAATAATTCTTATCATAATAATTAGACAGAGCATATTGGGCTTAAAGTAATGGGCGAAGTTGCCATGGAGGTAAGATTTATTTTCAGTGCACTCAGACACAGAGCAAACTCACCACTACCCAGGCGCGTTCGACATGATGCATAATAATACTAATTTTTAAAGTTAATTTCCAGTGATCATCTAAGCCATTGAGAAGGACGCTGAAAGACGTACTTTTACACACATTTATCTTACAGCAAATAACATCTGGACATTAAAGTATACAAATGTCTATCTAAAGGTTTTTGTCTTCGTAAGGTTCAGAAATCAACATTATTTCTGACTGATTGGTTGAAAAAAAATAAATAAATAAAATGTGTATTTAGCGATTGGTCATCGAATATTGAATAATTGAGGCGGTGGCTGCAATGATAGCTCATACGAGAAAACCTTGTTCTTGTGGTGTCCAGCAGTGGCAAACCCTTGATCGCGAGCCTGATGAGTTACCTGGAGGTGCGCATTCCGGCAACTCTCGCCCATATTAAGGCTCTAATTGGTCGGTCAATTTCCTAAAGCCATTTCACGACTACGGCCATGATTTTGTCGGTTAAGTATTTTTTTCGTGTAACTTCGTCAACACTCATTCAGCCTTCCACCCACCGATATTTTGTTTACTCTTATAACTTCTGGCACACGAATTTATGAATATTTTTCTGCCAATTTTTCATACAATTTTTTTCGCAATTTTACCTAAAGATCCTGAAAATTTCAAGGAAAAATATGCATGCCTTTCCTCAAAAATAATCATTTAACCAGAGGAAATTTGGCAACTCTCAAATGTTCATACGGCGTTTTTCCTTAGCACGGCAGAAGTCTGCAACGTTGCAAACGGAGATACTTGGTCCCGCACTTTAGCTATCAATATGCCATTATTGCAGCTTCCGCCTCAAGAACTGATAAAATATGAGTTACGAAAAATTGTAAGGCGATTATGCCTGCCAGTCACCAAACGTTCTAACTTGACTAGAACAGAAAACAGTTTTGAAAAGGAGACATAAAAAAAAAAAAAAAAGTTGCAATAGAGTATCACCACTTTTGACTCCAACAGACAATTCGTTGCTCACCTGACATAAGGGCGTAATTACACTCTACAATAAACTCTGTCTTCCATACATTTCAGAGATTTTTTGGGCTCATTTCAATGTGTAGTTACGCCCTTATGTTAGCCAAGCGACGAATTGATAAATATTGTCTTTCTTAATGATGTCCTCGATTCTTACAGTATGCCTCATTTAGACAAAAAAAAGGAAGGGTGCTCTTAATAAAAAAAAAAAACAATGAGGCTTAAAAAATAAAAATTGTTTCCATGCTCTCTTTTCCTGAGGAGTGAATGTCTTAAGGGGGGAGAATCTACACGCAGTCGTATACAGGACATCACCATTGTTTGAAAAAAGATAACAAAAATATCTGACAACGTATAGTTTACTTTATACCTAAGATACTTAAGAAAAAAAATCAAAGTTAGAATTTAAGAACAGTTCATTTTCATCAAGGTCTAGGCAAAAACTTAATTCAGATCTTGAAGAGGTAGTAAGTAAGTGACAGCCCTACTGAAAAAGCCGACAAAAAGCTCTGATAGGGTTGTTCAGGTACATAATACTTTTATGGAGCTTAAAAAAAGAAAATTTTTGAGTTTGCAACAGAAACTTGTAATTAACGAGAAAGCTGGTATTTTTCCTATTTCTAATTTAGGCAAATACAAGTATTCAGACAAGGAATTTTTACATTCCTCTCTTCTAACAGCAATAAAATAGATACTTAAAGTTTAGTTTTCAGACTACTGATCTTAAATTGATGGATAAAAATGTTTAAAAAAAATTGCTGTTACTTATCAAGGAAATTCTAAACTTATTGAAAAAAAGAAAGAAAAAGAAAAATTCATTGACATGGCATTATGCATTATTGCATATGCATTGCATAGGTACCCTCATTGAAGACTGTAAAACCCATGTTTCTCCTGACTCAGTAACCCGATAAATTGAAAAAATAGTCAACAATAACATTACAAAAATACTTGAAGATAAATAAATTTTGAGCAATCACAATAATTAAAATCAGGGATTTTTCCAAAAGAGTTGCCCTACACTATTGGTAGGAAATCTGAGAAAAAAAACAGATTTTCAACGCAATTCTCGCTCTATCATGAAGAATGAACATTGAGGAAATAATTGTTGTTAAAAAATACTATGCAAACAGTAAATGTCCACGTCCAGTATTAACGAAGAGGGGCCTCTCGTTAATAAACACGGAGTATGACGTCATCCACCGAGATGGTGCATACTACGGTTTCATCAAGGCTTGAAGTCGAACAGTCAGGGAAACTTTGTCTATCACTAATATATGAAACCAAAGTGGGAAGGACTATGGAATGCACAACTGCAGTAGATGATCACATACGTCGTGTCCTTATCCTATGAACGATACCTTCATCCGTTAATATTAGACGTGAAAACTTGGTGCTGGGACAGATCGCTTTACTTTTTGCTAATCTGTAAGCTGGAACCAACAAAAATTGGTTTTGTGACTAACGCAACTGAATTATTTAGTGGAAAGTACTTTCACACTTATCTAAAATGCTCAGATATTCTTTAATTAGATTTATGCTAGTTTGATGGCACAGCAGTTGATCACCACTACTCAGAGCACCTCCTTGGTTTTCTAGCTGATTGACAAAACCTCCGAGTTCAGTTCTTTTGTCCTCTATCAGAATTAAAGCAATTTCTTTAATTAATTGAAGATCTTCATCGTCAAAATCATCACTGTAAACTTTGAATTCGATTGATTTCAAATTCATGCGATTTGATGAAATTAAAATGAAAATTATAACGTTGGCACTCCAGGATAAACCGTCCAAATTCAAAGAGGGATTCTTCAGGAGGGAATGAGAGCTAATGTAATTGACGTACGTGTTCATTGAATTTAGGACATTTGGATAAATTTTTTTGGTGCACTGAACGATACTGGGAAAGCTCAATGGGATAACATCATTGATATTCGACTCTAATATAAAACCGTATTGGAGGTACAGATTGAGATTTGAGTGCTGCCCGTAATTGATGAAAACTTGAGAAAACTTCTTACAATCCGTTAAAGTTGTGATTTCATAAGAGCCGTCACTTGTGACAGCTGCTTTTACTTTTGCACTGTTCGAATGATTGAATAAATCTAAGTATGGTGCTAATGCTAGACAATTACTGTCCGTCAACTGAAACTTTAAATTTCCACCACAATCAGGTGAAATATACACTGCCCGTGAGTTGACAGTGCACCAAGCCCACTTAAAGGATTCAAAATCGAAGATTGATCCGGCACTATTATTACAATGATCGCATTTGAGACTTTTATTTATGCTTTGTAAAAAATGTTCATACTGTTCTCTCATTTTCTTTAGCATCTTGGATATTTCCTCGGATAAAAAATCAGGAACATCGTTGGAAAAATTATAAAATGCTGGAATTGGAAATGTTTTTGGCAAGGAGTTGATGTAGTGATACCAAAAGGATTTTTCCGCTAAGTGCCTTTGAAATACTAGGAATGCAGCAAGTAACTGTTGCGTTGAAAATCTGTTTGATAGATCCGTAAATTTAGTGAAATGCTCTGACTGACTGACTGAATTCAAAGTTATGAGTAGTTTTTTGGGAATTTTCACGAGGCTATCGCCAACATGTACACTTTCTTTGGTCAAAACACCGCGTCCTGTGTTCTTAAACTCAGACACTTGAAATTTATGCAGCTGACTCCAGCCATTTCTAGTCATCCATTGCATGAAATAAACTAAATCACGATCGCTGCTTAAGTTTAAGTCCCTTGCGACATTTTTATTTTTAATCCTGGTTCGACGAGTCCTTCCCATTGTCTTAAAAAAAGATCCCTTGATCATGAATCTGAAAATGGATTAAAAAAAAAACCATTTCCATTCGAACTAAGTACCAAGAATTTCCAAAAATTTATTTCACAACAACAAAGAATATAAAAAAGAACAACGGAACATTCAACATTGAGAAACTTCGTACCTACTCAATTTAACACTAGAAGATGTTTCAGAAAAAATAAATTTACGATTTTGTCAGACTTAGAGACTCTGCACTGAAAGGACTACTATGCAACTTGCCAAAAAGGAAGAAATGAAAAATCAAGTTTGCCACACTAACCTACGTTGTAGAGACTAATTTACGATACGTAGGTGACTACCAAAGTTTGAAGGTCTTAGGATTAGGAAATTGAAAATTTATTCAAATTGCCTCCCCCCCCCTCCATCCCCGTATACACTCGGCGCTCCATATCCTTCTAAACCAATCTTGAAAGCATCAGCGCCACTCAGAGTCTGTTATGCAATGCAATTGTTCCACATGAGCAAAGATTACCATGGGGGACAAATGAGCTCTGGAACTCACTTTTTTTTCTGAATGTTTAAAAAGTTGGGTGTTATAAGGTTTTCCAGAACCCTCAACGTTGTGATAGATTCAAACAATCGATGTATTTTGCGGAAAATTGAAAACTCGGCGATAAGAATCAGCAATAAGTAGTTTATTTCATCGGCACAATGTCCGACGATGAAATTAAGTCGAAGTGTAAGAGAAACAAGCATACCACCCTCAGTCATAGTATCGCATGCGACAAACATCAAAAGAACTTCATTCCAACGCCTGGATGCAACTATTCGGGCTCCACGGATGTCCGTGTTGCATACGCACGGAAGTGAAGGCACTTTGGCTCTCCTGGCTCTCGCAGTCTCACCCGTGGCGGCGGGCTGAATTGCGAGGATTCAAAATGACAGAGCGCCTTCAATAGTTTGGACCATTTATACTACGAAGATACCGCTCAGGCACAAATAGTTGATCTACAAATGGACTACATTTTGCAATTTCGAACTATAAATTCTAGCCCGGTTTAAAAACAACGTGTGTGCCATTAGTTTCCCCATGCATGCATATAAGTGTTTTTCCAGAGTAGCTAGAATTTATAGTTCCAAATTGCAAAATGCAGTCAAAATCATGATGCTCAGCATATCGCTATTTCAAAACTGAAACACAAAAGGTACTCACAGCCGATGCGCCTTTCACATCTGATACATCTTTGTAGGTAGTACAAACGAAGAATTGAAGACGCTCTATTATTTTGGCTTATTACAATGCCAAGCAATTTTGATTTTATATGAATGGAGAATTTGCAAAGATCTGAAATTTGATGAATTTCGTACTTAAGTGGGATCTACTGAGTGAACTGAACACGAAGATACCCTTGATTCAAAAATTGAGCGATTATTAGAGGAGATATGACAAAATAACCGATTCTGCTAAAATACATGTGTTTAAATTGGAAATGCAGCCAGATGACGTCATAAGGCGGCACATTTTCTCACTTTTAAATCAATTTTTCTCCAATTTCCCGTGTCAGAAAAATATAAAACTTTTGTAGGCAAATTCTCCATTTTAATATTATTTGAACCTCTTGAACATTACAGCTATTAAAATGGAACTTTCTAAATGTCAATTTGGAGAGAAACGGGGCTGAAAAGTGAATTGTTTGGAATGGCCACACGCATTGTCTGGTGGAAATGTTGCAGCCAGTAATCTGTGATCGTGGGAAGCTTCCGTTTCCTCACAGAGCAGGAAGATAAGACGGACAAAAAGAATCTTTCTCCAAATGATAACAGCGCCCGACCTGCATCCACACACACATAACAATAGCCCAAGGGTTTAAATTGTTCAAGGCCTCTGCAATTTTCTGCTACAAGCTGGGTTTTCACAAAAAGGTCAACACAACACACTGATCAAATTTTTGGATAATTTTAGGATGCTTGCCAAAATCGTTTCACCCTGGAGTTCAGAATCGAAAATCCGTGAAAAAAGAAAATTCCGTCTGCCTTCATAATTTTTAGGGCATTTTGGTCGCGACTGCGCAGTCGAGAACAATTTGCACCCCTGCAACAATCCCACATCTCCACCAAAAAATGCGTATGAGAACGCTGAAAACTTCACTATTTAGCCGTGCTTTCCTGAGAATTGTCACATGGGAAGTTCGATTTCAAAGGATCATCTTTCTCAGGAGGTCGTATGGAACATCCCATTACTTAAATAATATTAAAATTCACCTGGCTTTACATTTTTGGTATTCCATGCATACTGAGCAGAACCCTCATTGCGAGGCATTACCTTCTTTTACTGAGGAATGCTTCAATGCAACATGCTGATGATGGTTCTGCCAATATGTTTGATACCAAATCAGGCAAGAAAAGGACTAAAGTAATGTTTTCATTTCTTAGAATACAAAACACATATCCTTTTTCAGGCATTGCAAACTTCCCAACATGCTTCTATTTTACTTTGAGTTACTTGCAAGAATCTAACGAATCGCTTGATCTCTTGAAATTTCAAGGAATAAAATTTACTCAATTCTTTAGGAAAAATGTAAAACAAATTGCACAATTTGGTAACACCGCAAGGTGCATGACTTTCGAGTTTAGCCATCAATACATAGGTAACTTAAGTTCGTAAAATTAGAACCAAAAAGACTGGAACCCTTCAGATTGCTGCAAAAGGACACCGATGGCCTAAGTTAAAAAAGTGCATCTCCAATGCGACAGTTTCAAATTTCCAGGTATGTTTATACTTCTTTGATGGAAAACAATACAGAATTTCTTTGATAACTTTCCTGTGAATATGTTTAAAAAAGTGAATTTTAACTTTGATAAAACTTGAACTCAGATTACTAGGTATAATGATAATAAAACACGAGTAAAGACAGTAAAAGTTTGCTTCACAAACATTTCATAAAAATGGACAGATTTCTATCAGGTTTGGATTCATTAAATTATTGGGTCACACAAAACACAATCACACTAAATGGAACCTGAAAAGTAGGGTGTATTCCCAAAAACGAGAATTCAAAAATACCATTCATTGGAAAATTTATCGACAGGTAACAATGCAAAAATGCAGTATCATGAACGTCACTTGACCTAGGTGATCTATCCGCACATTGCTGAGAGGACTTGTGTGATGAGTTGAATGTTCCATCAGTTAGGTTAACAATTATTTACTTTTAACTGACATGTCTTGTCCTGACAGTATTATGTTCTAACTTTTCTTCTAAATTCGCCAAAGACCAACCGCTTTAAATTCACACACCCTGCAGAATACTTACTGTTCCGCAACATAACAGAAAAAACTGCACAGAATATCATACACCACCGAAACCTATTTGTTGTGTTGAAGACTGTCAGGTTGGTACATTTTCTTGATGGGCTACCCCTCATTTCGTATACGGACAAAAGAGCTGCTTTAAAGTCTGTGCGTAATGGACATACTTAAAATATTTTTTCAGTTTCCGCAGTTGCAAATGCGTTATGTATGCTCACCAAGTACAAGAAAAATCTAAACTTGATCGTCACCCGACAGATTCAAAAAAAGTGCAAGACATGAAAAATCAATGCGGAGACTCTGAACGTCCGAAGAGATGCATTTTTCAACTTTGGCCATCAATATTTTACTAGAGGTCCAGGGATGGAAAAAATTAAATGAACTATGGTTACATTAGAGGATATGATGAACAGAATACATACTTGTAGAAAATTGGGTTTGTCCAAACTTAGGAGGCAAGCAGTGGCATATCTTTGATCGGAGCGCTGATGGCACAAAGCAGTCGATAAGCCTCTTTTTTTCAGATTTATGGTCTTGTTACTTTGAAATCCGAAATTCCATGAGACATTGGTAACTTCCAATCTTGGCACTGCAGATTTTCCGAGTAGGATCCGAGCCATGGTCTACAGTTACGTTACCGTGAGCATAGTTTTATAGAAGCGGCTGAATATCAGATGATAAAAAATATGCAAAAGGAAATAATTGATGATGGCGGCTAAATGTCACTCCTTGGTTTAAAAACTGAGAGGATATCTAGTGATTTATATACAAAGAGTAGGTGCGCAACCTAATTACCTAGTTATTCCCTAACAATTCGATTCGACACTTTTCCGAGTTTGCGACCTTATCACAGGATGGTCAATGTATTTCTAGGTTATGTCATTTTGATGTTTTGATTTGATGGATTTGATTCAGACCTCTAGCGGCATAGAGCTGAACTAAACCCTTACTTATCCGCTGTGATGTTTACTCTTGAGAAGGAAAGAGGCATGAAAAGTTGCAGAATCCCCAGCAACCATCCGCGTCGGTCACCGGTCAACGATGCATCTTCTTTTCAACAACAATAACGCTACCCTTATATACTACTTATTTCCATATCTAGTGCAACCGTTCGTATGGCTGTATTGGTAGAGCACTCGCCTGCCATAGTGAGGATGCCAAGTTCGGTTCCCGTCACCGGAAGTTTTTTNAGTAGGTGCGCAACCTAATTACCTAGTTATTCCCTAACAATTCGATTCGACACTTTTCCGAGTTTGCGACCTTATCACAGGATGGTCAATGTATTTCTAGGTTATGTCATTTTGATGTTTTGATTTGATCACGATTCAGACCTCTAGCGGCATAGAGCTGAACTAAACCCTTACTTATCAGCTGCTTGTTGTTGTTTCGATGACGCAACCCGAGCGTTTTTTTTTTTTTATTTGAGACATTTCAGTGTTTCTCCTTTTCAACTCATAATATGTTATTTGAGAGATACCCATGCGGGAAATAATAAGTTCTCAAAGGCTCAAAGGTGTGTAAATCTACTGGGCGGTTCTTGGATTTTGATTTACTCAATGTAAGGTTTTCAACTTCCTTTTCCGGTTTTCACTTCCCATTTCTAGCTTTCACTTCCCTTTTCCGGTTGCATTTTCCACTTCCGGTTTTCACCTTCAACTTTAAAGGCCTGGATACACGCTCAAATTTCCGTCAATTTCCAATCAAAATGCTGACAATAATGGCGGTCAAATTTTTGCAGGCTGCAAAAAATTTGATGGATAAATGGTGCGCACCAGCCACCATTTGATCGGAAATTGATGGACATTTGAGCGTGTATCTAGGCCTCTAGTTTTCAATTCTAATAATTTCCGGTTTTCACGTCGTATTTCTAGTTTTCACTACCCACTTCCGGTTTTCACTTCCCTTTGCCGGTTTACATTTTCCAAATCTGGTTTCTCACCTTCAACATCCAGTTTTTACTACCCCGTTTGCACTTCCCACTTCGGGATTTCATATTTCATTTCCGGTTTAGCACACTGCTGAAACCAAATGAAACCCCAATTCAGTTGTAGTCACTGCTCTTTCTTTGAACTTACTTTTTGGCCCTGTTGCAAAAGTGCGTTTTTCGTCGGTACCGCGGACTCGTGGAGCTTTTCCGACCAGAAAATCCGACTCAGCGGGTCATTTCCAAGCGGACTAGCTTGGTTTCGGCTCGATCGGAGAACTTTTCATTTTGACCCTAAAAATTTAGTCCATGGTCCCTGCCTGTGGATTTTTCTCGATTCCGGAGGGGGAAAAAAATCTCGAGATTAGTGTCGAATCCTACGCAGTTTGAGGCGTAGAATCGATTGCGCCCGGTCCCGAGACTCTCCGGAGCTCTCCAAGCCGAGAAACGGTCAAAAACGAGTGTTTCTGGTCCTGTTTCAAAAGTGCGTTTTGCTCGGTACCGCGGACTCGTGGAGCTTTTCCAGCCTCTACCAGCTAAGATAAATGTAGGTATAGTATAACCTTATAACCTTGTAACCTTAATATACCGATAGAGTACTTGTATACAGGTACTCTGCCGTGCTAAGGGAAAACGCCGTATAAGCCTTTATGCGTTGCCAAATTTCCTTTGATAAATCAAGAATTTTTAAGAGTATTCCTCAAAAAATTTCTTCCGATTTTTCAAAAAAATTCGTTCGTAATTTGATCTAAACTGTGTAAAAATTTCAAGGAAAAATATTGATAAAATTACTCCAAAATGAAACTTTAATTAGAGGAAATTTGGAAACTCTCGAATGTTCATACAGTGTTTTTCCTTAGTACGGCAGTCTGCTGCTAGTGGAATTACCGAGGGAGACGAGATCACGAGAGTGCCAGAGCGGAAGAGGCTCAAAGATTGCATACGTGCTAAAGCGAAGGCGCGTCATGTCTTGGAACTCCAAATTAAAGTAGGGGGAAAACAAGGGTCAATCGCTGATGGATACAAAAAACGCGTATCTTCGCATTTCTACTGTCCTCTGTGACTGCTAACATTTTCCAAAAAAAGTCAAGGGACTGAAAAAGTATCCGATTCTTGATATTTTCGCCAAGTTTTAAGTTTGTACTGTTAGCTGGAAGGAAGTTGGGAAGTTATTTCACTCTCATGAAAAATCGTACTTTCAGAGACACGTGTTATTGGTCTATTATTCGCGCACAGTGTGTTGGTGATTAGATTTATCAATCGTTAAAGTGAAATGATGCAAATATTTGACTCACCATTCAGAGAAATTTGACTTGCTGGTACTGCTAGTGGTATCCTTTCGTGATGAAGTCGTTCCGAGCGTGATCAAATGAAGAAGACGGCCAGTGTCTGCCCGCGATGACACAACGCGACGCTGTTTCTTCAGATTCTAGATCTGGATGCATGGTTGTTTCTAATTTTATTTCTTTCAATACGCTACTTTTAACAAGGTCTTTTTTTGGCTGTAAAAATTATGAGGATATCTACTTGAACAGTCTTGATCAAATAATTTGATTAAAATTGCTTTCAGTTAATTATTTTTATTATTCAAAATTTACATTTTCCACATTTTGGTGCATTTAAAAGTTATGTTACTTCCAAATGTGAAAATGTAAATCTGATCCCCCCTCTGTTACAAAAAAACTTCCTCAAAATGGGTATTCTATCTTCTCCACATCTTCAAAATTTCTGTTGAAATTAAAATGAAAAAGAAATATAAAATCAAAGATACTGGAATCCAAGCACCATTACTTCCAGAGGAACCGATACAAAGATTGCGAAATAGAATACTGATTTTAAAAACTGAAAGTCTGAAAATGATGCATCATTTTCGGGTTTATGAAGCCAAGAAATATGTTAGCCGAAAAGATCATTTTAACCTTATCGAGAAATGAGACATTATATCTAGAAAGTACAGGATGAATTTAAGAGGGAGATACAAGGTGTCTGGTACAAAAAGTAAAAAAAAGAGATAGGAATACAAATCTATTTAATGCATCAGACACCTAAATCAGGAAGTCCTATTAAAAAATCATTTTGTTGGCAATGATAATGTTTCTGGACGCGATCGAACATACTCGGAGCATAATTTTGAATTATGAAGATTATGAGATTATGAATAACTTTTTATTGAAATTCACCGACTGAATGACCTCTTTCGGCTTAGTTTTTGAATTCTGAGTAATTCGTGAGCAAGGTGCAATCATTTTAATGATGGTTTCATTAGCTTTTAGGTGCTGGAGTCGGGTCAAATTAACCCAAGGCTTGCTAATAGGTACACGCGTCCCGCGTGTTTTAAAGGACCTGTAAGTACATACGAGTCTTACATGCAGGTCTGCAAGTACATTTTAAAAAAAGATCAGACATCAAATTTGAAAAAAAAATCGAGCACCAACACAGTCGAAGCTAGAAAAGACGTAATCGGACTTCGGTTTTTAGCTTTTTCTCCCGAATCTGAGCGACACCTCCTTGGCAGGATAGAGCGGATCATTGCGAGTTCACGCGTCGTGCCGTCGCGCCTTCAATTTTGCAGCTGCAACACGGACATCCATCAAGCACGTATAGTTGTATCTCTGCGCCGTCGTCAACGCGCGTCCTTTCCCTCGCTAAACTGAGTTGGTTTTGTTCGTCTCATTTGTAGTGTTGCTTCAAGGGCGACGTGAGCAACACAACCGAAGATACGAAGGACGCAATCCGGCCTCTTTTTTATTAAAATTTTCTTCTCGAAGCTCACTAGCAGCCTAATGCAGAGCATTGCGAGTTGACACCTCATGACCCACGCCATCGAGCCTTATATTTTTCCTATGCAATATAGATAATAGACGTCCATCAAGTACGAATAGTTGGATCGCGTTTATCTGTCTCTTGATTTTGAAATTTGAGAATATGTAAGGTTAAGTTTTCTTAAAATTTGATGTGTCCAAATCAATAATTATCTTGAGAAGGAAAACTTGTGTTTAAAGGTCTCTCGAGCACTCCAAAGGATGCACGTCTGAATTGACCCGACTATCTTTTCTGAGGATGTTACATATGTATAGACGGTGCAAATCGGCAATCACATAACTCGGTTGGCGACGTCGCAGACTTCCTGTCATACTTTATTTTTTAAACGGAAAACTACTCAAGGGCAATTCTTTAAAACTGCCGTGATTTTTCTTCTCTGCGCGAAGAAAATTCTGCAGGAACTTCAAAAAATGATTTCAATTTGTTCTGCTTTAAAATAAATGACATAGAGGCGGAGATTTTCAGACACCGCAAACGAGATATGTGATTGCGGACTTACGCCGTCGAATGGCGGATAAGGGGAGGAGGCGATAAAGGCGTCAGCACGTTGCCAAAAAGATGAATATTTCAGGGAAAAATATTTCTTCTTTCTTTCGCACTAATGGGCCTGTTGCATGCAAGAGATACAGCCGTGCGAGTAGACTTTATGGAGGTTAAATGACACGAAAATTACGATGATCACATTAAAAAAGTCTGAAATACACTCCATGCTACGCAATTTGCGTTGTTAGGAACGCGCTTTTTCAAATTTCCCGCGTCTGGGGGCAGTTTTCTAACGGAAACAATTAACGGCAAATCGCGGCTATTTCCGGTCAACTAAAACTGACAACATAACCTAAAAATCGGAGTTCGTGACATCGTGAAATGAAATGTAGAAGGATTGCGTTGGATATTTAAAAGTTGATCGATTTGGTTACCGCATAAAGCGTACATGGACCACTATAAGAGATCACGTTGGGTTTGTAAACAAACTGAAGGAAAAAATAACAACAACAACAACGACTCGGCACTTTCCGGAAATCACCGAGCCCGCCGTTTGCTCGTTTCCGGTGATTAAAAAACTGCCCCCAAACGCGGGAAATTTGAAAAAGCGCGTTCCTAACGACGCATATTGCGCAGTAAGGAGTGTATTTCAGACTTTTTTAATGTGACTATCGTAATTTTCGTGTCCTTTAACCTCTAAAAAGTCTATTCGCGCGGCTGTATCTCTTGCATGCAACAGGCCCATTGTAAGTCCCAGAAAACAATGGGTGAAATGACGCCTGCATTTGTAACTGGTTTCAATAATGATATGTGTTTTAAATAAAGGCATTTATAATTGCCACACAATTTTTTTTGTTAATATAATTTTATAAAATACTCAGCTTAATTTGAGGCTGTTTTCGTTGAATTTTTTTTTTTTTTTTTTTTTTTTTTTTTTTTTTTTTTTTTTTTTTTTTTTTTTTTTACTTTTCAATCGCACTTTTGAGAGTTAAAAGCATTTTCCGCAGCAAGAATTTATTTGCAAACACGACAATTGTGACTCTCTACGTGCATTTGGGATGAGGATTGGAGGTAAGGCTGCTACATGCCGGGCATTAGCGCAACAGTATGACATCCATCATAATTGCTGCGGTTGTTCGGAATATTAATTACTTATTGTCCGGCGACCCAGCCATCTAACCAACGAGTCATCAGGTCGTCCAGTCAAGTGTCAATGAGCGCAGCTGCTCACTCCAAGTTTCAGTTTTATGACACAAAAATAAAGTCGTCAAAGGATGTTTTTCAGAAACACACTACCGCTCTTATTTAAACATGGTTAAAGTCTTACATCCTGATTTTTGACTTGGCAACTTTGAGATCAGATCTGAAACCTTCATTCTGATAATCTAATTTGAAATTCGTATCAGTCTACAGAATATCGACCGTGTAAGTCGGCAATCACATAACTCGGTTTGCGACGTCGCAGACTTCCTGTCATACTTTTTACTATTTTTTAAACAGAAAACTACTCAACGGCAATACTTAAAAACTGCCATGATTTTTCGTCTCTGTGCGAAGAAAATTCTGCAAAAACTTCATGGAATGACGTCAATTTGTTCTCCTTTAAAAAAATAACATAGAGGCGGAGATTTTCAGACACCGCAAACGAGTTATGTGATTGCCGACTTACACCGTTGATAGGTATGCTATTTTATTGATCGGTATAGCAATCCGAGATTTTTGTAAGTGACTTATCTGTTTCAGCCAAACTGTAAGATAATTTTTTTTGAAAAATATGTAACCCTAATTGGACCGAGTTTATCAGAAAGGAACAGACCCCTTTTTTTTCGAAAAAATTGAGTTAAGAATGTTTTTTAAGTTCCTCTACAGCCGTATATTTTCTCCTGCCAAAAACTCAAAGTCGCAAAAGAAAACTAGTTTGTGAAAATAGGGGTTAAAGTTTATTTTCTACATGGAGCCTTATGCAGGAATAAAATTTCAAACCTCTTTTTCTCAGTTTCAACTTAATGTGGGTTGGTTCCTCTTTGATGAACTAGGTCCATTTGGAACCAAGATTCGAGGCTTTCTGAAGAGGTTCTCTCTTCCTCTCTGTCTCCCTCATTCTCTTGCTCTCTCTCTCTCTCTCTCTTCTTAATTTCTCTGAAAAATTTATTTTTGAAATAACATTGTACTGCTTGCTGCCTTGTTTATAACTTGAGGTATTTACATAATATTTTTGTCCTCCCATGGAAAGATCTGTTGAATGGGTCAAAATATAGGTAGTCCATTTCTTATGCTTCATTTTTAATTTATTTTTGAACAAGTTATTTTACCAATTCTTATTGGTATATTATTAATATCTTGACTTCAGAAAACTTAGGAAAAATGAAACAAAGTTCATCAGTCTTCTAATTGGAGATTTCACATTGATGTAAATCTGGTAAGGCTATCTTCCAACGATTAACTGTAGCTTACCACAGTTTTGAGACGGTTACCTTTTGGGCTTATTCAGTCCAGTCCAAGGAGGGCAGGGCATGACAGGATTAATGCCGACTTCTAAAGATTTAAACTACAAGATTAGTCAAGTTTGATTGCCCTTTTAAGGTTGAGGTATTATTAAAATTTAAGTGGTTAAAGTTGTTTCTCATTTCCCATATTTCAACAATTTCATTATAATAATGAAAGACTAATTTTGAAAAAGCAATGTTGCGGAAATCTCTTGGCAACCTAAAGACAGGGCTGCTACAGAAATAGGGAAAAAGCTTAAAATTAAAATATAGACACTTTAAGATTATGACAAGCTTTGGTTGACGGTTGTTGGAGTGTCACTCGCTCCACTTTGGCTGCGACAGAACAGTATCGGTGAAAATAATTAATCTCAGCAATTTTCCGTACTCCATGCACTGAGATTTTTGTGACGAGAGTGTGCCGAAAGATATTAGTGGGTACCTTTAACAGTATGAATCTTGAATCAGAATGCACAGGCCTTAAATATACTTACCTATACCTTATGTCCTTAGCTTCCTATCTTTTGGATCACAGACAGTTGTGTTAAGTTGATTTTACCCAATTAAACTGATGTGTTCCAAGCTTAAGGCTTTTTCCTGATTTTTAGAGTGCAAGTAACACATGCTCATAAGATAAAATATTAAAATTAATCAAATAAATAAAATGGGTTGACTCTCGTTACTCTGTACATGCTGAGTTTGGGAGTCCCTAGGTACTCATCTAATTAACTCAACAACCTCAGCGGTAGGCCTTTATTTATAATTCAGAAAAATATTTCGTGTATATTAACCTGAAAAGAAAAATATAATTGCATTGGAACGGGTGAAATCATATCAACTTGATTCACCATCTTTGAGCGTCATTCTCGGTATTTTTCTAACCGCTGGCATCAAGTGGAAAGCTCGTAGTAGACGTGAATCTCCATTAACGTCACTAATTCAACGGATCATTCTTCATTGCAACCTTCGCAACACTTGTATTGCCATTACTAGCACTTAGAGCTGTGAATTTGATTGACATTTTTTCACGCGGCTTTGGTCATTGCGAAAAAACGTCACACAAGTGTATAGGCAATACTATTCATTGATCGTCAGCTGAATGAGGAATTTTCTTCTTCCTCTTTTCGTAATTAATTAAAGTTCCTTCGTAATCGATTGATGGATTTGTCAGTCCCTGAGCTCGTTCAAGTCGATTGAAGAAAAATTTTGTATTTGGTAGCGATGTGTGTTTTATGACCTACAATCTTCGCAAACCAAATACTTAAAAAATAATTATTCGAAGAAATTAGAAACATCTCATTTTTATTTGACTAATACATACACTCTATGTGATAAAAAAATGTCAGTTCTCAAAAATTCTTTTGCAACTTTTTGGCGTTTTTGAGAGTCAATCGTTGGATTCAACAACAAAAAAATTCACCGAATCACTGAATCACTTGTAATTGGCCTAAGTGTACCAAAAAAAAGTTGCTCCGACAAATCCTGTGAGTTTCTTGAGTAAAAATTTTAAAGTTGTTTTTCTCTTTAACTTCGTCTATTTCTTTTAATTTAACCTAGGCCCAAATATTGTCCGTAATGAACTTCCATGCGCGAACGACTATGGGTACTTTTTGATTCTGAAAACAATTCTTTGTACTTCCTATCAATGCTTGCATCAATTATTTTATTAAATTAAATTCATCCAAGATGAAACAAAATACTGTAGAAACTAAAATTTTGTTCTTGTAAGTGATAAAATTTCACCAATGAATTTTTAATGGAACTTCGGAGAATACGCATGATGTTATAATAAGGATGAGTTACGCAAAACATTAAGGACGGTATCTACTAAAGGGTTCCCAACGTCATTTATCAGTAAAATCAAAGCTCATTGATCAATAGTTCTGTGTTTTTTGACTAGATAACTATTCGCGCTCGTTGGTATATTTGTTGCCCATACGATGAAATTGAAGGCGAACTTAAAGTGGTCGATGTCTGTCTATTGTTCTTTCAACGTTTATGGAATCATACTAGTTCATGTCTTTCGAATAGGTAACCATTCGTCCTGTAGGTATGGCGCCTTATAGCGAAAATGAAGGCGAACTTAGTATGGACGATATCTGCCGATGCCGATTGGTTCGTTTATTGATTTGATCAAAGATGATGGAGCGATCGAATCGTGTGTTTTTCGGATAGAACATTTTTCGCGCTCTCCGGTATGTTTGTTGCCTATGCGATGAAATTGAAGGATAATCTCTGGTAGACAATATCTTTAAATAGGTTTACACATTAGCCATAGGTTCTAGCAAAGCTAATGGAGATACATAAGTGTAAGGTTTGAATAGATATCTATCTGAGGTCTGCGCTCTTTGGTAGATCTGTTGCCAACTCGCTGAAATTAAAGGCAAGATTCAAGTGAATGACATCTACCAGAAGAGTCACATATCGTTATTAGATCATTCAATCAATGCAGCGGGATACTTAAGTTATTCCGAATAGCTCGCTATTATTGCTCATTAAGAGATTCGATACTTATCATTACTCTTCGTTTTTCTTCATTTTGCCTATAATTTTTGTCCCCGTCATTTTTCTTTCCTCTCATTTTAGAACTCTTGTTGAGATGGCGGGCAGTGCAGCCGCTCATAATGCTCTACCTTCCGTCTGGCCCTGCTACTGCAGTCCTGGGGTAGGTAAGTTACAGTGTTCGAAACTCACAGGCGCCAACGCGCCAAGTACGCCTAAGAAATCGGTCATTGCACCTAAAAAATGAAGGCTCTGCGCCAAAGTGGCTCCTAAAAATTGCCCCCTCCCCCCAGAAAAATCCCAATTTTTCTGTTTGGTGATTTTTCGAAATTTCCCTCATGTTACAGTTACTAGTTTTGTCTTCTGTAACTAAAACATCTTGCGTCTAACTTTTCACTAAATGCACCGTGATATGTAAGCAAAAAGTCAATCTGGCCTTTAAAAATTCTTCAATGGCCCCTAAAAATCGAGCTCGTTGCGCCACATGGCTCCTGAAACTCAAAGGTGAGTTTCGAACACTGGTAAGTTAGGAAGTTATTTGATCGATCAATTTTTCTTCAGAGCATTGGCAGTTAGAGCTCGTGTAATTGTTCAGAACAAACACCTCCTTTTGTCTCTGCGTTGGGGTAAATTCATGTGTGAATCAGTTTCTTACTCGTGCGGAGCTTTCGAATCATTGACACCTCATGCACAGTTGATGACCTAGCTCTCGGATAGCATCACACACCGATTGCATGTAAAATTATCGGCAAGAATGCCTCGAGCATGTTCCACATCGGGAAAAAGAGGCGAATGGCTCCCTCGGAAGGTTGAGCCGAGGGAAAACAACGCAAGGACGATCGGAAAGGTTGCTCAGCCTTGCGGGTTGGCAGCGCGAGAGCGTCGTAATATTTAATATCGGCGAGAGATATGGTCGTGGAATCAGAATCGACAGTGGATCGGAAGAACAATGCTGGTGCGAAGGTTCCTCATCCGTGGTGCCCGGGCTTCCGTCTCGGCTCGGCTCGGACGGGCCATCAGCCATGCCGCGCACGCGCAGGCCCCGCAACAATAGGAAGATCCGCACTACGCAGGCGCAGTCGCATCGTGGACGCGCAGACGCGCCAACCTACTCCAAATTCGCGAATAGATGCGATTCACCTGAGCGGTTGGACCGTGGCAGCAGGTCGCGCGGTGCGTTCACTCATGACAACGACGACAGGTCTTTTTCAAGGTGGGTCACACGACTAGGAGTAATTATTGAAGACGAACTCGACGAAGCATCTTGAAGTAGAAGCGCGATAAATAGGCGTATCTGGATCAATATTCTGGAAGTAGTCTAGCTCCCATTTTTTAGGATTTTTCCTCGAAGTTGATTCAAGTTGTGCACTGGAGCAGTGGCCGATGGGATGAGGAGAGGGAGTTACGTGCTTTATGGACGGCCGCACGTAACGTTTGTCTCTATCGTTGAGTTATACATTGGAACCATCATGTCTATTTTTACAACAGAATATAACTTAAAAGGGGAATACTTTAAAAATGATTCTAGAGCAGTGACGTGGCCAGAATTGTTTTATGGGGGGAGTCTATGATCAAAAATGTCTTGTATAGGGGGTCCAGACTACCTTAACCTATAACCTCTCCTGCGTCACTGCTGCAGCATGGCCTGCAACGAAATTTCTCTTCATTCGGAAGAGCCCTTATACTGCACCACTAGATAAGGTGCGAATTTCAGCATTCCGATACATGTTTTTCTGAAGAGGCCTGTGACTTTCCTGGGAATCAAAATTTCACGTAAAACAAGATTTGTGCGACGAGTATTTCGGAAGTTATCTCCTAAAACATAGACATTTTTTGATGCATTAATTCACACCTCGCGCCCATGGAAAAACAAAAGTTTACGTCGGTCAAACGTTACATTACGTTAAGTTACGTTATGTTACGTTACTTAAATGTTACCGTAACGGTCTCTTTAGGATGAAAATATGGCAATATAACACCTTTAAAAGCCTAAGGCGGGTAATGAACATTGCTTGATTAAAAATCCTGTCAAATCGTTGTGTTGTACCTAGTGAGCAATTTGATTCTCTGACAGGGTGGCATGAAGGAAGAAATGAAATATTGGAAATTTCAATGAAATATTTCAAGAAATTTCACGAGGTTGTGAAATATTTCATATTTTTCAGGAGCTGAAGTATGCAACCCGCACGCAAACACACAAAAATCGAAGAAAGTCACAATTATTGCATTTTGCAGAACATGAAAAGGAACCGGTATTTTCCAATATTTTTCAAAAATTTCTGAAATTTTATAAAATATTTCACATTTTAGGTTTTTTTTTCAGATTTTGTTTTTCATGAAATTTTTCCACCCTGTTCTCTGATATTGTTTTTCTCGGAATTCAAACCCAAAGTCAATCAATATATTATACTAAATACGTCAATATCTTAAAAAAGGAGTTGATATTAGAAGGTAATTTTCATGGTGCGACTTGTGTTTTAGGTAAAATTTTGATGAAGAAACACGCATCATCACACTTGAAAAAAAAACACATTGGATCTAGAGTCCAGACTCTAGAAAACATTGACAAGAAAAAATGCTCTGGATTCAATCAGATTTAAGCTTAAATCAAAAGTAAATTCGCTTAAATTAAAAGGCTTGGTTCTTGATTTAAGCAAAAATCCGATCGAATCAAGAGTATTTTTTCTTGACGATGTTTTCAAGAGTCTGGACTCTAGATACAATGTGTTTTTTTTCCGGTGCAGAATGCTCAAATTCGGATCTTGCATAGCGGTCCCACTCATTATGAGTGGATCACAGGATAAGCGTGGGCTGGATTTCTGCGTTATTCCGAATGTATCGGAAGGAGACTTATGTCTCAGCAAAGGGGTATGTTGGGTCGATGAATGGGGAATCGAGTCGGAGTCATCGTCATCACGGAATGATGGCTGATTCATCGCCGGATTCGCCGGATTCTCCTCCAACCGCGCCGGCCCGCGCTCCGATTGCCCCACTCATTCAGTTTATTCACCTCCCACCGCCGCCCAAGGCATTTTTTGAGGCTCGCAAAATGCCAAGTGCAGAAATCAGTAAGGCACATGATACCTGGAGTACACTGGAAAAAAAACCGCAATGTATCTAGAGTCCAGACTCTTAAAAACATCGACAAGAAAAAGTACTCTTGATTCAATCAGAATCTAGCTTAAAGCAAGAACCAAGTCTCTTAATTTAAGCGGATTTCGTTTTGATTCAAGCAAAAATCCGATTGAATCAAGAGTATTTTTTCTTGTCAATGTTTTCTAGAGTCCGAACTCTAGATCCATTGTGTTTTTTTCCCAGTGTAGTAAGAAATGACCGTATTCATGCTAAAATGGACGTATTTATGCTAAAAGGAACTTTGTGCAAGTGGAAAGATGGGGTGTGCTCGTCCAAACTGCATGAGAAATTAGGTAAAAGTGGATATAGTTTCCTTTTGAGAAAATGGAAAAGCGGAATTTTACATTAAATCAAAAGGAACTGAGCGCTTACTCGTGAGCCGTGGGCATGTTACAAGTGCGTTGTGGACAGGGCTCATGAGTTAAAGAGTCCCGTCACCGATATCCCCATCGTGCCCGGGCTGGTTCGTTGCCGCTGACGTCACTGGCGCTTTTAAATTCCCATTCATTCTTATGGCCCTCAATTAACAAGCACACCCCATCTTTCCACTTGAACAAAGTTCCATCTAGCATAAATACGTCCAAATGACCTGTAATATATGTAAAAATGAATTAAATCAAATTGCGCTACGCTCATGGGGTTCTCGTGCTTCAAAGTAGGTAAAATTTTTATTTTATGGACCATCTTTGATTGAATAGATAAACTTAAAGCCGTTTCTTACCAGAAAAATGTCTGATTTTACCTACCTACAATTTTACGGTATTTTGTAAGAAACTACCTAATCAGGGAAATACTTTCTGACAGCGAACATTTATACACTTGCTCCAGCCATCCAGTGTGGGGTAAATTAGCTCTTTAAAAAAATAAAAATAATAATAAAAAAAGTATCTTTTCATCACTTTCTCTCTCCTATTCTATAGACGCGTGATCGCAAATGGTCCATGCCAGCTGTCGATACGAGACATAATTTAAAAGATCGCCAGTGTTTGATCGTATACCGTTGAGATTTTGCAGACCTTAATGAAATCATACGAAACAAGTTTAGAGCGCAAAATCTTACGACGCCATTTCAAATATCAAACGTGCACGTTCAGATCATCGCAGTCGAGCTATTAACCTTGAGTATTTTGGCCCAAGTTCCAGTGCGAATCCCTCAGTCGAGTATGCGGAAATCTATGATCGGATGAACGGCCCAAGTCATGCATTCAATTTTACGGCGCGGCGTGGCTCTATCGCCTCTCCCTGAAGTTTAACTGGGCCGCCCTATTTACCACGTGCAAGTGCAATCGCTTGAATTTAACTTTGGTTCCCGCTAATGACCAACGATTGAAATTCTATACGCGTTCATACCACCATGTGCGCCAGGTTATGAATGCTGTACTTATGCGATAAGATTGGATCCTTAGTGTTGATACAATAATGCATTTTGGATACGATCGATTTAGTTCAAATATCAGCCGTTAGCTGGATTTTTCTGGAAAAATCGAAGTTTTGGGCTCTAGATCAATCTAAGAGGAATAATGTTCGTTCCGAAAATTATCCACCAAAATTTAAAATGAAGTCACAAGTATGGCGTTTCCAATCAATCATAGATACATTGAACTTGGTCGCTGGTTAGAAACAATATTTGACTTTACAATAATTGGATTACATTTTGCAATGAGGAACAGGGCCGGATTAAGGGGGTGGCCACATGGGCCGCGGCCCATGGCGGCAAATCTAAGGGGCGGCAAAAATTTGCAATTTTTTTAAGTGTAGATACAAAACAAAATCGGATTTACAAAAAAAATTACAAACGAAAGAAGGCAACAAAATCCTGAGAGTATAGTAATTTCTAATTTTGTCGTCTCATAGTGATACAAGAGACAGTACCTTTAATTAGTCGAGTTAAGAGAGAAACCAAACACGCAATTTGGCCTGAAACGGAGCGACTTAGAGAGAAATGATGACCAGGACTTGAGATGAAAAGGAGAAGCCCTTGGCGAGGCGATCGGCATGTAACACATATTGGCGCCCACAAGACTGCACGAATACTTCACGCATTGCATCAAACACAGTGCGGTCATTGCGGTCAGCGTGAAACGCATAGCGCCTACACGACTGCGTGAATACTTCACGCATTGCGTCCAACGCAGTGCGTTCAGCAGCAGTCGGCGTGAAACGCATAGCGCCTACAAGACTGTCGGAATACTTCATGCATTGCGCCAAACACGGTGTGGTCTGCGCGGCGCGGCGGCGGAAGTTAAAATTATTAAACCACATATATGTTTGTTCTTTCATACTTTTTTCGTTCATTTCTTATGAATGGAAGGCCTTGTCCACACAGAGATAGGTTTACGGAGCTTACTTTTCGCGCAACGTTCCGTGAACTTTGGCTAGTGTTGATAGGGCTTTCAAAAAAAATGTGCGCTACACGAGTAAACGCGTCTTATGCACCCCTCCCCTGCTGGCATGTTCACTTGATGGTTTTTATTGAGTTTCAAAACGAATTAGAAGGGGGCGGCAAAATACAGGCAGCCCTTGGGCGGCAAGTAGGTGAATCCGGCCCTGATAAGGAACCACTATCTCTGGCTCTGCCACAAAAGCACATATTTGCATAGGGAAACCATTGGCATGGATGCTGTTTCTAAAATTGGCCAGAAATAGTGGTTCCTTATTGCAAAATGCAATCCAATTGTCAATGAAGGTTATTTCGGAGTATACATTTTGTCACGAACATTTCTCAACTTCTAGCGCAAGTATCGTTTAAAAAGCTCAATTGGGAAAAACTTTAAGAGAGGGGAATACGGACTTTTGATGGGACACTTCGCACATAACTCATAGATCTATATACATAATCATGAATGCATACATTTTATTCTTCGCAGAGAGTTAAAATCTTAAAAAAAAAATCTTTCATACTTTTTTCGTTCATTTCTTATGAATGGAAGGCCTTGTCCACACAGAGATAGGTTTACGGAGCTTACTTTTCGCGCAACGTTCCGTGAACTTTGGCTAGTGTTGATAGGGCTTTCAAAAAAAATGTGCGCTACACGAGTAAACGCGTCTTAATGCACCCCTCCCCTGCTGGCATGTTCACTTGATGGTTTTTATTGAGTTTCAAAACGAATTAGAAGGGGGCGGCAAAATACAGGCAGCCCTTGGGCGGCAAGTAGGTGAATCCGGCCCTGATAAGGAACCACTATCTCTGGCTCTGCCACAAAAGCACATATTTGCATAGGGAAACCATTGGCATGGATGCTGTTTCTAAAATTGGCCAGAAATAGTGGTTCCTTATTGCAAAATGCAATCCAATTGTCAATGAAGGTTATTTCGGAGTATACATTTTGTCACGAACATTTCTCAACTTCTAGCGCAAGTATCGTTTAAAAAGCTCAATTGGGAAAAACTTTAAGAGAGGGGAATACGGACTTTTGATGGGACACTTCGCACATAACTCATAGATCTATATACATAATCATGAATGCATACATTTTATTCTTCGCAGAGAGTTAAAATCTTAAAAAAAAAAAAAAAAAAAAAAAATGCGGCATTATTAAACAAAGTGGTTCAACATGATAGTGACAGTCAGTCCTGTACAAATTATAAAAACGAAAAATAAAACAACAACACCAAGAGCAAGAACTTAAGGATTTGGAAGGAATCGATGGAAATCACAAGCTTCTCATTATTCTCCTCCACTGGACAGTTTAATTGGAGGGGTGTAATTACCTCCATAGACTGTCGATCGTCAGGCTCAACAGCCTAGTTACGGCACAATACCATACAATTCGGTGCAGATCTTAGTGGCGTAATGATGCCCAGCTACAGTACAATAACTATAACGTTAATGTTCGGGTTCGCACAAGAACTTATAATAATTTAAATTTTACAAGAAAACTCACTTGCACGTTGTTTTTCCATTATACCGGTCGAACGCATTTCGGTCTCTTCGTGAGACCATCATCAGCGACTCATGGTAACTTCGACTTCATGGCGACTTCCGGTAAGATACCGAAACGCGTCCGACCGGTAGAAAGGAAAAAACAACGTGCAAGTGAGTTATCTTCACAAATTTAAAGTATAATAACTATTTGTATATCAAATTGAAAATAACAGATGAACTCATTGCGTCATTTAGAGGAACGTCCATAGAGTTAACTCGTCGATCTGTGAATGGGCGAAACTATTCAGTGCAGTGCGGTAGTGGCAGCTTTTATGGGATAAATTTTACACATTTTGGCATGAAACAGCAAAAAAAGAGTCTGTAATATAAAAATGCGCAACTGATATGAGTTGCACCGGATCATTTTCGTTTCTGTCAAAATCGTATTAAAATGATTAAATTCATCAAAGCAGTAGGAATAATATTGAGTACACTAACACAAGTTTTCTTACGCCTGTGATATTAAGAACTATGCATTGTTCTTAAAAAAAAACCAGCGTTTAACGTCATCGTTTGCAATCATGCATACCTCAGCTCAGTTTCTTCCTCCCATGATTTATCGAATAGAGATGCAAACATGCATCCATCGCGGTTGTTTCATCTTTGTCACACACAGATCAAAAAAGTCTCTCAAAACAAGATTTTTCGGTAACTTGCGACGTATGATTTACACATCAAAAATGGGAGTAAAATTGATCCAAAAGGAAATAGCATACATTTAGTACTATTTCTCCTTTTTTTACAAAAAGATACGTCAGAAATTCTTGTTACTTTTACAATCTTACTCGTAAATGCAACAAATGAACAAAGTATTTACATATCTTCGATAATGGAGAATTTGCATGCAAATTTTTTATTTCTTTGTCTGAAAGTGCTTGAAGAGCTGATTTCACAGTTTTTCTTATACTTTTCTCTGATATGGGAAATAGTATAAAAATAGAGTTAAAAGTGAGAAAATGCACCGCCTAGTGACGTCGTCTGGCGGCATTTCCCATTTAAAGCAAGGCCGGATTAAGGGGGTGGCCACATGGGCCCCGGCCCATGCCGGCAAATTTTGCAATTTTTTTAAATGTAGGTGTAAAAAAGATCGGATTCAGAAAAAAAATTATCAATGAGAAAAGGGGACAAAATCTCTCTTTCCTGAAGTATAGTAATTTTTAATTTTGTCGTTTTTCGGTGAGACAAGAGACAGCATCTTTAATTAGTCGAGTTAAGAGAGGAACTAAACACGTAACTTGGCCTAGAGCTCAGCGCAGAGAGGAATGATGACGAGGCTTGAGATGAAAAGGATGAGCCCACGGCGTGGCGGTTGGCATGTAACAAATATTAGCGCCTATAAGACTGCATGAATACTTCACCCATTGCGCCAAACACAGTGCGGTCAGGAGCGGTTGGCGTGAAACGCATAGCGCCTACAAGACTGCAGGAATACTTCACGCATTGCGCCAAACACAGTGCGATCAGCGCGGCGCGGCGCATCGGCGGAAGTTAAAACTATTAAACAACATTTATCGACGGTGAAAGTCGGCAATCACATAACTCGGTTTGCGACGTCGCAGACTTCCTGTCATACTTTATTTTTTAAACGGAAAACTACTCAACGGTAATTCTTTAAAACTTCCGTGATTTTTCTTCTATGTGCGAGGAAAATTCTGCAAAAACTTCAAGGAATAATGTCCATTTGTTCTCCTTTAAAAAAATAACATAGTTGCGGAGATTTTCAGACACCGCAAACGAGTTATGTGATTGCCGACTTGCACCGTCGTTATGTTTGTTCTTTCATAATTTTTTGGTTCACTTCTTATGTATGGAGAACCTTGTCCACACAGAGATAGGTTTACGGAACTTAACTTTCGCGTCATGTTCCGTGAAATTCTGTTAGTAGTGTTGACAGGGCTTTCGCAAAAAATGTATCCAACACGAGTAGGTAAACGCGTCTTATGCACCCCTCCCCCTCCGGCACGTTCACCTGATGGTTTTTATTGATGTTTCAAAACGAATGAGAAGGGGGTGGCAAAATACAGGCGGCCCATGGGCGGCAAGTAGGTAAAGCCGGCCCAGATTTAAACACACGTATTTCTGCATATTAGATCATTTTGTATAATCTTCTCCAATAATTGTTCAATTCATAAACCAAGGGTAAACTTGCGTTCAGTTCAATCAGTAGTTTCCACTTAAACACGAAATGGGCCTGTTGCAAACTTTTGCTAGAGCAAAACTAAGAGTTGTTTCTTATAGATAATGCCTCAAAAATCACGATGAGCGCATCGGCAAACTCTGAAATGCACTCATAACTTCACAAACTGCGTAAGAAATTTGCGGTTTTTTGAGCTTCCCGCTTCAAAAACGATACTACGGCACAGGTGAACATTTTGTAAGAGGAGTCGTTCCATCGTCGGCAACAATCATCATAGCCGACGCCAATCCGCCAAAACACGTTTGATGGGACGAGATAACACCTGAACTGGATTAGACCAGATAACAATCGGTGTGTTAACGTTCATATTTTCCACGCCCGAAGTGATTGACCTTGAACTCTCCTTGAATTACGCGCGGAACTGCGTGCAAGCGTCGGCCATGATGAATATCGCCGACGATGGAGCGACTCCTCTAACAAAATGTTCACCTATGCCGTAGTATCGTTTTTGAAGCGGGAAGCTTAAAAAAACGCAAATTTCTTACGCAGATTGTGAAGTTATGAGTGCATTTCAGACTTTGCCGATGCGCTCATCGTGATTTTTGAGGCATTATCTATAAGAAACAACTCTTATTTTTGCTCTAGCAAAAGTTTGCAACAGGCCCATTCATCAAATTTCAGACACCTGCAAATTCTCTATTTGTTCTTGTTACGAAATCTGTTACCTCTTTACTCGCGATTTTTCTACGAAAATTCTTGAACTTGTGATCACGTGTAATTTTCTAATTCGCAAAAATTACCAGTTTTACATATTTCATAAGATTTGCTAATAGGTGGGCTCAATCGGACCGCGTTGAATAGAAAAGAACCAAGCCACATCAGCTATTGCCAAATTTAATCGGGCAATTTAATTTTTACGTGAAAACGGTTGTGCAGATTTCCGTGCAAATTTCAGTGAAAAATCTCCATTGTTTGAAGCAAATTCCTTAAAAATTTCAAAGGAATCCGCAAAACTTTTTCTCGTAAAAAAATTTAATTGCCCAGTTACATTGGGCAATAGCTGATGTGGCTTGGTTCCTTCCATTAAACTCGGTCCAATTGAACCACCGGGGTAAAAATTTGCAGCGTCGATGCAAAAAGTGGCATAGGATGATATAAAATCACATACCGTGTTAATGATGACCGTGGCTAGGTGACAACACGGCAGATGCCAGAGCCGTCGAAGGCCCCGAAAAATCATAACCGGGAGCAGATGCGCAGCGCATGCGCAAATGCGTGCGGTTATTATATTATAATTGGAGGTCGTCAGCGCAGCGCGAGGCCCAAGAGTCCGTGGTGCGCGTTGCATAGTGCAGCTTGCCTCGTGCAGCGCAGCATTAACCACCACGATGCGGTGCACTTCATTACCGATTCTTCGCCTGGTGTCTCAGTCTTATCCGCATGAGGGCTCTTCCTATGTCTTCATATGCAATTTCAGCCAAAATTCATGCAACAATAGAAACTGAAAAACTTACAATGGTGGTTCAAAATCGCCGATCATTATCCATTGCTGGTGGTTGGATGCTAATTTTGATCATTAACCGATCAACCCTCCATTATGGATATAGACTCCTGTTAGATGAACGCTTGAGAGATTTATTCCAGTTTGATCGTGAGCAGGAAATTAAACATTTGACAAGTTTTCTCTGTTCGTCATCAGTCGTTTTTGCATCTTGTAAGGAGCAATTCTGCTCACCTGTTTGCACGCGGACCGCGTTTTGCTTTTGCGGGCAAGCGTGCTCTCTGATCAGGGCAATTTAAATTCATTTTGACAAAAACAACCTGATATTCTGTGGGAAATAACGTAACTATCTTTTCATTTATTCCTGCTCAGAGTCCTGATGAAGTCTTGTTGATAAGAGTGAGATTTTAATAAGTTTTTGCTTTTGCAAGCGATCATCAGTAAGTACGTTATCATCGAAATTTATGCAGAGAAAGTGCAAATGAAAGTTTTCGTGCACACTACGCATTGCAAAACTGAAATTCTGACTTGGAATGGGGGAAATACATTAAGTACATTTTGTTCATTCCCAAAAAAACTCAAGCGCTAATACGTATTTTCTTCTCCTTTTCAGCGCTCAGCCGATAGGTAGGCAGCGCTTTTTGATTTCGACTTGCCTCTGAGTACTAGTATACTAGTGCTAATGCGTTTAAATGGCGCACCAGCTCATCGATGTGTAGGCTTTTGGGGGGGGGGTCCATTTTTAAAATGAATAAAGCTGTGAAAACTGTATTTTATGCTTTTAACGTAATGCGCAGGTAGTTTCGATCGTTTGTCTATAAGAAAATTTCTTAGCGGTAGAGTAATCTTAATATCTAATTTGAAAAATAGAATGAAATTGTGAATCAACCACTATGTACTAATTGCGAGGGGCGTTGGTTCATTTGAAAGGTGTTGTTCTCAATGCTTCGGGAAAACTGTAAATTATTTTCTGGGGTTCGTCCCCGATTTTTAAATCCCTAAAAACTCATAAATTGGATGAGGGGAAGTGGGGGTTTTTTGTTTTTTGTTTTTCGGAAAAGTTTTGTTGCTACGCATCTTACTTTACTGTTTGCTGTCTTTTTATCAGCTGTTTTCATTCAACAATCATCATTAAGTGAGGTTACTTCCAACACTCAACTGCCATCAACTTACATTTTTCTTTTCCCGCGTTTTTTTTTTTACAGTTTTTCATGATTGGTTCCATCTTTTTCCTATTGCCAATTTTTCCTCATTAAGTCAATAACCTCCAAGTTTTTTTTCTCATTTCCGATCAGAACTTTTCACGCTGTTTCTTTTCAATGTGTATAAATATGTTTATTATTAATTTCCATTTTCATTTCATCCTTTTTCTTCTGATTTATTTTTTTGGTCGTCCTCCAAAACGTGGTCGCGTTTTCCAGAATTCTTCGCATGTTCGTTTAGTGAAGCAAGAACTTAACTCTGTTATTAGTATAGAAAATCAAAGTTTCATTTCTTCATTTCGGAAGTATAAAATTGATGATCAGAACTTTGATGAAAATTTTGTTACCAAATTTTCAGTCGGTTCAATGAATATAATTTGTCATCATTGTGATGCTCGCCATTTTCAGGGTGAAATGTCCAATGGTCATTTTAATAACTGCTGCCATGCTGCCAACTGAATGATGCATGCATCCAACATGCTGCAACTGCTGCCAACTGAATAATGAAAAGTTAAGAACAGCCCAGTTATAAACTGAATTAGCATTGAAAGACCTAACAAAGATCCAAAATTTCAAAAATAAGAAATATTAGAAGGAGACCCCAGATCTACAATAAAATTATTAAGTTGACTCAAATTAGATTTACGAACAGACTTATAGTTGTTATACATTTAGATTTTTATTCGCAATGGGCCTCTACACTTCTTAATAATTTCTTTACCGAGTATTCGGACAAATACCGATTTGAAATCATTATTTTTATATTCTCCAAATTTCATAAAGCATATCAGAAATTATAATAGTGCTGTTGCTTTTGCCTCTTTCTCTGCAAATCGAATTGATATTCCGGGTGATGGACCTTATTGCTTTAAAGTTCAAAGTGAAAAGTGTACAGGAAAAATAAGGGGCTGCGAAGCAGCCCCATAAGCCCCTAGTTCTTATCGAAATTGATCGTTGAACTTAAATGAAGCCTAAAAAACGCGCCTGATGAGCTCAACTGTGAGCTCATTTTCGGGAAACAAAAATACGCGTTTACGGTTTCCTTGGTAACCTTTGTTTGCTATCAGCTGATGTTTTATTTCCATTTCCCAGCCAAGTCGACGGAGTTTATACGTCCTTTCTTCATTAAATACATTTACTAACACCTGAGCGCTTTTCTAATACGACAGTATTAGAACTTTCCCGCTTGTTTCCTTTCAAATCGTAAGAAAATTTCTAAAACAACCATAATCCGATGTTATGAACTGCAATTCTTTCACGAATTCATTTTTTTACCTCTGAGATTTAGAACGGATCGATTAAAACAGTTTTCACGGTTATAATCGAATACTCATGTCTGGAGCTCTAGTCTTTCAGAATCACTGATTCTATGTATCTATAAACAACATCTGCGCCCAAGCGCCGTGTAGTGGTATCACCGCGAATGTCATGTCAATTCGGAACACACAAAAAATATCCTTCTACGAACATAGAGGTGATTTAAATGCATTGACAGTTCGCCTTCAACTTTTAGAGTAGGCAATATGGGCTCCCACGTGATCGAATAGTGGTATCACTGTGAATTTACTTGTAACACGCATAAAAATATCCCTTTGTCGAACGTGGAGAAGTGATCCTAACGTATTGTCGCCTTCAACTGCTAGTGTAGGCAACACCGGCTCCTACGTGGTCGAATAGTGGTATGATCTCGAAATGTCACACATGCTTGGATCACACTAGAGATGCGAAGAAGTGACTTTAACGCTTCAATGGCTTACTTGCAATTCTATTTCTTGGCGATAGGACTTCTCATATGCCAATAAGCTGTTTCGGCGAAAGGTGGATTGTAAGCTCACGTTTCAAACCTGACGAGTTTCTTTAACGCTGTGCGCTATTATAACTTCTTAAAAGTTCCTATCAAGCAATATACAGGAGACTTAATTCAAATGTTCGTTTTCAAAATCAATTCACCATAAACTGATAGATACCTTGGTATGAGCGCGCTCTTCAACACTGACGTGTTGATATTGCTCGTTTTTCCGTGCAACATAATAACTGCTGTGTAACCTTGCAAAACTTCTCGGTAACTTTTAAGGTACCTAACACTGGAAAAAAGAAATTGGATCTAGAGTCCAGACTCTTGAAAACATTGACAAGAAAAAATATTCTTGATTCAATCGGATTTTTGCTTGAATCAAAACGAAATCCGCTTAAATTAAGAGGCTTGGTTCTTGATTTAAGCTAGATTCTGATTGAATCAAGAGTACTTTTTCTTGTCGATGTTTTTAAGAGTCTGGACTCTAGATTCAATGTGTTTTTTTTTCCAGTGAACGATCGAAATACAAAATCAGTTCGATTTTTCTTTTTCCATTCTTTCCGGTTTATTGAAAGCGGCAACGGCGGGCGATGCGTCGACTGTTGACTGTTGAGCCCTGATTGATGACTTCATTGTCTCGTCGAAACAATTTGCTTACTGCCGCGCCGCGCCGGCCGATCGCAACGTGCCAGGGGCAAGCGGATCGCATCGGGCATCGGGCAAGCGCATCCTTCCTCCGCTGCATCCGCGATTTATGGGCTCAAAATGCAATTGCAATGAAAAAATAGCCTCCGATTCTATTATGTTCCATCTCATATTCATCAAAGCTCCGTGTGGCAGAAGGCGACGAAGGAGGGAGCCAACAGCAACTTCCTATGACATTATGCATCTTGGAAATTAAGCCTTTCTCACGTTATATCTGGACAGCGTGCTGTAGTTCATTACCTTTCCATCACCAAAAGGGACCCTGGGGCCACTCCTAAATTAAGTAACGCCAAATTTTCGACACCCTCTACACCTCCCNGTAACGCTGTGCTATGGACCTCTTTAAAAAAAACACGTAACGCTTGCCTGGACCCCCCCCCCCCATTTTGATAAAAAATAATCTAAATATCACCTTACTGAATAGATTGGCGTTTTTATTTATATAGAGGAAAGTGAAAGTATTTTAGATAGTATTTTCGCGATTCTGTAAAACTTCTAAAGATGGCAGACGAAAAATTCTACAGCATCTCGAGACAAAAATTACTTAATCTCGTCGGGTGACGTTTCGCTCTATACTCGCCCACCCCCCTATAACGCCGCGTAACGCTGGCAAATACCCCCTCCCTTGGAGTGTTATGTAATTTAGGGACGGCTTCCTAGGGGATGCTTCGGCGGAGTCAAAATTTGCAAGTGCTTGTCTCCCTCAAAAGTATTTTAACTTGAATTCCGTAGTCATCAACAGTTTTTTGCTTTCAACGGAAATTTTTGATAAAATAAAAATAAAGATTAGTAAAATGAAACTTTTACCAGATTAAACTTAATAAACTTAGTATTATTTCTTCCGTAACTTTAGATGTAGATCGAAAACCTCAAAAGTTTCCTTTGGAACTCACCGATGAACGAAAGCAACTGATGAGGCTACTTTTTGCAATATCACTCACCCCACGCGTGCGTGCAAGAACACAGTGTAATTGGAACTCGTACGCCAACTTATACCTACAGGTAAAACTGTGTCCATTTTCCAACCTGAAATAATCAGAGACCTGGGTGAGAATTAGCGCTATGAATGAAGTCTATTTTCAATAGCACAGGGGTTCATACAATTTTAATGCGGTGTCTTATCAAACTCGTAAAAATTACACGCAAGTAATGGGATACGACGTCGCATCAAAATTTTATGAACAACCGAATGGAGCAAATAAGACATTATGTACCAGTTGAAAAATGTATTGACAATGAGACAGAATTAACAGCTAATCAATTTAGACCGATTAAACCTATTGCAATAGTTCAGTCAGATCCTTTTTGCTCCCCAAAGCCCTGACTAAATTAAAGTGCTGGATGCAGAAAGAGAAAGGGACAAACAGCCGTGCGGAATCAGAGCCGAAACCACTCAACGGAAACGACTTTCCCGCGCCTTTGACGCCGCTTTTCGTTTTTCCTTTTTCGCTTTTCGCTTCTCCCGCCAATTTCCCCGCCGCGGAGTGGTCGACGAATCGTTTCCACGTGTCCTCGCTGATCTCGAGCCAGTTTTCGAAATGGGGCGGAATTGTCGACTGAAAAGAGTGAGATAGTTCCGTCAGCCTTCCGAGGGCCCCGCGTTGTTTCCAGTGAGACGAATTTGTAAACAAAACACGGTAGTCGTTCCAGGCTATTTTCCTTTACTTCGTAATTCATTGTGATATTAGTGATAAGTTAGCATAATGTCAGTGCGAGGACAAATCCACCAAAATTCAAACAGAATGCTCTTCCTGCCGTCTCTATTGAATCTAAAAAATCATTTACGTCCTCAGATCCTGAAAAATTTAGGGGGTGAATGAGGGGTGTTTATGCGCAGTTTCAATTGTCGATGTTACAATTTCTGGGTTGAACGTTTCGGAGGTCATTTTTGATACAGAAAATGGGGATGAAGAAATTATATCTGAAAAGTTATGTGGAGGTACACTAATAGAGCGGGGGTTTTTTGAGGTGTCCCTTTTTGGTCTTCCTCTACCGCGTTTAATTGGGGTGGATGAGGGGAGGGAAGCCGTAGATGGAATTAGGGTTGCATCAAATGAGCTGTCAGACGCAGACTGGTCAGACATTACATGATCAAAAGATAAAATAAAAATCACTAAGAGAGAGGCAGTAACATGTACACTTGCAATTCATAACTCAGAAAGGTACAACCTGAGTGATTAAAGATGCCTATTTGCCCAAAAATGGAGTGTAGCCTGGACTTAGCGCACAATTGACCCAAGGTAGAAACGTTGGAATACGTTCAAGTATTCGTACGGTGGGGTATGCTCTTGACCCGTGCGATGGGATATCCGTGTAAATATCGCAGAAGAATCAAAAATAGAAGATTGTTCCAATTACCTGTCGAATTAGGAGTAACGAAATACGGCGATTCCAGTCACTTGTCACAATTTTATGTCGCGTCACACTGTTGAAATGATGGTTCGAAGTAAGCCAGAAAGTTACAGACCGGGTTGTAGGCACCATGTCGCGGTGAAGGATTTGTTAAGCTTTAGACGGACTGAAACATCTAAAATAATCCTAACCGTGGCGGTAAAGCTACTTATGGGAGAGCAAGAAAAATAGACGAAAAGGGTTTTTGAGTGACGTATGAATTCGCGTATATTTGAAGAAAATGGAATCGTTACAAAAGACTGACTATCGGAGCACTTATGGATGGCTGTGCTAGTTGGTGAGAAATCCCAAGTGCCGGACTTCGAGGTGGAAGACGATGACGAATAGGCCCGGCTCCTTTTGTTAAAAGAGGAGCTCGGTCCTCAGAGAGTCTTATCTTTCAATCCATCTCGTGACGCTGGTAATAAAAAATATAATAAAGATAGATGCGTGCGATGTGATCACAGCAACGAGTAAGTGAAGCTTGCTCGATGCTGGGTTTTGAAAATTCATAGAGAGAGACCGAAAATATGGGAGAAGGGGAGATAGAGAACCTCTATGAATAAACGCGTTGCGGTATACGCGACAGGCATTTCTTGGTTGCAGGGTCTCAGAACCTCCGCTCACGTTTCATCCACTATAATTAAAGCAAATATATGCAATTTTTTGTAACTTTTACTGAATATACTTCATGATTTCACAGTATGAAAACGTAAAATTTCAGGAAATTCACCCGATGTCGGAGATGTTGCATGTGTGAGGAATTTGCGATTTGACTATTATTACTTATGTAAAAGTTCGCGAGAAACACGATGGTGCCACTTGTTTTTCCTGAAATTAACTCCCAAGCTCAAAAAAACTTTCAAAGTTGAGGGCGTAATGGAGGGGATATCCCACGCTACCCTGAGGGTCCACGTCTACATCAAGACAAACTCTTCATGCAAAAAGAGGGAGCAAATACATTGACAGGGCTGCCACTTTATTTAAGGACTCTAAAACTGAAAACACGGCAACCCTGCTAATGTATTTGCTCCCTATCTTTGCATGGAGAGTTTGTCTTGATGTAGACGTGGACCCTCAGAATAGTGTGGGGTATCCTCTCCATTACAGCCTCAACTTTGAGAGCTTTTTTTGAGCTTGGGAGTTGATTTCAGAGGAAACCAGTGGCACCGTCGTGTTTTTTTGCGAACTTTTACATAAGAGTCTACGGTCAAATCGCAAATTCCTCACACATGCAACATCTCATGGTCCAATTAAAGTTAGCAGTAGCTAATGTAGCTTGGTTCCTTTCTGCTTACACTGGAAAAAAAAGTCGCTTGGATCTAGTGTCTAGACTCTTAATAACACTGACAAGAAAAAAGTACTCTCGATTCAATCGGATTTTTCCTTGAATCGAAGAGCCGAGCTTCTTGAGTTAGGCGGATTTCTTTTCGATCCAAGCAAAAAGTCCGATTGAGTCAAGAGTATTTTTTCTTGTCAATGTTTTTAAGAGTCTGGACTCCAGATCCAAGCAACTTTTTTTTCCAGTGTAACGCGGTCCAATTGGACGTAAACGTTTTTCGAGCTTAGTCATAGATATGGTTCTCAAAGGTGTAGTCATCTGTATTTCATTGTTAGGGGGTGAGCGCGGCGCGGATGAAGACGAGCTGGAGCGCGGATTGGCGGTTGCTGGCGGAGGGAGGGCGCGGGGGGGGGGGGGGGTTGGCGGAAAAGCGCGGTATATATCCGCGGCGGCGACGAGCGGAAGGGTTCAGTCTCCAGTCGACCGATCGCGAGTCGTGGCCGCAGCGCTCACATTCACTCCTCCAAGTTTACCCAGTAAAGTGGAACGAGAGAAACAAACAGCCGTGCGGAATCAGAGCCGAAACCACTCAACGGAAACGACTTTCCCGCGCCTTTGACGCCGCTTTTCGTTTTTCCTTTTTCGCTTTTCGCTTCTCCCGCCAATTTCCCCGCCGCGGAGTGGTCGACGAATCGTTTCCACGTGTCCTCGCTGATCTCGAGCCAGTTTTCGAAATGGGGCGGAATTGTCGACTGAAAAGAGTGAGATAGTTCCGTCAGCCTTCCGAGGGCCCCGCGTTGTTTCCAGTGAGACGAATTTGTAAACAAAACACGGTAGTCGTTCCAGGCTATTTTCCTTTACTTCGTAATTCATTGTGATATTAGTGATAAGTTAGCATAATGTCAGTGCGAGGACAAATCCACCAAAATTCAAACAGAATGCTCTTCCTGCTCCTCAGGTACTGCGCTTTCGTCGCGGGCCTAGTTAGTTTACTTCCCGTCAGGACGCATGCCATCCAGTCGGAAACGCAAGCAATGGTATGTTCAATTTCATCAAATTTTGTAAATAGAACTTCAAAATTTGTAAAACGAACTGCATGTCCAATTTGAAAAGTTCGATAATGTGGCTCATGTAACTATAAACTGGTTGTCTATGCTGCCAAACCAAGGAAAAACGCCGTATAAACATGCGAGAGTTGCCAAATTTCCCGAAATAAAAAATTTATGTTTGAGGGAAAGGCATAAATATAAATGAATTTTTTTGATATTTTAGATCGAATTGCGAACGAAATTGTCTGAGAATTTGAGGAAAAAAGTTCAAAATTTTCCCAATAAATCCGGATTTTATTGATGGAAATCTGGCGACGTTTAAAGGCTCATACGACGTTTGTCCTCAGTACGGCAATTGACACGGCACGTTTGACAAGAAATTTTGATTGAGGGGTTGGGAGAAGAACACGTCTAAAGATATTGAAATTCCTAAAAATCCAAGAAATAGATCTTCTCGGGGACGTTGTTGGGGGAGGGGGTGCCGGGGCCACTACATGCTTACATGCCCCACAACCCTATATGCACCCATCTGGTCAAAGCTGCAGCTCTGTCCAAAAGCATCTCACCAGCGATCAGACAGAGTGACCAAATGGAGCTTTTATCTTTTTGTCATGCGACCACGAGTCGCATTTTTACTATATATTATGTTTTAAAGGTATTGTCTGATAGTCTATCTGGAAGGATAGGAAGCAATGGCGATTGGGCGTCGCAGAGCGCGAGGCTGCGCTATAAAAGCGGCTTAATGTATGTATCGTAAGAAATCATAATCTCCGTGTATTTTCGAAGGTGGGGTTTGCGACACATTATTTATCCGTTTGCAGTCTCATAAGTCATGGAAGATACAAATTTCCAATTTGCTGCTGTGAACATTTTATTTTGCATGATTTCTGTTCCTTTGTGCAAATGGCACGAATTTTGTGAATATTAGAGCAGAGAGTATTTTGCATCATACATCAAAAAAGAACAGTAGAGAAAAAATTGAACGCCTTTTGTTGTTTTTCTCACTTCCATTCCGAGGCATTAATTAGCAATGGCAGACAGTAATTGTAATATGGGTGGGTTACAAAGTAGGTCACTCGTGTCACCAAAATTTGTTGAGTTCACGGTCAAGTGGAGGGTCATCGGTGGTGTACGTGCATCACGGTAATCTCAAATTCTAAGAGCAGGTGCACTGGCCGATTTTAAAGTACTCGGATTCTGCATCACACAACTCGATGATATCGCGAACAAAGTTTTAGTTTTTGGAGCATGTGTTATTGGTATCCATAGATTTTCTTGTTCTAAATTTTTATGGAAAATTTGAAATGTTCAAATTATCGATATGATTAAGTATATGGCGTCATTGATTATTGATGAGTCAAACGTGACTCATCAATAGACCATGCATTTGTCGAAAAAAAACCCAAACATCGAGAACTCCTCACCCGTGACAATCAGGATGACATCAAAAGGCTCAGAAGTTGTTGTTGTTGTTTATTTTGGTTGCGGCGTTTTTTAAAAATGGTCGATTCGCAGTTAAACAGGGATGGAAGTAGAGAAGTATGAGAGGTAAAATAAGAAGAGGAATGAGAAAAAGAGGACATCATATCAGGAACTGTATCAGTACCTGAAAAACTTGCAAGTTCTTAACTTTCTTTTGAAAAGTTGTAAACTTCCCAAAATATTGATTTACTTTCTTACGAATCTTTTAGACCACTCTGAGTCTAGACCGGCTTTTTTAAAGTTTCCTGCAGGCCCCCTCTTTTTGGGTTTTTTTTTTACGTTCTATTCTCCCCTCCTACTTTGCAACTTTCTTTCGCCCTGAAAAAGTGTTTTGCGTTATTCATAGCCTCTTTTCTCTTCATTCTCATTTTTCTGGCATGATTCTGCCAACGTCAGAGCTGATTAATCATGATCTTTCCCCGGAGAGATTTCCCTCCAGAGTGACGAGTGAAAAAACACAGAGAAAAACCAGGAAAACCAGGCTAGAATCGGATGGGGAGCCATTGAGCCGGCGAAAAATCCCGACGTAAATAAACAAGACGCTCACAAGAGCAGAGATGAAGGCGCCGCGACGCGCCGCGACGCGCCGCGCTCTCCAGAATGATTGAACAGAGGGTGCGGGGCGCGCGCTCACGTGCTTTCTCGGACGCGCGCGCTCGCGCTCGATGTGAGAGTCAGAGCCGGTCGCTGCCTCCACTAAATTTAGCGACACTTTAATATTAATGAATTTCGCCAGACGGAAGATGACGTGTCGACCCGCACAGCGCACGCTTCAAAAATCCCCGCTCTGTGACACTTAGCCGCCGCGTCTAGATCCCTTGGGGAAAATCAGACTTCAGTGGTACCCTTTAGTAACATATGAACCATGTCAGTTTTGATCCTACCAGCAAAATCAGTCGGAGTCAAAAGATGTCTCCTAGATACTTTTTTTTTTTTAAAAACAATTTCAAACCCACGGGCTGATTATTGAAGTTGATAGACAAAGCGATAGACGAAGAAGACTTAGGGAGTATGGAGCAATCCCATGGGTTGAAATGGAGGTTCCTGTAGACTAAAGGAGAAAATGGATGCCCAGCAAGATGTGCCTTAAGGTGGGAGGGGGATATTGTAACTATACCACACCTAATATGAGTAAATTCTGCATTATTTGCCCTAGAAATACCTACAAATTTCAAAAATGGACCTCTTGGCAGCATTTTAAAGTCTGACGATGAGAACCAAAACGTAGAATTAGAGAAAACCACTCTTAAAGTTTGCCGGCACTGTGCTGTCACCATCACCAATCTTGGCAGCGATTCACTTTAAAAGATTTCAAAATCATTCATGATGCAAAATTTGGATTGAAACTTTAATAATTGAATGCTCTTGTAAATATCACATAGCTCCGAAAACCGAGAATCGCTACAGTTTGGCCCAAAACCGGTCTCTCTTTGTACTGAACAGACTAAATTTCCATTATTAAGGCACATTTTGCATGCCTGACTATCACATTTAATTTCAGTAAGGAAGACAGCAGGGGTCTGAAACCAAGGACCTATATCCGAACTTTTTACGACCCTTGATGCTCATACACGTTGCCAAATTTCGCTGGCTTATCCTCATAAATAATTAATACTTCAGCTAATTAAATTCAAATTCGTCTGGTTTTGGCACCTATACCGAAATCAGTGACCACAATAAAACGTAGAGCGATCGGCGAGGACCATGAGATTCGCAGCCAAGTGGGAGCAAAAAGAGAGCTCTCCAATATATTTTAGTATTTTTACAAACAGTTTTTGGCAACTTTGCACGCGCTGTCTATAGTGGTTGACGAGTAGCGCAACAATTGGGTGATTTTCTCGTTTTCGGCTCCGGAAAGGAACATGTTTAATGCCCAGTTTGGCGGGAACGTTGTCCATGAAAACGCAGCGGTGCATGAGCTGTGTGACGATAAATCTGTTTAATTGCCTCACCCAATTTTCATAATCGTTGCAACATCTAAAAACGCCTACTATTCCCGCCGCGGTTAGGTGTGGAAAAGTTGAGTATTCATTGATTTTGTGGAACAATAAAAACAAATATTCTTTAATGAATATTTTTGCGAGAAACAGGGAACTGAGAATCGGGAAGAAACCAGGTTCCGCCGCTGGGTTAAAACAACTCGGAGCACAATATCTTATCGGATAATAACTTTATGATAAAATACTTTTAGGCAAAAATAGTCCTTTCAATATTTTGGAAACGCGCGTCTGAAACGTCATCATTTTGTTGAAAGAATCGATCATTAATTCTTTTGGAAAGACTCCAAGATTCAGTCTGAGAATGTTTTGAACTCAACAGTCGTCGGGCGTTGGTCCACATTTTAATTTGACAGGAGACATTACAAGTAATTAAAATAGGGAACAATGAACTCCAAATTAATACCTGTTAAATTATTATCACTTCACAAAATTATTATTTCTGAACCAAATTTAATCTCAGTTCATCAAACCGGCACAATGAACACGAAAGATCGTTTCCATGAAGACGTAATAATTTCTCGGATACGCGGAAAAGAAGCCCTTAGGAAACTTCATCGGAGTTAACACTGAAAAAGATAAAACACTGAGACGTACTCTGAGCAACTCGTTTCTGATATTTGACCGATCACATGCGAGACATGGTAAGAAATACATATGTGCCGTGATAATCAACGATGAGGTAGTTGCACCGTTGCATTTGTTCAATGATAAATGGCGCGCTCTGCAAAATCTCTCTCGATTCACTAAGCGATAACTCTTCAAACACGGCTGCTAAGGGGTTGCATGCTCATCTCTTTGAAGGCAATTTTGAGACTGATATCAGAAAAACTACATTCGACGGCGCGTAAGAGGTCCAGCGAGGTACCTATCTACGAAGTTCTGCCGTATTTTCATGAACATCATTGACAAGTAAGCTACTCCTGTAATATTTTGACGCAAATTCATGGAAAGATACGTACAATTGATGACACATATGCATGGAATTATTTATTTTATTGATATTTATCAGTGGGATGTTCACGTGAGATCATTAACTTATTTTACACAATCAAATCAGGATATTAAGTAAAACAGGACGAGTAAATCAAGTATCACGCGTCACGTGACGATTCAAAGAAAAATAAATAGTCCTCTAGTTGCTAATTTGATAAGGAAGCTCATTCATTGCAAGAGTGATCAGAGTTGAGTCGATTTCTTGCATTAGGACATGAGTTCATTCGAACTTTCCAAAATGACCGAGAGCAGCTTATTTTTTTATGGATGAACAACCGAACAGTCTGAAGGGATGTAAAATTTTCCTCTTACACGATACGACCAACAAAATTCAGGAATCTATCATTGCAGATTTACTGGGTATAGTCCATCTATACAAAAATGTCTACGGAATTTCGAGACTTGCCAATGAACTTTCACCCTTATGCATAAAATAAATTCTAGTTTTCTAGAGAAGACTCGTCTATGAAATACATGGCACGCAAGGGGCCGCATTTTGTCGGTCCTTCCACCGTATTTAAATATCCTTAGAACGGGTCTCGACTGCACTTAAGACCGGCTTTGCGCTTCTGATTGGCCGGTGGTGCGGTTTGAACTCATCGATGGATGTTGCACTCCGTGTGAAAAAGCGGACAAAATTCGGCAATAGGGATCGATACTTCTTTATTTTGTTGGAAGGAGCTCATAAATTCGCACTTCGTTTACATATTCATTCGACGATAAGACGGCGTCGATTCCTTTAGGCGCCGGCGCCAGACACGTTACGTACGCGCGCGTGACGCAACCGCGCGTGGAAATTCGGAGACCACCACGCTGACAGCTCGTTTCAGACTCGATTCCAATTCTTCAGCCGTCTTCGAGCCCGAAAACTCGTCTTTCCGTTGCGCGTCGCGCCGCGACAAATTCGAGCGCCGGAATCAGAATTCACGGTGCGTCGGTTTTATTAAAATCGCGACATGTGGAAGTTTGAGCAACGTGGAGCACATGCGCTCGTATTCGATTCTTCTGTCAAAAGTGGCGTAACGAGTCCAGAACTGAAGCAGACAGGCGCCGCGACGCGCCTGTAGTAATCGCGACGCAGAATTTTGTGGGACCTGCTAAAAATTAAATGTCTTACAAATGAATCGTTCACTGGAAAAAAAACACATTGGATCTAGAGTTCAAACTCTTAAAAACATCGACAAGAAAAAATACTCTTGATTCAATCTGATTTAAGTTTAAATCAAGAACCCAGCCTCTTAATTTGAGCGGATTTCCCTTTGATTTAAGCTTAAATCTGATTGAATCAAGAGTATTTTTTCTTGTCAATGTTTTCAAGAGTCTGGACTCTAGATCCAATGTGTTTTTTTCCCCAGTGTTTCTCTAAAATGAGAAAAATTAAAAAAGAAGCTGCATGGAGTTAATAATGCTTAATGATGGTGAATTTTTATCGTTTTTTTCAATTTTCAAAAAGCGCGTCCTCCCCCCCCCCTCAATTTTCAACAGAGAACGTCAGATATCCCAGGACAGGCTTTTCCAGTTGTTGCTCTTTTTTCTCTTGCTAATGCCTTGTTTATAAAATACGCCTGCAATGCAAATCCAAATCTTTCTTGCCGACTTACGTAAATCCATGCAAAGCCAATATGTTTCCGAAGAAAGGAACCCAAACCCAAAACTCACGATTTTTTTGTATTAGAATCATAACCTTTCGCTTAGTTTTAGTTTCCATCCACTCCCACTCTGAGAAGCACTATATCCAAACTTAGTCATGACTAAAACTGTATAACCATACAAAACATTCCCTCTCTTGAGTGCATTACGTAACGCTTTTTCGCGCTTCAATTTTTCCACGATTTTTCAATAAATTTTCGATAATATTATAAGTAATAATTGGCGTTCTTCTCTTCATTCAGAACAAAAAAGAAAAGAGTGAAAGAGTGAAAGGAGGAAGAATGGAATATTTTCATGACTGCACTTTTTGTTTTTTTCATCTTTGTTCTTAAGAGAGAAGAAAGCCAGATCCAAGATGGGGAAACTGAAAGTTTTTCCGCTATTTTCCTATTACTTTTGAAATTTAAACACAATGCAGCAGCCAGTCGCTTTAACGAGAGTCCTTGAGAGGAGAACACTGTCTAGTTTATGAGCCACTAAACTCCTCCATCATAATTTTTCATACCGCCCAGGATGAAATTGAGAGCTCTTAGACAAAAATTAAAAAGAAACAAAAGAGGAAAAAGTGACTAAGATGATAAAATGTAGTCTCTCAGCTTCGATCACTCGAAGCTCGTCTCTAACTTAGGAGTCGGTGGTGCCTGGTGTCGTCGTCCGGGGCGGAGGGGGGAGGGGCATGGTCAGGGGAGGAAGGGGGCGAGCTACTTTGTTCCCCCCGACGGCGCGTAGGGCCCATAAATTGCGTTTAATTCGAGATTTCACGGTGACCATTAGTCAAAGGATGGATGAAAATGGCAATTAGCGCGTTGCCGCGCCTCCTGCCAAGCCGCGCCGCGCCGGCAGGCGATGAGGCGCTCGGCGGAATTGTGATTCTACGGACTTGTGCCAACAACGACCGAAAAAGAATCGTACGAGACAGTAATTCACCAAAAGAATGATTATTAGACAAGAGAGAAGAAAGTATATAAAAGAAACCTCCGCAAAAATATGTATCTTATGTCACGAAATACGAACAAATTATTGGTGCACCGATACACTGAGAAAAAGTTAGCTTTGCTGACCCAGCGAACTAAAGTTGGTGCGTTACACCAAAAATTGTGGTAACTTACTATAAGTATCATAAATTGTAAATAATAGGAGGGAATAAGTGGGGACGTCCCTAAATCACGTAACGCTTTAGAGCGGGCGGTCAAAAATGCCGAAAAAGCGCGCTACGTAATTTAGGGACGGCCCCTATAATCTCTTAGAAAGAAATCAAATCATTAAAAATACCAATGATTTCCCGGCAATAAGGGCTGTCAAGGACGGATTTACCTACTTGCCGCCCATGGGCCGCCTGTATTTTGCCGCCCCTTCTCGTTCGTTTTGAGACACCGATTCAAACCATGAAGTGAACGTGCCGGAGGAGGAGAGATGCACAAGACGCGTTTACTCGTGTTGGGCACATTTTTTGTGAAAGCCCTATCAACCTTAACCAAAGTTCACGGAACTTTGCGCGAAAATTAAGCTCCGTAAACCTATCTCTGTGTGGACAAGGCTTTTCATTTGCAAGAAATGAACGAAAAAATTATGGAAGAATAAACATGAATGTGGTTTAATGATTTTAATTTCCGCCCCCGAGCCAACTGCAGTGTGTTTGGCGCAATGCACGAGGTGTCCCTAGAGTCTTGCAGGCGCTACGCGTTTCACGCCGACCGCTGCTGACCGCACTGTTTTTGACGCAATGCGTGAAGTATGCATGCAGTCTTGTAGGCACTATGAGCTTCACGCCAACCGCTGCGCCGCTGACCGCACTGCATTTGACGCAATGCGTGAAGTATTCATGGAGTCATGTAGGCGCTGATATGTGTTCCACGCTGACCGGCTCGTCGAGGGCTTTTTCTTTCAATCTCAAGTCCTCGTCATCATTGCTCTCTGCGCCGCGCCGCTCCAGGCCAAATTGCGTGTTTGGTTTCTCTCTCAACTAGACTAATGAAAGGCGCTGTCTCTTGTATCACCGGTAGACGAACAAATTAGAAATTACCATACTTTAACTCTCAGGAAATGAGAGATTTTTTCGACTTCTTTCGTTTTTAATTTTTTTTCTGAATCAGATTTTTTTCTTGATACCTGCGTTTGAAGGAATTACAACATTTGCCGCCCCCTTAAATTTGTGATTGTGACAATTGTGATTATAAATCACTCTTGATAGTTTGAATTAATAGATTGCCTACCCTTTTGGGGTCTAAGAGCTTCACTTAACCTCAAAATTTTCGACTTGTCCATACTCTCCCTACATAGGTACTCTAATATACAGCTGCCAAATTCAGCGTGTGATTCCGGCAGTAGCGCAGAAAATTCGCCGAGCACCCATTGCCATTTTGCAACCGACACAGACTCCTCGGCGCCGGCGCTGGATATCAGCTGGCAGTGCTATCAGCAAGAGAGTTGAGACAGACCCGATTCACAATCGGCCAATCGAGGGCGGCAGGGGGCTCTGATTAGAGGGGTTGCGCGGTGCTTCACTCATGCGGAAATGTTTGCCATGTTGAATTGCGGCCGGAGCTGGCGAGTGATTCAGGCGAATGATGTGTCGTTTTTTCCGACGCCGCGCCACTGCCGCCGCCGACGCCGGCGTCGTTATTATTTTTCCTCGACCGACAAAAAAGTCGGAAAAAAAACTGGGTGAAATTCCGCCGATATGTAACTCTGCGGCGCCCTGCCGCGTTGCCTTCGTCACCTGAAGAAAAAGCACGATAAGGATCCATAAAATGGACGCACAGTGGATTATTGCCGCGATCTTTGCACTGACTGTGCACACTACTTAACGGAAACAGCGGTGGCGTGGCGTGCTTTGCGATTTATCGATTGATCTGCCATTAAACCTATGGATAAGGATCGATGATGTACAGGGTGCTCGCAACGAACATCTTGATAATCGATTCTTTGCAATAGCTTCGAATGGGAAAATATCGATAGTCGATCATTGCCACCTCGCCAATAGAAAAGGTACATTAAAGTAATCAATCGTCTTTTGAAAATAAATCAAACGACATTGATTTTGGAGCAACCTGAACAATCACGTTTATGATACGATGATGGTAGGCATCAAAGTTCATTGGGACGTTCAGAGATATGAATAACAAGAAATCCGCCTGTCTGAAGCAAATATTTGATGTTAAAGTCCCCAAATATCGGGGCTTAAATGACAGGTAGCAGAGTTAGATTGATTTTACGGGTGTCAGTCAACTCCGCAGCCTCCGCTAAAATTACATTGACACAATTGGCTAATCCGACCTGCAGTAGGTAAATATACCATATTAAGGGGAGTCATCATATTTTCTGTGAATGTCTACCAATTTTTTCAATAATTAGACAGTAATGACGACAATTTCGGAATTGGTGCGAAAAAATCCCGGTACAGATTTTCTGCAACGGAAATATTTTGGTTGTCTTACCATTATTGCCAGAAGGAACCTAAGCATCTAGAATGCAAGGAGGATGATATGCATGCACCAAAGCAGTTATGAAGTTTTCAGGAACAAAACCGTATTAACTATTATTAATTTTTCTATAAAAAGAAACATCTACTCGTATACAAACATTATCATAAATGCGTTTTTATTGATAGATGAATTAATGTTTCAACATTTAAATAATTAATACTGTTTCGTCCCCAAAAACTATTTTCATGAGATTTGAGTTACTATTTATGAAGAGTCTTGATTGACAATTGAAAAAAAAATGATAATAAGGATGAAAGTATAATTTAGTGTATAAAAAGCAGTGTATAATGTTTGAAATTCCCATTTTACCGGTGAATCCGTCTAACCGGCTGATATGACTACTGTAAACAAAGTCATGGTAAACCAATCATTCGTTTATTCGTTCAATAAATGTAAGAACGTTCGAAAATTTGGCATCGGCTCCGACGCGTTAACCACGCTTTTCAATCGTCAAAGTTTTTCCTCGTCACCGCGCTCAGGAGACAAGAAGTTGCCACACCCGTGTGATAAATACAGGATTTAACCCAAGTTATAATGCATTATTTGATTTTTTAATAGCAACCTGACAACGACGTGATTATATACCAGACATGAACTGGATCTAATTACTTGGGGCTCCATCCAGGACCAAGGAAGGATTATTAAAATGAAGACAGATGACAGACTTCTGTGTAGGTAAACGGATAAACTTGAAAAGGATGCCACTATCTGAGGTACTCGAAATAATTTAATGTGAACCATCGACCATTGATGCGTACAATGTAAGCACTCACAAAAATTTTCATCGGTTTTTTAATAGCGGTCAACTTTTTCAGGGAGTCCAGCCCGCAAATCGATTATTGAAACTGGTAGACAAAGCTACAGACAAAGAAGACATAAGGATATAGAGGAATCCCATTGGTGGAAGCGGGTGAAGTAATAGACTAACTAACGGCAACCCATAAGAGACCTTATAGCTAGTTCATCATTTTCTCCCTTGGTCCATAGGAACCACCCTTTTCAACCTATAGGATCGCTCCATACTGCCTATGTCTTCTTTTTCTATAGCTTTATCTATAGATTTCAATAATCAGCCTTATGGTCGAGAAACGGATATTTTTGCTCTAATTATGTACTTTCCGTGGTAACCTGTTGAAATGATTGGCTTTTTGGAATCTTGGTTCAACCATTCAAAGTAGTATCTATTTCGGTTACGCAATAATGACGTTTGCCACTTTAAGGCTTTGGATTTTCCAACACTTTACTCCAGGCGAACCCATTAAAACGCATCTAAGCAAAAAACACTTTCGAATTAAACAGATAAAACAGGGTCGAACTGCTAGGGGGACTACCCATGCGATCGATATATCGTCGCTCCGCTGACATAAGGGCGTATCTCGATTTCAGCGTGAGCTCCGGAAAGCATAGAGTTAAACGGAAACCAGGGCTCACGTTGGAATAGAGATACGCCCTTACGTCAAAGGAGCGACGATATGTAAGACAAAAAAAAATTCGCAAGCAATGAATGCGGATCCTTTTTAATGTCGGTGTTTTCCGTCGGTAAATTCAAGCGAGTCCCGTATTTTTTGCCAACATTTGAAGCGGTATCTGCTCGAGTGATTCAACAAGAACGGAGATCACGGCTCGGGGTTTCCACGAGCTTTTCATTACTTTTTCGTGCGCGTCCACTGGGAAGGCGCACAGTGGATCGAGTCAATTGGAGAGGTCGGACGTAAAATTTTTGACTGAAACTGCAAATTTGCATGATTATTTCGTCACATTTTACAGTGGACTCTCGATAATTCGAAATTGAAGGGAATCGGCTTTTTCTTCGAATTAGCGAGGTTTCGAAATAGAGTTCGAATTAAAGAGATTCCATGTGGAGAAATTTCGAATTAGAGAGGGCCGCGCCAGCTTAAAAATTTCGAAATAATGAGGGGAGAAAAATACATTGATTTTCTTCGAATCATCGAGAGATTTTCAAGGGAAACAGACTTTCCTTCGAATTAATGAGGTTTTCGAATTATCGAGGTTCGAACTATCGAGAGTCCACCGTACAGTTCAAGGGGTGCTTTAAGAAGAAAATTTTACGAGGAAACCAATGAAACCACTTTTAGAACCTTCAAGTTTTGTATAAACGGAACGGAGTTATAAGCGTTTAAAGTTTCCAAATTGTGCCCGACCTCTCCTATCGACTCGACCCACTGTGAGGCGGGGGCGGGGGAAGCGGGAAGAAATTTTTGAGTCGAGAGTCGGAGTGGCACGGCGCGCGCCGTTCGTTGCTTCGTTTACGACCCTGACCATGTGGCGGCGGAGTAACACATCATCCCGGCTGCAATTAATTTCCCTCTTTCATTTTTTTCCGCGGATAATGCCTCGTTCGCCGCTGCCGCGCTTGCAGGAAAAACGCAGTTTCCCGGTGCATCATCGCTGCACTGAAAAAAAAAACACATTGGATCTAGAGTCCAGACTCTTAAAAACATCGACAAGAAAAAATACTCTTGATTCAATCAGAATCTAGCTTAAATCAAGAACCAAGCCTCTTAATTTGAGCGGATTTCCTTTTGATTTAAGCTTAAATCTGACTGAATCAAGACTCCCTTTTTCTTGTCAATGTTTTCAAGAGTCTGGACTCTAGATCCAATGTGTTTTTTTTCCAGTATGTGCTAAGGAAGAATGCCGTATGAACATTCGGATGTTGCCGAATTTCCCTGGATTTAACATGTATGTTTGAGGAAAATTATGCATATTTTCCCATGAAATGTCTACATAATTTAGATCAAATTGCAAACAAAATTGTCTGGAAAATTTGAAGAAAAATACTCGCAATACTCCTGCTAAATTCTGCTTTGATTGAGGGACATATTGCAACGTCTGCAGGCCCTTACGACGTTTTTCCTTAGCACGGCAGTGTAGTTCAAAATGAGGCAGAACCAAGGATGCGCGTTGTTTTGTAGAATATCGAGAGACGAAGATGTTGATAAGACTAGAGTTCCTTAATAGGGAGAGTATGGACACTGGGCCCCATGCAGGGCTGTGATTTATTGAGGATGGGATGGGGGTCATTGCCATCCTTTGACGATTATCACCATTCGCACTTTTTGCCAATCTCATTATATGTAATATAATTTTTTTCGAAAATAACATACGATCAGTCGTTACCTATGTAACTGCGTCGTAATAATATATTTGAATAAAGTTCTCGTTGCGAAATGGATACTTAGAAAAATGGATATCCGTGTGATACTAGAGTTTGATGCGGTACGTCCACCATTACCAATAATTGTATACCATTTTACAATGTTCCTCAGAGTAACACCAAAGAGATTCGATTTATCTCAATCATGGTTCCCTTCCTAACAACGCTTTTTTCTTAAGAATATCAATTATCGGTTGGCATAAGAAAATTTTGCAAAATTTCCATTTAGCAACCGTGCTAATCTGCAAGTTGTTCTCCTTGAGGCACTACGCTTGACGTTCACACTCATTGCAGTCACGATACGTTTAGGTTTTTTTGTTAGTAACCGCCTATGAATATTACTGGAGGACCACGGAAAATCTTTGCATAGATTTACGGAATTATTTTGGTAAATAAAAAAAAAAAAAAAATCAGGGTCATCAATTTTTCAAGTTGGGACACTGGAACATTATGGTACGGAATTCCAACACAGGTCAAAGTAATGTTTCCCTTGCTCGGAAATTTGCATCGTAATGCTTGACGGTCGTCAAAATGAGCAATAGAGAAGCGTGTTTCTGGATTACCTAATTCATAAAGTACAATCCAATCAGGGCCATTTTAATGACAGGCAAAATATCCAAGTCCTTGATTTCAGCTCGTGCAGGCACACCGCATTCAATTTTACTCATTTCATGTTAGTGTTATTCTATATCGTTGTTTGAAATTATAAACATCTAAATCAAAATTGTGCGTATTGGTGTATCCAAAAATAACCCAACAGTAGCATTCCGTATCCTAAAAATATTTCTATTCCGTACGCTCACTTGTCAATTTCAGTTTTGATGGCATGTAACTGAACTTTTCTCTTTATTTTTTGCAGGTAAGCGGCGATTGATATGCATGATTTCCCTCATAATCAGAGAGCTTTGTAGGTAAGTATTAATTTTTGATTGCAAAGCTTTGTCAATAATGACGGCGTACAACCGTCAGACGTCTTTATTCTTCTGGTGTTAAGTAATGCCCGAGCTATTGGGTTGTCAAATCGAACTCCCGCCTCCAGCTACTGAGCAAAAATTGGACTGCATTTTCCAATTTGGAACTATAAATTCTGGCTCTTCTGGAAAAACACTTATGTGCATAGGGAAACTAATGACACATACGTTGTTTCTAAACCGGGCTGAAATGTATAGTTCCAAATTGCAAAATGTAGTCCAATTGATGTGTTGCATATTGCAAGAGTGATCACTAAATCAGTCTATCATCACCGATTCCAACAATAATGCAATCGATCGTGATATGTCCTGAAACCAGTTCTGATTGATTCGAACGCACGATGCATGTGAGTTTTGAGAGGAGTAATCTAGGGTTCCGGGAGTCGATTTCATAATCACTTCCTGAAAGATGCAATTCCAGTCACCAGTTGCAAATTACGCGGGGGACTGATCGGAGACGCAGGGAGCCCATGGGTTTAGCTGGATGGAAGGAGGGACACTGGTCATTAATGGGAACCAATGAATGACGCGGTGGGTTTCCCCACGAACCGCTCCAATTATGATTGTTTTTGCGTATGAATAATCACAAGCAGGAAAGGGTGCAATTTGTTCTGATAAGCTTATTTCCGTTGATTAGTATGATTTCAGCAAAGTTATATCATTGTTTTTTCTTCAATGGAAGCGTCCGCAACCAGCCTCGGATGACATTACGTTGGGGGAGACTGCATAGTGCATACGATAGCTGGGCAAGATGCCTGGTATTGGCATTGTTCGCTGTGTTAAGGGGTAGGGAATGCAAACAATAAGTTTAAGGGCTGAGAACGGAGTAGAACGTCTTAAGTGTGTAAAATACTGAATAAATTGCATTGCAATCTTTAATTTCCGGGATATTTTGCAAAGATTCTTCTCATAAAATTTACTTTCGCTGCTCATAATTTCCTCTTGACTTTCAAAATGGGCTGATACGTAGTATGAATGCTACTGTATTAATTCTGTACTATTGCTGTTGCAAGGTCACATTTAATTTAAATGTCTTTTCCCTTAAAATTAAAATACGTCTAAACCTCTAAACAATAAGTTCGCTAAAAATTGCGGTCGGAATGATCATCGGTGATTTATGTAATTAGGGAGGACAGTGTGTTCAAAAATTACCGAGTTTTCTAGTTTCTCATAAAGCTAGTAACAATAACTCACCCTATACTACCGAATTGAGTCCACGAAAAAAAGAGACAGGGGTTGTTACCTCAATTAATTGTGGTAGTATCCCAATAAAGTAGGTTGCCAACTCAAATGTTGTGACGCTACCCGAACTTGAGTTGCAGCACTACCACAAGCAGTTGGAAATGACCATATCATCCAAAAAATGGGGTTAGTACCACAATTTTAGGAGATGACCCCTAACACTTTTTTCCGTGTCAGGGACTTTACGAGGAGGATTATTTTCTTCGGGGTTGGCGATCCCCCTCCCCCCGACCCCATCCAACCCCGGATTTAGATTTTCTAGAACAGAGGGTATAGACAGGCAGGGCTTTGGCCATGGTCAGAAAGGTAGAGGTAAATAAAGAGGAGAAAAAGCAGACAGAAAATAAGGAAAAAAGGAGGAGGATTCTACCTTGACCTCGAACGGTTTTGTGCCGTTGAATCGATGAATTTCAAAACATATTGTAATCGGTACAGTTTTTCTCCCAAAATATCAGAACTAAATGGCTTAGTGACCAGATTGTATGATCGAGTTTATGAAAGTAGTTATGTGCTATCTAGTTTCCATATAACAAAGAAATCTCGAACGAATTGTGTGCAGTTTGCAACAGCAGCGTCTCGACTTTGAACTTAGCGCGGGAGTCGGAACCGACCGTCATTAAGTGCATAAGAAGCGCGGCGTGGGCAAGGTTAGTATACCAACCGTCGCACAGTGGATCGAGTCAATAGGAGGAGTCGGACAAAATTTTGGAACTTCAAACGCTTATAACTCCGTTTATACACAACTTTGAGGCTACAAAAGTGGTTTTATTGGTTTCCTCGTAGAATTTTCTTCTTAAAGCACCCCCTGAAACTTAAAATATGACGAAACAAACGATCAAAATTTGCAGTTTTAGTCAAAAATTTAATGTCCGACCTCTCTAATTGACTCGATCCACTGTGCGTGGGCTCATCACTCCTATCACTATCATACGACTACTAAGGCAAGCGGTGAGCTTTATTGCCGGGAACGGGTGACGTCATACGACGGCTGACCGGGTTCCGATTGGGTGTTTTACTGTCACCGTCATCGTCATCGATTACTTAACGCGAGGAACAAGTTCAGGTCTCAGCACCGCTGAATCACGATCCGAAGGGAGAACTAATCCTGGACCGGTAGGCTCGAGAAAGTAAAGATCATTTAGAGTGGAGTGGATCACGAGCCAGCGTATTGCGGAGGAGTCTCGTTGAATACTGCGTGGATTGTAGAGAAAAAGTATGAATAAGCCATCAGTTAATTTTGACGGAGATAAAATTGGACCGCGTTAAACAGAAAGAAACCAGGCCACATCAGCTATTGCCAAAAATTGGGAAATTTAATTTTTTACGTGGAAACGGTTGTGTAGATTTTCGTGCTAATTTCAGTGAGTTTTCTCCATGGTGCGAGGCAAATTCCTTAAAATTTTCAAAGGAATCCGCACAAATGTTCTCTCGTAAAAAATTAAACTGCCCAGTTAAATTTGGCAATGGCTGATGTGGCTTGGTTCCTTTATGTTAAACACGGTCCAATTAAACCCTGTTTGAAAGTATTTTTAAGTGATGACATTTTGAGAAAAATACTAGAGTAGACGACACTTTTTTTGTGTTTTGTGTTTTCCGTTAAATTTACTCGTTGTGTTTTACCAACCAATCACTCGGTCCTTCAATATATTTTCATCGAAGCATTGATAAATATGTTTTCTAAAAACAATAGAAAATATTGTGGTCACAGAAAACATTCATATTCGTAAAGAAGATATGAACCACTCGGTCGTTTGTAAATACTCCTAATTTTTAATTTTATGTACTATGTGAATATTCCTTATGTTGAAGAAGCTCACAATGAGTCATTAGAAAAAAGGAGAAAAAAATCCAGAAAACACCAAGTCACCAAGGCAGGGCCGGATTTTCTTACTTGCCGCCCATGGGCCGCCTGTATTTTGCGGCCCCCTTCTCATTCGTTTTGAAACATCAATAAAAACCATCAAGTGAACGTGCCAGCGGGGGAGGGGTGCATAAGACGCGTTTACTCGTGTTGAACACATTTTTTGGGAAAGCCCTGTCAACACTACTAGCAAAAGGTCACGGAACTTTGCGCGAAAGTCAAGTTTCGTAAACCTATCTCTAATAGACAAGGCCTTCCATTCATAAGAAATGAACGAAAACATTTTGAAAGAACAAACACAAAATTTGGTTCAATGATTTTCACTTCCGCCGCCGCGCAACGCAGACCGCACCGTGTTCGGCGCAATGCGTGAAGTATTCACGCAGTCTTGTAGGCGCCATGCGTTTCACGCTGACCGCACTGCGTTTAGCGCAATGCGTGAAGTATTCATGCATTCTTGTAAGCGCTATCCGCTTCACGCTGACTGCAATGACCGCACTGTGTTTAATGCCATGCGTGAAGTATTCGTGCAGTCTTGTAGGCGCTAATATGTGTTACATGCCGACCGCCGCGCCAAGGGCTTCTCCTTTTAATCTCAAGTCCTCGTCATCATTGCTCTCTGCGCCGCGCCGTTCCAGGCCAAATTCCGTGTTTGGTTTCTCTCTTAACTCGACTAATTAAAAATGCTACTCTTGTATCACTGAAAGACGACAAAAATAGAAATTACTATAATCTCAGGAAGTGAGAGATTTTGTAGCCTTTTCTCGTTTGTAATTTTTTTTTGCTAAATCCGATTTTTTCATATACCTGCTTTTAAAAAAAATTGCAAAATTTGCCGCCCCCTAGATTTGCCGCCATGGGCCGTGGCCTATGTGGCCACCCCCTTAATCCGGCCCTGCAACAAGGATTCACTACACCAGAGAGACTTGTTTTTTCTGGAATCCTTATAAAAAATCCGTTGCGTTATCTAATTATGACAGTCTATCTTCGTTATTTCATACCCGAGAAACCAAAGATTTGCAAAAATGTATCAATTTAAATATTTAGGCATTAGTCACTCCTTGACGAACTTAACAAAATGCGGAGCCAACCCGATAGGTAGATTTCACACCATATCAAAATCATGCCAAAAAAATGCTCTATTATATTTGAGGGGCTTGGAGGACAAGGAGCGCATAAGTTAGTGCAGTCTTTGGAAGAATCGTGATATGAATGGTCTCAAGTGAAACTATTCTTAAGGCATATTCTGTGAAAAATTCGCTTCCGAATATCGATTTTTAAGCATCAAGAAGTCAGTTCGAACTTTCTTTCCGACACAAGGATCCGTATAATTTCGAAACCTCAAAAGCGTATTTCTCGAATTAGAAAAAACTTTACCTACGCGCCTTCCCCTCCAAACCCCTCAATTCATCCAAAGTTCAACCACATGGAATTTTACAACTTTATCGGCTGTAGGTATGCTGGGTTTCATCGTGGGCAGGAAGCTGTGAAGCGTGTCCGGTTCCACCCATGTAGTGGGATATGGGGACATCATACTCATCGAACTTTTGGCGACTGAGTCAGCTCGTAGTGACGCAATGTAGGTACCCCGCTTAAAAGGAAGCTGGTTACTGATCAACGGGGCAAGATCGATGTTAATGGCAGACCTTACGAGGTCCGGGTTTTTTCACTCGCTGTCGAGAGAGCACATTGAACTATCAACACAAGCAGTATGTGTCGATTCCTGTTTGATGGCTCCGATCATAAGAAAAACCGATGGGTCAATCGTGAAAGCCAAAAGTTTAACAAAGTTCAAACAAAGTTCGCAACGTTGCTACTTATCAATGCAACACCGTGTAACATCGTTTCATACATTTTTTCTTTTTTTTTTAATGGTACGAGTTCTAATACCACTCGAGTGGTAATCCTGCGCTTTTTTCAGTCAAAGTCCCACCTCTCCTTGGTACAACTAGCCCTAGGCAATCGTTGTTTGAGACCATCAAACTCCGATCGTCCGGCCGGGAATCAAATCTGGGACGGTGGGTTGGGACCTTCTCACCTCCTGTTCATCAAAATTGAAGAACGGAATATACTCACACCCTATGCATGTGTGCAACTATTTGTGCGTAGTGGATGTCTTTGTCGAAGAATAGATAGCACTCATGTGCATACGTCATTTTATTTTGGATCGTCGCAATGCAACCCGCCGGCCGCCGCGGGTGAATGAAGCGGTGAGTGCCCGGAGAGCCAAAACACCTTCATCTCCGTGCGTATGCAACATGGACATCCGCAGAGTTCAAATAGTTGCATCAAGGCGTTATAATGACATCCGTATAGTGTTTGTAGTATGTGACACTAACTGATGGCGCTTTGCTTGTTTCTTTTGCACCTGAATTTAATATCAACGTCGCCTATCATGCCGATGAAGTAAACTATTACTGATTTTTATCACGACAATGCCAATTTTCTGGGAAATTCATTGCCTGCTTAAAAGCATAAGACGATTTAAATAGAGTAATCGGAGCTAGCTCCTGATTGCCTCTAAAAGAACACTCAAGTATATTGGGTAAATACTGAGGTGTGAGTTCATCTAACTATAGCCGGCTCATATAGAGACTATTCCTCCTATCGATAGCCGCGAAAACCGTGAAAATCGGCCTGGTAAATTTTTAGAACGAATTTTGGAAAAAATGAAAATATAGGAAGTCAGAGAGCTTATAGTGATGATGTATGAATTAGAGGTAAAGCGCAAAGAATATCAGAGCCCGTTTCTTGCTCGCGTGAGCAAAATGATCATGCGGAAATAACCTCCTCTTTGTCGAAAAATAACGCGAGAAAAACTTGTGTATTTCCTTCCTGACCAATCAAGTTCATTCCCCCTCGGGCAAGAATACATCTCAACATACATTTCTCTTGTGGACCAGCAAATTTTCTCTCCAAAAATGAAGCTGTTCCCACACGATTTGTTTACAGACGCAAATAGCGGATCCTGGTGTTTTCTGCGCATCAATTCTCGGTGCAGACACCGGAACTGCTTGGCGGCGGGAGTGCACAATCGGAGGGAATTATCGTCTGCAGGCCATCCTCAGTTTGCAAATAATCGAATTCGAATCGATTGATCGACGTGCGGCTGGTTCACCTGACACAGCGTTTCTCTCGGCACAACTGTCGTGGGTGTTGTGCTGCTGGTTGTTCGGTGTTAACTGCGTCACTTGACCAGTTTAATTGAGGTCGGGTTCCGCACAAACGATGGGTACAGAGTCATCGTATCGGCCATGACCAATCGGATGTTTGTGCGCTGTTTGCTCAACCGAGATTCACCGGGCTCAATTCATCTCCCAAAATAGGGACATTCGTAGGAATCTATATCTCACCAACCAGATTCCTAGGGATCACTTATGTTGTAGCAGCTTCTTGAACACCAGAGAAAGTTACCACAGTTTCAAACCACGTAATTTTTTCGTCTCTAGTAAAATGATTTTACCATATATTTTGTATAGAGGAACTCCTGTCTATTATTCACAAATGGACCGTATTTTTTAATGAGGAATCACAATTTTTGGCTCATCCATAAAATAACCTATCTGCACGGGGATACTTACGGCACGTACGTTATTTTTAACATGAGCCAGAGGTAGTAGTTCCTTATTTAAAATGTTGTCCAAATAAAAGTACCCTCCTGCTTAGGGCAACGAGAGGCATATCGACGGTGAAACTACCAAACTACGTATCTCGTTTACGGTGTTTAAAAATCTACGCTCGCATTTTATTTTTTTGAAGTATACCAAATCAATATCATTCCTTGAAATTTTCACAGAATTTTCTCTGCACGAAGAGAAAAAATCACAGAAATTTTCAAGACTGGACGTTAAGTAGTTTTTCATTTAAAAAATAAAGTATGACAGGAAGTCTGCGACGTCGCAAACCGAGATACGTGGTTTGGTAGTTTCACCGTCGATATACACGTTGATTGGCCAGGATGAGCTAGAAATTTTAGTCCTTTATTACAAAATGTAGTCCAAATGAGATTTGATCTGGATCTCATTTTCTCTTTGGGGCACAATCGTGGTCCAATCAATTCCGCAGACCAACCCTGCTCTGCCGTCCGTACCTTAACTTCCTTGACTACATTTTGCAATGAGGATTTCCTCGGAGAAACCTCCACTTACAATCAGTAAAATGAGTGGTAAACGCGCAGCGCCTCAACAGAGGTGAATCAGCAGTATTTTTCATAATAGGGTGGTGTACTTCAGGCGCGGTTGGTGACTTCACCAAGGAACTTCAAAAACTATTTCTTTGCATACCAATCGATGAAGTTTAGAACGGGACTCATGGTGGGGGCGATGTGTAGGAAATGGGAAGTGGGACAGGAAGGGTGACAAGTGAGGTGACACGTAACGTAGTTCAAGTTCACCAGACCAAAACGTATGCGACGCGACAATTATGTACTCTACCGCACCGATCACTCCACTGCTCCGGCTCGGTTAGGCAACACGCTCGACACAGTGGGACTGCCTGACCACGTGCTGCAGGCTGCTATCTCAAATAATCCTGGTTGTTCAGTAAAAAATCGTTGATGCTTTCCATCCATCTATTTTTACAGATAGGGTGCCTTTGATGAACAGGGAATCGAATCGGGGAGATGAAGGGATTTCCCGGGGGATCAATCCTTAAAAGCGTAAAAAAGTCAATTTTTACATTTTTTATATATTTATAAAGTATATTTTTTTGATCTTCAACTGAAACGAAAATTTGAGAAATTTTTGCTGAAAAGAGTTAAAGGAGAACCTATCAAAAGCAATTTCCGGGGAAACTACAATGTCATTATTTTATTTTTTTTATTTTATTAACTTTTTAAATGTTATTGTGATGCTGACAGACTTACAACACGAGGAGAATTTTAGACGCCAAATTATATCTCGCGAGACGAAGCCTAATTTACGATGGTGGCTGTAAATTTGGCCGAAATGAGCCACAGGAAAACACACCATGACGAGGAGTCATTTGAACGCTTGTTCTACCAAAAATCGCGACTAAATTAATGAGAACTGTGAGAGTCACTGGTGACAGACGCCGAGACGCGCCAGGACGGAAGAATGCTCTGAGGAACTTGACCTCTAAATAGATGCTAAATACGTTCGTGTGTCTAGTTTTATGCTAAAAAGAGCTGAAAGATTCCTGTCGTCTTAAAGTTTAATGATACATTATCAGTCCCTGTTCAGTAAGCATTGCACACTAATTTTTTTCATCACAGTAAAGTAATGGAATTGACTAAAATTGGATCGACTTGAAGAAGTAGGTCTTGCATTCCTACAAATGATGTATAAGTTTTTACAGTTTTCGACAAATCCCGCGAGGAAAAAAAAGGCAACTGAAGTAAATAGGAGCGTCTTGAGATCGAATATGTCAACGTTCGTGAATGCGTTGACATTTTGCTGATACTTTCTAAACTGTAAAAAGTTTACCTGACAATATGAAACATTCTTCAAAATTGTTTAGATTTTCTGGAAAATCTTTGGTGAAACTTTTAACTGGATCGTGCGTCTAACGCATTATTGGAGGAGGGATAAGTTGCACAATCTTCGCTAAGTTATGAAAAATACGTAGGTACGGTCTTGGAGTTTTTTTTTTTTTTTTTTTAAATAACAGTCTCATTGCAGGATAATTATACAATCGCGTCTTTTCAAAATACGAATCATACACTCTTGTGAAAAGAAAGATTCATTTCCTCATGGATATCATATTTTTTCCATGACAATAATTAAAGAAAGGTCTCACCAAAGAATTTAGTTGATTTGAAAATTGTGCAAGCGGTTTTGACAAAGAGGTGGATTTGATTCATTTGTATGATTCTAAAAAAATTAGATTTATAATCCTCCTGATTCCCGACACAACACATTTTGATAAGAAGAATAATAATGCGTTTTAAGATAATATCTGCATTCATTACGAAGAAACAAAGAGCATTCCCTCGGATGCTCGTGAGTAAATAAACGAATTTTGAATAGGTCATCGTGCTGAAAACTCCTATAATCATGATATGGCCTCCATGCAGTTTGAAGTATTCTGTCTTCTTTTTTTCTTTTTAGCCCCTCCCCCCCTAAAATAACACACTAGGGTTACAAATTTTACTTTTCTCTACAAGAAAAAAATAAATACAAGAAACACGTAAGTCTATTCAGGATAAAATTTTCTGTATACTTCCGATTTGCTTCCAGAACTTTATGTCTACCTACCTTTCGTCCATTAAATAAATGTCCACCGCTATTTATGTCCACTAAACGTTAAGTCCAGTCTTTATTAAGTCCACATGATTTAATGTCCAACCATGAATACCTCCAAAATTGTCCAAATTGTGGACATGTTATGTCCACATTTTTTTCTTCTCATTTAAATGACAGGAACCACCTCAAAAAGAAATGCATACTACTACCTTCATTCTTAAAAACATTTCATTCATGAATCAAGTCATGAAAGAGAACAGACTCTAAGAGCAGATAAAAACATATGTTCATGTGTACACTGTACGGATATGATAAGATGAAAACCAAAGCGGGAGCCTAGGCAATGCTCCAATGCCAAATTAAACATTTTTCAGTAACAGATGCAGGCAAAATTTAAAGTCCTCTTTAACTAGTTATTTCGTGCACCTTCAATCTTATAGGATACTGTGCAACACCTCTGGCGCGAAATAGTCGCTTAAAGCGTTGCGGCGCGGCAGGCAACCAGCGCAGCGTGACACGCGCATAGGCGCCTACAAACCTAACGGGATACTTCACGCGTTGCGCAATGCGTGAAGTATCCCGTTAGGTTTGTAGGCTCCACTGCGCGTTCTGAGCTGCTAACACGCCACTCCGCTCTGTGTTAGGCTCTAATGTTTAAACTCGCGGAGTCAGTGTTTTTCAACTCATGATTTTGAAATTTTTGCACTCTCTGCATTGATTATTCACTTTTAAACTGATGAAAAAGAAATATGTACTACTAGAAAATATAATGCGTTTTTTGTAAATTTATTAGTGGTTCCGTGTCAAATTTAATGATTTTCAAAGAATTCAAATTTATTCTTTTATGTTTTGGGCTTTTACTATGCTGCAGCGTGGTGTAAGCGCAACCAAACGCTCAAAATTGGACGTATTTGACTCAAGGAGGTTCGATGTACAAATAAGTTAAAAACAAAAAATTGCGTGCTTCTTAGTTTTTTTTTCCTCTTTTATTAATTTTTATATAGTTTCTCTTTCATCACAACTACGGCTCATCGAGATTCATATCGATGCCATTGCTTGGAAAATATTTTACAATTATATACCACGTTTTAAAAATGTAAATGTTTTTAAAATGAAGTGATCAATTTAATTTAAAAAAAAAAGAATGTACATTTAAGGCATATTTTAAATCGGAAATTTCAAGGATAGAAATGAAACCAAGTATTTACCAAAGACAATTTGAAAAGATGAATCAAAAGAAGAAATGAACATTTCATTTAAAATATGAGTCACGATAACAACACCTCATTCTCTCTTAATTTTCTCATTTCGATATTGTCAATATAATTTTGCACATGGACTAAAATATGACGCTTGAATTTGATTTTAGTGGACTTTACATTTGTGGACTTAACTTAGTGGACGTTTAAGTAATGGACTTAACAATAGTGTGGGCTTTAGAACTGTGGACGTAAAAATTGTGGACGAAAAGTCTGTGGACGTAAAAAAAGTGGACATAAAGTCCGTGTACCAGTATTTAAAAAAAAAAATATTTAGCCCTCTGTTTGACACCCCGTCCTCTTCAAATTTGCGTGTTGTGTTGAATTATGGATAAAGAATTCCCAACTTTTTTTACGTAACGCAATCCTGGACTCCCTCCTCATCTTACCACACATCCATCAAGCAGGCTCAAATCCATGTCCCCTAGAGCGTTAAGTATTTTAAAAACGGCCACTTACGCATACATCCAGCGGCTAAAATCATAACACTAAACTGGGTTGATGATAAATTGATTACTCTATTCTGCAACATGGGTTGATGATTACTTTGGCTTGCACCATGGGCCAATGAACAAGTGCGTCAATTGGACGTATTTCTGCCAAACGGACCTATGTGCGTTATGACGTGAGCCCTGTTGTGCATATATTCTTATGGGCTCATGTCTAAATGCACATAGTTCCGTTTGACAGAAATACGTCCAATTAGTATACTGCTCTGGAAAAAAAAGTGCCGGGCTACATACAGCCATACCGTCTTTACCACATACCGTCCGTTCTGGGCTCAGAGGCCGAAAGTTCCAGATGCTGAAGCCGTAGCTTCGATTGCTCCGGGTGCTACGCCCGGAACTTTCGGCCTGTAAGCCTGGAACGCGGACGGTATGTCTATATAGTCCTAGGTACGGCTTCCACGGCCGGAGTTTTTTTTTCAGTGTAATGGACCACTAGACAAGGTACGAATTTCAGCATTCTGATACATGTCTCTTCACCAAAATTTAACATAGAACACGATGCGCACAACGAAAATGACCGAAATCATCTCTTTACGAAGATATTGAATGATTCTTGGTGCGTGAATTCAAACCACCCGCTCATGAAAACTCAATGCTCTACGTGATTCACATCGCGCGCTAAACGTTATCATGACAGTCTCTGCGATATAAAAATCTGGCAACCTCAATCTTGACGCTTTGGCTCAGTTATAGCAAATTTCTCATAGTTTGAACAACACATGGTGGGAAATGAACATTGCTCGATTGAGAAGCTTGCTGAAACCGTTGTAGTGCGCGATTTGACTCACGTAGAGCTTTGAGTTTCTTGTGAGCGGGCAGTTTAAATTCCTCGTAACCAATGTGAAATAAAAACGTTAATATCTTCGTTAGGAGTTGGTTTCAGTGATTTTCGTTGTGTGAATCGTTTTCTACGTGAAATTCTGGATAAGAAACATGTATCAGATTGCTTAATTTCGTACCTTGTCTAGTGGTCCATTCACCATTGACGTACTTGGATCGTGTGAGGACGACTTCAAATTGAGTAAGCGAGGGACAAAAGAACCTCGTAAAAATGTTTGCATTGTCTGATGAGCCATGATTCCGCGAGCTGCGTCAGTTTTCTTACCCCCGGATCGTGTACAACAACAAGTAAGACATCAAAGGTGCTCGCGGGAATCCTTGCATTGTCTGTTGAACCGCCGCACAGTGGATCGAGTCAATGCGGGAGGTCGGACAAAATTTGGAAACTTCAAACGCTTTTAACTCCGTTTATTCAAAATTTTGAGGTTCTAAAAGTGGTTCCATTGGTTTCCTCGTGAAATTTTCTTGCAGAAGCACCCCTTATAATTTAAAATGTGGCCAAATAAACATCAAAATTTGCAGTTTTAGTTCAAAATTTCATGTCCGACCTTTCTGATTGAATCGATCCACTGTGCGCCGCTTTGCAAGCGGCATCAGCGTCAGTTTTTCCGTTGCTCAACGACAAACACAAACACGGGAGTCGACGGTCCAAACGGTGAGTTCGTGCGTGTTTCCGCGTTTCCTGGTTCGCTGCGATGCAATTTATATAAAATCACTCGTGCATCGAGCGACCTCTTGTCGGGCGCATCGGAACTGATCTTGCGGAAAAATGCCCGATTTTCCACGGGAGGTTCAGCAATCTCCGCTCAGCCTTGCAACGACGCGTCAAACCTACCCGCTCACTCGCAATTACAAACTCTCGTTGTAATTGCGCAGCCTGATGTTTATTCATACGTACTGATTTGCCTAGCCGCGTTGCCGAACCGGTGGAAAATTCTCCACTCCGTTCAAAGGTAGGATCCGTAAGGTTAAGGTGCTTCCTGCAATATCGCAGTGCTGCTTCCTTGATCGTAATTTTTTTCGTTTCGGGCTGTTATCTAATAATCTCCCTATGAACGTAAAAGATCCCCAACTGGAAGATTGTTTATGATTAAATGATGTCCCAAAGGGAAAAACGATGTCATCACCCAAAGTCTAAACTATACAGAAATTTGTAAAATTTTCAAACATCAGAGCATATAAATAAAAAAGTTGGCATCAAACTGAATTAATATTCTGATCGTTAGAAAGTGTGCGCCGACCTCGAAAAGTTTGTCTAAACTACCCCTGCAGTTACCTTAACATCCTCTGTACGTAAAAACAGCAGGGGTAGTTGAGAAAAACGTTCTAAGGTCGTCACGTAGTTTTTCTACCATTCTCATTTAAAAAATACTTCCTCTCTACCCTAGAGGAGCGAGAAAGTAAAAATTAATAGTGATGTTTGGTTTGTTAGCTGCATAATTTTGACAAGTGCATAATATACTTAATGCAGGATGGAAGTGCTATGACGGAAAGGGTTAATGCTTATCTAGTACGTTCGTTCATTATCAATACTGCACTGAGTGATCAACTTTAAAAGCTCCTTGAAAGCCTTTTACTGGTTTCCTATCGTACTTCTTGGCTTCATGCCTGCCCAGGAAAGATTCAGGTAGGGAACATAAAAACTAAAATAAATTACACTCATGCCTAAGCTTTTATTAAGTGTTCTGTGAGGTCACGAATTAATATTTTTTCAACTGTTTTAATTTAAAAAAAAAAGTTTGTGGATGGTGAACTCGCCCCAACAAGTTTCATTCTTACGATAGAACGTCTTTTTTAGTTTCAGATAGACATTTAATGTCATTTCCTCTACTCTTTGAAATATTTCCCTATGAATCAATGAAAGTTGCCATTAAAACTTTATTTTTCCTGAGAGGAAAGTCCGAGGAGACATTTGAATACACCAGAAGTGCATTTCTAACTTAAGGAGCCTGGATCATTATAAAGTTAAGGTGACATGTCTACAATGAAATAAATTGCGGAAAAGTGATATTATAGTTTTTCCGGAACGATTGAAGGCTACTCGTGTTACGTTAAACAATGAATTGAGAGGGTACTTGCGGTGACTCACTGTTTTCCCTTTCTTTAGTCACTGCTCAGAGGTCAAGTCGTCACATATCCCGCCATTCCGTGAGTAAGTACTGATCGCCTCCGAGAAATGGGGGTCTAATGGGAGGGGGAGATTAAACTGAGGAATCGGCAAAGAGCAGGAAGACGAAAGATCCCTTATTTATTTCTTAGGTTGTCAAATTGGGCGAAAACGGAGCAATTTTTTTGGTTCAAAAAGACAAAGATTTTAACCTTAAACACGAGGCAATATTTTTCTTCTTACATTTTCTTACTTTTTACTTTACTTATTCTTATTCATTACTTTTACAAAACATGAAACACAAAAAATGTCAGAAATATTTAAATACTGGATTTAACACATAATGCAGAAAACACGGCGCATCGATTTAAAGCTATTTCGACATTATTGTCAGTTTTTCGAAAACTTTCAAACCTTTGAGAACTTTGACAAATGAGCCAGTTCATATTTCATTGAAAACAGCAGTACATTTTCGATATTTTTATTCCAAAAAAGAGGAAACACGTACAGCATGTTCATGAATGAATAAGTCAAAAAAATACGTGCCGAGATTTATCACTTTCATTTCTGGTGAATTGGAAATATTGGTCATAAATTTTATCGATTTTACACTTGTGTTTAACATTACATTTTAACTTTTGAAATGTTTAATAATTTTATTGAAAAAGGCAACCCTGGGCCGAAGAGCCCCAATGACCGAGACCGAGACCCAGAACAAGACGAAGCCGCTCATTGATATGTAAGGCAACGATTCTCACGTTGAAATCATTTCACCGATGCCAAATTACTTTCATTATTGCTTAATTTCTAAAGCAACTCAATATTTGGTAGACGCTATGTTTAATCATCTCACAAGTTTTCCAAACTATGCGGCGCGTTCTTCAAATTATTCCCATGCTCTTATACGTTTTTTTTTTTTTTAAATAATGGGAAATTTTTTTAAAACCTCTGCATCCTAATATTTGAAATATGTGTGCTCCTCAATTGTTACTATCGATTTTATAAAAAATGTAACAATAAATCCTTTCATTCCGCTTACTGCTCTGTGCTACGACTGAGATTACACGAAGCGCATCCCAGGTTGTGTTCCTTTAGAATGAAAGTGCAATTGAGCTCCCCTTCTCCCTCCACTGATGTCTCGCATACCTACGGCGTTCTTCTTAAGTTTAGTAGGATTAAACAGTTATCTCATGGTCTTTCTGTGGCGTAGCATCACATGATATAGATAATTAGTATCTCTCCTCGATGATTACCTTCAAAACTGTTTGCTCAGGTCATGGTTCTCTTGCGGTTTTTGGGAAGATGAGATGTTCTGGAAGTCCAAACGGTACTTGTTTTAAATGATAGAGAATGATAAAGCTATCCACTTACTTAACGCAATATGAGAACGACCGAATTATTGTCGAATTAAAGGCGTATCTTGACGAAATTAATAATGCAGTGCCTTAGTTGCAGTTCCATTAATATACAGTTTCAAATGAAAGAAGTTCCTGTTTTGGCTACCACGTCACACTGAAAAGCTAAAAAAAAAAAAATATGAAAAAGGAAATTTTCTATATAAAAGAAGAAAACACCACATAAGCAATGCTCAGCTCCTTTCAAATTCAGTCTGACTCAATGTACCTAAGTATAATGACTCTAATGGTGAATGAATGGCTAAATCTACCTCTATGTATAACCGAAAGTAACCAAGCAGAGTGTAACCTAACCGCCTGAACCCAATCTAGAGACTCATATTATATCGGAGTTTTTTAGCCAACGTGCGGAAAAAGTTCAGCTTAAACCCGATATCTCATTATAACGGGAAAAAGCTCCCACACAAGCACAATTTTCCCTCATAGAAGCAACACTAGTTACGTCTATTCAAATTGCGCTTGTGTGTGAGCTTTTCTCCTCTATGATGAGATATCAGCTTTAAGCTGATTTTTTTACGCACGTTGGCTAAAAAACTCCAACGTCCCGTCTTACGACCCGTGCGTTTACCGCAATCAGTTTGTGTCATATTATATTAGTTTGAGCCAGCTTTCGGAAAGTTCCTCCGTAGTTCAATGTTTGTTTCTGTCTTTCTTTTGGTATGTTTTCTGTTCTTTGACGACTCGGTGGGATTTGATCAGTCAAAACTAGGGCCTGGCAGTTTCTCATGGGATGGAATAAGTTTGCTTAATGGAAGAACACAATCAGACGAAATGTGATGATTTGTACATAACTAATTCAACTCAAGAGAGCATGCACGGTTGCGGTCAACCTTGCAAAATCCGTGTCGGGCACCTAATCGATTCATGTCTCGACTCATCCCCGATGCTTCCTCCTCTCTGTTGCCAGATGGCGCTCGCGAGCCAAAAATCCCGCAGCACTCGCTCTAGTGGAACGGTAAGATATTTCCAATGATTTGCAGCCTCGATTTTAATTCGGTTCCGGTCCACCCAAACATACGCTCATCCGCGAATTCCGATTCTCCGCGCGTCCGTCGATGACGGGGGCCAGGCAAGCCCTCTTAATTTTAATTGCTTCTTCCTATTTCCACATATTCCGGGTTTTTTTATGCGACTCCTCCCGATATTCCGAGTCAAGTTCAAGAGAACTCGATGGTGCCGAATCTATGCATCGAGCAACAGCACAATCGGTGCCATATTTCGTGCATTTCTTGTTGTTTCAGCGCTGATTTGGAATGCTTGTAACATTGTAAGAAATTCTAAAATGTTCCAAAAAGAATATCGATGTAGACGATCTTGTTCTTTGCCACTAGCTATTAGAATTCTTGATACAACTTCACATTTACCATTCCCAGAAAGGAAATCAAAATTTGCCTAATAACTGGTCTAAAATCCATTTGCTGAAAAGAATAAATTAAAATAACTATCAATTGATCAAAATCTTGTCACAGATTTTTTTTTTTGTTTGATCCCCATTTCTTGTCCCCAAAAAATAGTATAAATAACTAACCTGCTCGCTAGGACAAAGTGTACGAGTAAATTGCACGTTAGATATTCGTCACAGGTGCAAAGAAATTTTCACTATCAATATGAATATGTCAATAATAATTCTCGATGCGTCAAGTTTCTTGATTTGAAAAATGAGTAAGAATAACAGAAGATATAAAGTGTAGCTATTGGTAAATTCTTTAGCGTGCAAGAGAAAGAAGTGAAGTGTTTTTGCGGCTACAGACAGCGGCTGCGACGCAGCATGTTCTTAGCAACTCTTTGATACAACTATTCGTGCACAAAGGATGTCCGTGTTGTATATACCAAATGTTGAAGGCGTTTTGACTTTCTCAGCCCTCGCTACGCTACGCACGGTGTTGGACATCGTCCCGCACCGCCGCACACTGTGGTATTTGACCGAAAAACCTGGCCAAAACCTCAATTTTAAATTTTTTTTTATTGGAAAACCAATGTGATATTCAAAATCTACACTGTTTTTTACCCTGGTAGCCATGTATGTACCATTTTTCGAGTGGCTCAATTTACCGCTAAGAGACCACGAAGTTACCTAATTCTCAGCGATTATTTTGATATGTTTTGGCGCGCTACTCGTCGATCAGTTTACTTCAACTGTGCGGCCATAAAAGGGAACTTCGGCGATATGCAACACATTCTTAGGGGTATATTCTACACAACTAACCACAGTATTTTCGAAATTTCCTTTTTTCAGTGATTTTCACAGGAGGTTGAAGAGTGATGTAAAAGTAAACGTTTTTTTCGAAATTCAGAGTCCGATTTCTTTTTGCGCTCAACTGCGCTCAAGCGGTTTAAGGCGGAATGTTATAGTCCAAAGCGGGTATTTTCAGGATTCAGGGGTGACAGACTGAGGAAAACTGAGGAAATTGAAATTTTTGACCTTAAAGATGGACTTTTGAGCGATTTTCACAAACATGAATGGGAAAAATTAGGTCGATACTAACGACTGAAATTGTATTTTTCCAACAGCTCTGACCCATTTAGTACCAAATTGGGTTATATCTGGTCACGCAACCTGTTTCTCTGGCCCCCACGCCCTCGAAAGAGGGATAAAAAAAATAATTTGAAAGCGGATGGGAGGGTCACTTTAAAGTCTTGCAAAAGTGTTTAAACCGTTATCTAACAATCTCTTCGTGCATTATCCTTGAGTATAGACATATTTATGCCATGTTTTACTTTTACAGACAAATTTGAGTCCATGCGGCCAAGGGGTGGGGCTTTAAAAGTGGCCCTCTGGCACCATGAAATTACGCTGAGAGGCACATTTGAAGCCTCGTAACAGTGAGATATGTGGTTTTGTTACGAATTTCGCAGTGAAGTGCCCTCACTTTGAGATGTGGACCATGGGTGAGGAAGGAACCCATCAAAATGAATCATTTTCACAGGTGCTTTCTGCCCTTACGATGGTTCTCATTATGATAAAACTCATTTTCATCTTATAATTTAACTTCAAATCATCATATGGAGGTCCCGGCACTTTCATACTAGCACTAATTCTGATTCAAAACTGTCAAAAATCTAATACCTAGAATGATTCATATTAATTTTTTGGAGAAATGTTCAATTACTCCTCAATGTTAGAGATCGGCTATTTCGTCAAAAATTTTGAAGCGACTTACGCTGTTTTTTAAAAAAAACATCAATTATGAGGTAATAGAAAGTCCTTATTTCGAAAATTAGACCATAGGTGAAGGAGAAACTCGTCTAAATGCACCGCTTTAGTCAGATACTTTGCGTCCTTTTAAAAGCTTTTTGGAGGGCTTCTTGCACCCTCTTTAAACTCTCCGCAAATTGTCATATGATGTGTTGGGTGGTTAAATTGTGCATATTATCACTTAAGAAGAAGTACTGATTGTAAAATATTTTTAAAACTCGGCGATATCTGGTGATAAATAGTTTTGGCCAGCTTTTCAGGTCCAATACCACAGTGTGCGCCGCGCGTTTAAGAAACTTTTCATGATGAGCAAGAGATGTAAATAAAAGGAGTCTCGTAAGACAAGTAAGCAGGTCGAGTCCACCTTAAAATGGAAGAAAATGCTTTTCCAGATCCCTGTACATTTTTCTTGCGGCGCCTCTAATGACCCGGTTTTATGTATTATTATTGAAAAGCTTTACTTCGATTCATAACGAAACATTTTGTGACATATTCTCATGACCAATTTGCATGAAAGGGAGCAGTCATTCCTACGGTCCCGGGCCCCTCTCTCGATAAAGATTTGGAAATTTTTGCGAAGGGAAATAACGTGACCATAAAACTGTTCTACTTCCCCTTATCTCTATCTTTAATCGCTAACATGGCCTCAGTTCGTCGGATGTAGGCGTGTTCAATCAGCGTTGCAGTTTTTTTTTTTTTTTAAATAGTTCTTTTTGTTACATACCCTATTTCTTATCGGAAAATCAGACGAATACTGGCCAAAACTTTATTGCACCCAGCACTGATGCCAAATGATGGAGGTTTATAGTTCCGATCCGAAAGGGAACCAATGGGAAATACGCAGATAATTTCGGCAGCATTATTGCTAGAGGCAAGGAAGTATTACATGCGTAATGCGTAGACTCATGCGTTTTCACGGTACTGCGTGTAACTAATGGTGTGATTTTTTGCGTGCAATTCGAGTAATCACTGATCATCACCAAGGACTCACCTGCTTCGGCGTGTTTGGTGCACGCGTGGATTACGCATATCAGTTTTGAGCATTAAATGGCGTGGATTGACAGCTGGCCGGGTCCTCTTAGGCCGGCCTTTCAACGTTATTATTTAAGAAAATATCGATATTTTCATTAGTTTTCCGCGTGTTCTCTCCATAAATTCTTAATTTTTGCTTCACTTTTCAATCGAGCGTGCCGGAAATCTCTCGTGTGATTTTTAACCTTTCATTTGCAACAAATTACTAACGTCTCTAACAATAAGTGCGTAAGTGACAATTTTTGGAAAAATGACGCAACAGCTAAGCATGTTTTACGTAAGTTGGATTTTCTCCTTCCTTATGAACTTTTGCAAATCAAAACGTGGATTCAGCACTATTTTAAAATTTTCCCATCATTTTACTCACAAGTGTTCGGGATTCTACGCTGTTTCTGATTAATTTTTTTTTCTTACATATTTTTTCAGACTCTTGTTTTTATTTAATGCTAGGGAGTTGAATGTGGCCTAATTATTTGCATACCTATCCTCAAATAATGTTAAACCTCCTCCCTATCTGGAGGTATGCATCTCTATCAGCTTCAATTACACTGGAAAAAAACACATTGACTCTAGAGTCCAGACTCTTAAAAACATCGACAAGAAAAAATACTCTTGATTCAATCGGATTTAAGCTTAAATCAAGAACCAAGCCTCTTCATTTAAGCGGATTTCCTTTTGATTTAAGCTTAAATCTGATTGAATCAAGAGTATTTTTTCTTGTCAACGTTTTCAAGAGTCTGAACTCTAGATCCAATGTTTTTTTTTTTCCAGTGATACTTTTAGCTCTTTTTATCCATGGACATAGAATCCAATCATATTTTTTTTTTAAGAAATAGACTCAAAGACCACAAACTTTGAAACTTGAAAATCTTTTTCTTTCCGATTCGGTGTTTCTGGTTGAAACTTCTCTTATACGTAACTCCGATGGGCAACTTACTTACCGATTTTTCTAAAATTGTTGTTGATACTTCGTACACCACAGCCGTTTCGAGCAACCGCATCGTCAGGTGTTTAGAAAGAAAAAAAGATGTTTTTTTAAAAAAATAAATCCTCTTATTTTATTTTCTAACTTTCCGCCAGTTAGAATAATGAGTGATCGAGTGATGAAAATTTCAGCCCTCAGTAACAATGAGCACCAAAAATGACATTCTCTGATATTGTTTTCCTAGTCACGGAGCGGATCATGCTCATCAGATTCGTTCGAGCTCAAGTTATTAGGCATATCACACGCTCGCCGCGGCGCTCTTCCCGGAAAATGAATGGCTCGTTTAACGTTACGAAATGCTCGTCACACGGAACAGCAACAAAAGAAAGGGCTCCGACTTATTTAAATAAGTGCGAAGTTGTTGACCGCGACGGCCGGCGGGGCGGAGGAAGAGGGCTAATTGAGCGGAGCTTCTGACTCACGAGTTGGGACCCCAGCGCCGCGACGCTGCTGGCGCGGGGACAGTTGCCCCAGCGGACGGCCAGATGGCGCGCCCGCCGTGCCCCCAAGGTCATGTGACTCATCATCTCTCAATCGCGGTCGTGATACAGATATATTGCCCATCACTTGCTCTTACGAATGGAAATTAGGGGACTTCGCGTGAGACAAAGGCGCGCGGACGTGCGGGAGTCGAAGCAATTTTCTGGGGGCAGCCTGGCCCCCGCTTTTCCGGAAGGGATCTGGGGTCTTCAGGTCAATTTGGCCGTTTGAAAACCTACGGCCTTAATTTCACCTGCAATCCTCGAAAACAACTCCAACTTTTTCCTCTTTTTATTTTTCAAATTTTTGCAAAATTTTTTTTTTTTTTTTTTTTTTAAAAAAAACCAGTTTCTCAATCTATTCTTTGCGCACAATCTTCCCTTAATCTTCAATTCTTAACTGCGCGGTATTTCGGCAAGTATCATCGGCACTACGTGTATACATGAACGAAATCTTTCTTTTGGGAAATCCGCTTTCATTCATTGTGAAATTCATAAATCACACATTATACTAATCAAATCCTGCCTCTCCCTCCCCTCCTTGGTGCCAGACACTGATAATCTTAAGTTGAAAAAAAAAAAAAAAAAAAAAAAAAAAAAAAAAAAACAAGAAAAACAAGAAAAAATCTGCCAGAAATTCCACCACAAACCAAGAATATGGATTCTTTGTTTCCTTGGTGTTTCATTCATTCGTAACTCTTAGTGATACATTACGCTGTCAGTATGCGAATCGACGCACGCCGGCCGCATGTCAGCGCCTTGACGTTGCGTGGCGTCGCGTCCACGACGCTATACGACGACGTCTCGAATCACACTGATGACTCACCCCCCCCCTCCCCCACGCGGAGAAAGCCCCCGCCCCCTGCCCTATTGGTGCGGGTGCGGGTCACTAAACAGCACAGCGCAGTGGAGTGGGCGCGCGAAATTCTTTTGTTGGCTCACCCGCGCCGCGACGCCACGCCACGCCGCGACGCCGCGCCGCATCACTACGCGTGCAATAAACCTTCTCCCGCGGGGCCCACGTCGCACAGTGGATTGAGTCAGCCAAAGAGATCGGACATGATATTCTTAACTAAAACTACAAATTTTGATGTTTAAATTGTCACATTACAAATTTTTAGGGGTGCAAATAGAGGAAAATTTTACGAGGAAACCAATGGAACCGCTTTCAGAACCTAAAATTTTTGCATACACGGAGTAGTGAGCTTTTTAAGTTTCCAAATTTTATCCGACCTCTCCTATTGACTCGATCCACTGTGCGTCGCGCGCCGCGTCGATCAGCTGTGACCGACGCTCGCGCGTCTTGACAGCCGGCACAGCGATGCTTTAAAATTGGAGGCTGTAAGTTCTCAAGATGTTCAAACAAGTACAGCAACATTCTGGAAGTCTTCCACAGTTTTTAGCCAATATCTAGACGAATTCATTGATAATTAGTCGGATTTTTCAGGAGAATACTCGTTTCAAATATTCAATAATGAAATAATTTACACAGCGAGAAACAGGGCAAATTATCACGAATAAAACCAAAACGTTTTGGCTAAAATCTCAGCCTTCCTCAGTTGAATAAAACCGAAAATAAAAAAATAAAAAAAAAAATTAGTCATCTTGTCAGAGCATCTAAAAAGTGTGCGATCGAATTTTTAAAGAGGCGTCTCATATTTTAATTCAAGATTTTTCTTTGGTTTTAGTTATTTCTTGTCTTCAATGAGGTCATGTAAAAATCTGTACCAAAATTCAATCGCACTTCCACCCTCTCCTTGTTTTTGAGTGTGTAAAATCGAACACTTCCGCATTATAGAAGTCGTGGCTATAGGCGAGGAACAGTCTATTTTCCCTTTAAAAAATGGTTATAGGAACTTCCGCCTCCTTTGCCTATACCTTGAATGACTAGGAATAAGGTCCCAATAACGTCAGTTACTTTTTCGGCAACTTTCCATTTTATTTTGCCTGGCAACGTCGCGCTTTTATCCTTTCGGCGCATCATCCTTGAGCATTCCCAGCACGGGCATCACGTACCTCCGCAGGGGTCGGTGCGCTCTCAATTTTTACGCCCCCCTCTCCCTCCCACCCTCGCCCGCATAAATTTCCGACCTTGACAAATTCGAATGAAAGGAGAGAGGCCTCCTCACGACTCGCAATTTTTCTTTCTTTTTCTTTTTCTTTCTTTATTTTTTTTTTTTTTTTTTTTTGAAGAAAAGCAACTGAACTTGGAGAATACTATCATCGCTGGCGGCACGCTTGAACGACACTTCTTTCAAAACAATCGAACAAAATTCGACTATTCACGTACAATCAAAGCAGCGCTTCATTTTCGCTTGAACATCCTCGGAATGTATCGATTTTTTCGATGGATCGAAAATTACGTGTGAGGTTGAATGCCCGGAGGCAGTTTGTTTAGATTTACTGAATCGTGCAGTTTTTTAGTGTTGTGATAGAGTGGATTTTGATGCGGTTAGAGATGGGGGAGAGGTTTGGATTATTTTTGCGATGAATAATAAATACAGCAAAGACAAGTTTGACATGACATCCGTCACAGTATCGTAGGACTATTTGAAAGTAACTAACTATTCTTGTAAAAGAGGGAAGATTATCGTGAGGCACAGTAGCTATGCACTCCCCCCTTCCCCTCGCGCAGAACAATTGAGGGATGTAGGAGTGTAAAGTCTACACACGACTCTTACTTGTGTTGCTCAAATGACCTAACAGTACCCATGTCCGACACTTGAAAAAGTAAACAAGAGTTACCTTCAAAGTGACGGGGTCTTTTTCAAGAATTGCAATGACTGTCAGATCACGATGAGTTACATCCTGTGCATTTAAAATCTCATGCTTTTGACTGTCCTTTTTTTTTACTGTGGGGTAGTATAAAGTAAATCAGGTCTTATTTGACGTAAGGAAAACATTCGGTCGAAAAGTATCACGTGCCACCGACAAAATTCCTCCCGCACCATAAAACTTCAGGCCTTGAATTTGCAAAGTATTAAGGAACCAGATGGATAACATAAAGACTCGAATAAAAAGTAAGAAGCCCAAATCTCGAGAATGCAGTACTGTGTCATAACTCATCCAATGAGTCACGCCTCACGAACGTCTCAGGAGTGTGTAATTTCCGTAAGTTTAGCGGTATACTTTTCTCTCATACTTATCACTCCAAGCGAATCCCGCGGATTAGACGGGTTTCCTTTTGGAGCCGATTTATTTACTTTTTTTGAGCGATACGTAATCTCGACCGACGGCAGGTAAAAAGTTGAGTCACTGTGAGCTTTACCGCCAGATTTCCAGCGTTGACAAGTTGATCGGTTAAAGTCAATATTTTTAAATTAATATGTGAGGAAAAAGATGATTCTTTCCACAGTCTGGTGTCGATGTGGAATAAAAGATTCAATTAGTCATACGAGATGGATTGAGTAGAAACTGTCGATTTTACCTGACCTCCTCTTTGGTGAAAAGATATATTTTCGTAACGTCACTTGATCTTCGACCTACAGAACTAATTTTTAACCTTAAGAGATAACGAAAGAAAGTGAATCGGAATCTCCATAGTTGATTTGTTTTGTTGTCTAATAATGAATTAAAATGAAAGTTTTAGTGTCTTGAGCCGTCGACATGTAATGGCATGACAAAACATCATTTTTGATTTTCAGCGCACAAAGTTTAAACTTTTCGCATCTTTTTTTTCTTCCTTTTTTTTTAGATCGCATTTTGGTGCAAAAAAAATTCATAGGTATAGCTCGTCGTATTGTTCAGCATACCGAAATCGTTGAATTGCATTTCCACCTAAATACTCGCAAAAAAATGCCCGTTCATACCGTTGACATTGGTGTATCCCTGATATTATTCAAAAGATTGGGTGGGCCGGGTGGTATCTTTATCAAAAATTTCTCATGTGAGGGTCAAAGGTATACACTTATTTAAAATCACGAAAAGTAACTTTTTTGAGGACGATTTTCCGATCTAGGGGGAGGGTCTAGGGTCCAGGTTCGAAACGATCGCAAAGGCGGTATACTACGTATACGCGCCAACACATTGGATATAGAGTCCAGACTCTTGAAAACATTGACAAGAAAAAGGACTCTAGATTCAATCAGATTTAAGCTTAAATCAAAAGGAAATCCGCTCAAATTAAGAGGCTTGGTTCTTGATTTAAGCTTAAATCTGATTGAATTAAGAGTATTTTTTCTTGTCGATGTTTTTAAGAGTCTGGACTCTGGATCCAATGTGTTTTTTTCCAGTGCTGGATAATGAGTTCCTCTGATTAATTCCAAGATCGAAGTTACATCTAAACCCTTCATCGATATTTTTAAAAATTGGCAGCATTGGATGGAACTCAGGGATGATTTATGCGTTCCGCGCGTCGATAATTGAATGAAGATATTCGCACTTGCTCGTGCGATATTGTGCAAAAGTTCCGATCCAATGCAACAGAGTTTCTTGATGGATGTTGGACGCTTAAGAGGCGTTTCGCCATGACCCCGCGTGACGGCCGCTGTCTTAAAATAACATGTGCACTCGAGAACAAATACATCGGATTTGTTCTGATGATTACATCCGCAGATGCCACTGAGACCCTGGTGTTATGATGATGTGACTGGACGTAAACTAATAGATTCGTGTAATTTACTCGCTATCAAGGCCGATTTTCTCCTTTAGTTTTCTAAACACCATAGGGCCTTATCTCCACGGGATTTGTCCCAAGTTCGAATCGCAGGAATGAAACTTCTGGGATTTTTCCCAGTTACCGTCTCCACGGGACGGGACTCATACAGTCCTGCGACTAGTTTGCGCGGGAAGATAAATTAGTTAAAGTTGAGTATTTAACCGGGATTAAAATAATAATTGCACTCAATTGACAATTAGACACATTTTTTAACTAAACAAACATTAACAATGTAGTAATGAATAAAATATCGCACAATTCGTTTTCACTTCTTCTTCTTCTCTCAGTGGATCCTAGGGGTACAAGTACCATACTTGGTACTGGGAAAAATATCGATTAACTCAATATTTTTCCCAACTTCGTAAGTGGGATTTTTCCCTGGGACAAATCTCGTGAAACGGCTCGTGGAGACAAGGCCTAAGATTTTCATCCTTTCCTTTGAGAGGATCTTTGCTCTGAAAAATCAAAAAATACCGAAAGATTTGCAGAGAATTGGCATAATGGTAGCAGTGGAATTTCTATCATAAATGCACTCAAATTTAAAATGACTGATTTTGAGCTAAATTTTCCAGGAGCCATCTCCAAAGTAACTGGAAAATTTGTAATGCATTTGAAGGGTGATTTTTATTACTTTCGACTAAATCAGACCAAACATTCGCCTAATATTTTGAATCCAGTAAAATTTTGGAGGACCTATACCCACGTAAACTCATCGGAACATTGAAGGATTTTTGCGAGATGTTTTTCTTTAAAATTACGGCGCACCGTAATGTATAATCAGATCCCTTAAATCTCCATAAAACCAACACTGCTTCCAAAGCTTCTATAAAATTGTATGCGAAAATATTCAAACACGGCTGTCGGGGAATTGCATAATCACTTTTTTGAGGGCGACTTTTTCACAATTAGCAAAAATGAGCCCAACCACTTGTTGAGCGTGTTATCTACACTCATTGTAGTATTTTTATGTGGCCTTGCATCAATGCATTATGACATTCTGTATACTTAAATTGAAGGGGTTTTCCACCACAGTAAGTGAGAGACTGCGTCCTTAGAGACACGGTCCGATCCTTATCGATTACTGGCACAGTTTTGCTTTCTGTAACGGTTTCTTAGATTTAGGTAGGACTTCAAGATTCTTATAGCAAAATGCATGCTGGAATATTGCATTTCAAACTAATTTAATGACCTTCCCACAATTATCTATTTTGTGTCTTTTCAGGCTTCAATGACGTTTTATTCTTTTTGTTTCAGATGTATTTATCCCAATTTGGATATTTAAGTCCGTCTGTTAGGAATCCAAATTCTGGACATTTAATGACAGCCGATACCATGTCTAGAGCCATTAGTGAATTTCAGTCCTTTGCAGGCCTCAACATAACTGGTGAGTAATTTTGTACCATCTTATCGCTGAAATGATCTCAAATCTTCTAGTTAAGCGTTGCAGATTTGAAAAATATTTGCGAACATCTTATCTTCTGTCTGAGAAAATGTTTTTTAAAACTTTTGAATCTGCATCGAAATTTTTAAGGAGTCGTCGAAGATGACACTTTAAGTAATGATCAGCTTAAAATTAAGCAAAAAGTCGAGTATAAACGATCAACAACTGAAATAGTTAAAAATCAACGGGTAGACAATCGTCCCCATCCCATTAGAGCAAAAATAATAACAGTCTCAAAAAGCTTGTTCCTTTGTTTTGGTGTTTGTTTTTGCCTTGTGGACAAGGCTTATGAGTTGGACGTATTTCTATCAAACGGAACTATATGCATTTTGACGTGAGCCCTGTTATGCATATATTCTTACGGGTCTCAGGGCTCATGTCTTAATGCACATAGCTCTGTTTGATAGAAATACGTTCAGTTAAAGATCGTGTTGCTGATCGTCGTCGCTCCCGTCGTTGCCGCTGACGTCACTGGCGCTTCATATTTCCCATTCGTTCTTATGGCCCGAGCACTAACGAGCACACCCCATCTTTCTACTTGCACATAGTTCCATTTCGCATAAACACGTCCAGCTGACAAACTGATGTCACGCAAGGTGCAAAAATATGGCCGCAGATAGCTCCATTTAGTTTTTGCACCATCGCCAAGAACTTATCCCGAACGGCGCGGGGGGAAAGGGGGATTGGCGATGAAGCGGCATTATCATTTTCACACCTGGCTTTGCTAGTGACCAAGTTCAAGGTCACGTGGAGTTTCGAAAGAGCCCCGATCGTAGCGGCAAACTGTCTCAAGCGTCAAGCAAGGTGCTCGGTCATGGGCATGATAATGGAGATGAGCTTGTAATGAGCCACCATACCTCGTGACAAGCCACAGGATGCGTGAATGGACTCCTTGTGGCTTCTGCATAAGCCACAGGGTGCCTCGGACATGGATTGCGTTTATGGAAGTAATCGCACAGTTTTTTAGGACTGTTTTTTTAGAAATATTATTAGGACGACTGCTCGTCGACAGTGAAGTAATTGCGTACGAATCCGTATTCATAAGGATACTTGTCTCCGTATAGGGTTCGGATTAGGCAAGGCGTTTTTGACTGATGTTGAACTAAATTTTCCGCTGTGAAAAGTAACGTGTGTGCATGGTGTGGTTACTGAACCCCTCATACTTTTCGTGTTGTGCATTCACTTTTGAGTCATTCATTCATAGCTCCGTTGAGCGTGCGCTTTTGTGAATGGAGTATACCGATATGAGGCTATGTTCCTGTCCGCAAAAGACGAGAATCGTAAAGCCTGACGAATGAGATGTACTATAGTTCATTGCTCTTTATATTTTTCATGCCGCTCCTTTATTCCAGAGTTGTGGGCTCTTATTCTTTAAGTGTGGGAACGAACTAGATATGTATGTTTTGGTATTCATACGAGGGGCGTTCGTAAAGTAAGTATATATCTTTATTTTCTCCGAAACTAATGAAGATAAATTAAAACGGTAAAAAGTGTTTTAACCGTCATACTCTCAGCTTTTTAAAAAGCCTTCGTTTTTTAAATTTGGTCCACCCGTTCGCGAGTGACGTCATTTTTCCAGCGCCCATCTCTCGTCACCGCGTGTCCAAAATATTCGAGCGCGGCGGAGCTCCTCAGACTAGTACATGTTTTGGCTCCGGGATTTTGGGTCGCTCAAGGAATATTGCTCATCAAATTCTTAGGAAGAGGAAAAACGATCGATGCCGCAAGATTTTTTGAAGTTTTGAAAAAAACTTAATTCAGCGATCAAGCGAAAACGGCCCGATCTTTTGTCTCGTCAAGTTTTGTTCCTTCAAGACAACGCTAGACCTCATGTGGCTCATGTAACTAGAGACTTGTTCGCCTCATTCAAATGGGACCTTTTTCCTCATCCATCGTACTCACCGGACCTTGCTCCATGTGATTTTCATCCTTTTCCTGCGTTAAAGAAGAGCTTGGGTAGCCGAAAGTTCTCCACCGACGCAGAGTTGCAAGAAGCTGTAAAAAAATGGTTCCAACGACAGGATATGCGCAATTTTTTGAAGATTGAATCCACAAACTGCTAACACATAATCAGAAATGTGTTCAACTGGGTGGAGATCATGTCGAAAAGCAAGGTAAGACAATTCAAAGCCTGAAAGTTTCACATATTTATCCAATTAATTGTGTTACAACCTTTTTTACGGTGAAAACATGCGTACTCACTCGTCTGAGGAACTCTGCCGCGCTCGAATATTTTGGACACGCGGTGACGAGAGATGGGCGCGGGAAAAATGACGTCACTCGCGGACGGGTGGACCAAATTTAAAAAACGAAAGTTTTTTGAAAAGCTGAGAGTATGACGGTTAAAACACTTTTTACCGTTTTAATTTATCTTCATTAGTTCCGGGGAAAATAAAGATATATACTTACTTTACGAACGCCCCTCGTAGAACCTCTGAACGGAGGTAATCGGCATGCGTATTACTGTCATGGAATGCACACACAGAATCGAAAGAACTAATCGATTTTACCGTAAGCCTCGCATATTTTGGGTCAATGTGTACCTATAGATATGCATGGTCGGAACTAGGAAGTTTTTGTCGAAGGGAGGGCAAGAGGGTACTGCTCTACTGCATTAAGGTAGAGAGTTCGAAGTGACTCTAAAAAACACCCCACCAAGGGAGATCCGTGGGACTCTCCCAGCTCCATAGAAGATTTCGAGGGATTTTTCTGGAAGGGCAGCCCAAGACATCTCAAGAGCAATTTTGAGCTGTTCTTACCGAAAAATTAATCGCATTAATGTTTCAAAGATGAAAGATAAGTCAAAAAATGTACCATGCCCTACCCTACACTGTCACGCCCCTTTACGCTCAAGTTATTTAGCGAAATCCTCCACGTTTCTGCGTAGGGGTCAAGTATTTCTACCAGCCCCTCCGCCCCCGGCCATGCCCTCATTAATTCGGTCCATGAATTACCATTATTTTACTATTTCTATTAATTTTGCCATTTCCATTAATTTTACCAGATGTCTTTGAGATCATCCTGACGGATGGTTAAATCTATCATTTCTACTTCTGCGGTTCTAAAAGATTTGAACCATCCACTCATCCTTCATTTTACCCTCATCCCTTTTCAATTCTAATCACCCATCATTCAATTACCGAAAACAATGACTCCTGCACACTGGCCACAAGTTGCGCCAACTTCCAAAGCATTGTCTCAACCATGCACCTACCCCCCTCTCAACGAAAAATGTTTAACAACGTTCCCCATCGGATGGAAGTTTCCTCATGACATTTCTCGATGATTTTCAATCCCGTGTTCCAGTATGGCTAGTTTAGCATTCATCACAAGATTGTTTCCGGGTCGGCCGATGGACTGTTGACTGTTATCGGTTGGGGGGACGCGACGGTCACGCGCCCCCTAGAGAAGGGTGGGGGAAGGGGAGGGGGAGGGGGCTCATCTGCCTCCCTGGCACGACTTGGCACTTGGATCAGCGTCGACGCCTTCCCTAAGCCCACCTGGGTGTCAAGGCCGTGACGACGACGCCGCGCCGGTATACGCCGCACCGTCACACTTCATGCCCGGTCAGTTGACCCATTGCGCCGTCTTAGTTCTTGTTCTAAGGCGTAGAAAGGAAAAGTTTTCGCTAAAATGATGTCAATAGCTGAATTTACTCTATAAAAATTGTCTAGATTTTGTTCTGTGGTTCCATCCAACGTAGTGTGATATGTCTCTCATAATATAACCATAGCATAACCATACTGCCTGGGAAGGCCATACTGCCAATACTGACAAGGAAAAATGAATCAGTGAGAACGAAAATACACCGACTCGAAAAAATGATAATAATCAAGACACACGCAAAACTGCACAGTAGTTGAAGAAGTTAGCACAAAGAAAAGATGTTTGGTGCTGAAAGGCGAGTACTTAAGGGCACTTTAAAGGTCCAAGTTGGAACAGATGCGTTAACTTCAATTACCTTTATGAAAACTGACTCTCTTTAATGAAAGTTGAGCATTTTTGAGTTACCGAGTTCAAATGAAATGTTGTGATTTGGAAAATTTTAGGCCCAATTTTTCCTTAAAGTGTGCTTTTCATTCTCATCTTAAAAAATGTTTATTATGTCCAAAATTTAGCCTCTTAAGATATAATATTGGAGAGAGCGCTGAAGAGAGTTCCCACAATTCTTAGACTTTCGCGATTTGCAACACCTGTAAAAAAGTCTCTCTATGCACCCATGATCATAACAATGGGTCATAATGGATAAATGGCAAGTTCCCTATACTCAGAACTTGTTATTCTAAACCAATATACATTGGTTCAAATTTGCTCCTCTGTTAAATTTTCACGAGACCCTCTTCTTCTAGTTTTCTCAGTTTCAGTTCTTATTTTCTGTGCAGGCATCTCTAACACATTTCCCCTCTGTTGAGGCTGAATCAGCTGCGCCCTTGACCATCAGACGAGTTGCTAGCTCAACAAACTCTGAGCACCGTCAAATACGAGTCATCTACCCATTTAGGGAAACTTGCTCATAATTCTGCCGCCAAATTAATCCATGGGTTGCCAATTCACACACTTATTCGCGAAAAAAAGCAGCCCCACACAATGTAACAGTTCAGAAAATCTAGTTTGTCTTACAGAATTAAGGTTACTGCTCCAAAAATAAAGAAAATAAGGAGAGGGAAGTACGGAGAAAGTTAGGTGAATCTCACGTGATGTATGAACTTTACTTCTCCAAGAGATTAAATCACGTAACTAACTGTGCCGCTTTTCATATTTGTATAGAGCGAACATCCAAACTGAGTGACTACGAAATATAATGAAATATCGTAACATGTATCAACATCATAGAAGATTCTCTAGGCCACAATAAGAATTTCTTGTTTGATAACATTGTTTTCTTTAAATCGTCAATTGAAAAAATGATGACCTTCAAAGTTTTTTTTTTTTTTTTTTTTTTGAATGAAAAAATCTACAGCAGTACACATAAATTATAATACCTATAAAATATCATGATTTCAACTCAATTTTCACGGCGTGGTAATTCTTTTCATGAGGGTAAATCGTTATTTAAAGTTTTGAATGTCCGGACACGCTCAATTGATAACTAACCAGAAGTGCTTCATATAAGTTACTCAGATTTTTTATGTCACAATGCTCAAACTACACCTGCCTTTGATTTGTTTTGTGTTTATTGTATTTCATATTTCATTGAAATACGTTTAATTAGTTCCTGAAGTGTCATTTGTTACATTACCTGCAACTGAGTTGATCAAATTCTGCCAATGGATTCCAGAAACTATTCATCCATGTGGCAACGTGATTCATTCACAAAGCAATTGTGCGTCACCCTCCGCGGGAAGAGACTTTAGGTCAACGGCTCTCAGAAGTTAATAAACGAGTCCATTCGAGAAAAAGCTGAAAATTCTCCGGCCTCTAAGCTAAAATGGTCGAAAAAGCCGAATTGTAATACCACATTTCATATTACTAACAGTTGAATATCAATTTACGTATGTGTCATATTTTACCTTGAAATAATCGTTTCGAAAAGTAAAAATTTAAGATATGAATCCCACTAGAAACGGCGATTGCGCCATAAAAAAGCCTGCTCAATATCATTATTTTGTTCCAGCACTACATCAACTTTAAACATTTGTATAAAAAAATTTTACCTGATAAAAATTTGAGTGCGCCGGAAGCTCTGAGTAGGTATGCCAACTTGCAACAATTTGACGGTAAAGCTGCACAAACGCGGCTCTCGCTTGCGGTTTTTCAAAATTTCTGTTGCTGTTTTATTTTGTCGAGTTAGAACAAAATTTTGTTTGAATTTTGCCTGAAATTTTTCACTGACTATTCTTCGTCTAGGGAAGAAAAACTAGGAAAGTCTTCCAGAAATGGTATTGAATGCTCTTTCATTTAAAAAATAAACCAGTAAATTTGCTACACAGCAAACCGAGGTTCGAGTATGTGCAGCTTCGCTGTCGAATTTCTGAAGAACCTTTGCCAGTGTTTTCTCGTCACTGTCGCCCAAAAGTTGACTGTTGGAGAACATCATAACAAAAAATTGAAATATAAGAGAAATAGGTTTTAAGTTCCCCACCCGATGTCCTCAATTTTACCCGGAGGATCTGATTCGTCTGTTTGTCAGACGGGAGTCTCATCTGAATCCATAACGCTGTACTTAACGTTGAAAACTAGGAAATGATGGAAAAACACCGGAGAGAAACACCCAGCCACGATTAAGCGACTCATCCTAATCATTCTTCAACTACCACCAGAGATTAGTGATCAATAAAAATTACCACGCTCTGTTGAGAGCATGGTAATTTTTATCAATGATTGCTGAACCATTGTTGTCAAAATCTGTAAAAAAAAGTTGTTGGTTCATCACATCTTTAACCTGACTCTGCGAGTTCTCAATGCTGCTGATTCGCATTATGAATAAGGCAAGAATGAGTAGTTTAGTTAGATTCATAATTGAAGGCCATATAGGCCGTTTTTGATCAGAGGACAGAAAATACTGCACAGTTGCGTTTCAAGCTCTTCGCGTTCATGGCAAAAGTTTGAAACTGGCAAAACATGAACAAAATTATCGGCAAGAAAATGTTTGGATCCTGTGTGAAGCTCAATATCGATGACCAATGTGCGAAACAACGCATCTCTATTGCGATGTATCGAAATTTCCGCTCCTGTTTTATTTTTTCAAAGAGGAACAAGTTATCTATACAGCTTGACATTAATACAAAAAACCCTGCAAACATTGATGAAAAATCAAGGAAGTGTTCAAGAAATTACGTTACTAACAGCAGTACGTGGTTTCGCCCTTTGGTCATCGGTATCCGTAAGGAACGCCTTCGATTACGTGGCTAGACCACACGAGACCGTCATATAGGATAAGTTTGCCACTCAAAATACATGTACATACATATATATTCTTCGATCTAGATATGTTCAATTGAGTAATACTGGTTAGCACTGATCAGTGTTTGTTGGGATTCGTTGGACGATGAAGACATGGGTGTCATACTTAGTGGACCCGTTTGTTAGCACCATTGTTCAGGTGTGAGTAGCTTGGAGCTTGGAGCTTTGTTTCAATCGCTCAATGAATGGGACGAGTGGAAGGCTGGAGACAGATGAATGAAATGCAACGTATCGTGCGTATAGCTGTCCCGCCCTCTAAGCTGAGACTCAGACCACGTTGTCACTCTGCACCAATAAAATTCCAATTTCAGACTGCACTCCAAGCTGAACTTAAGCGTCAAATTCAAAAATATTAAATGACTCTCGTATCATTTACTAAAATTGTTGCTTCGAAAAAGTTCAAATAGTAATTTTAAACGTATAAAACTTAATAGCATTTAGTCAACAATGGAATTTTCCTATAGGTAGGTACAAAAGATATTTTTCTCTGTGCAGACGTAAATACAAAACTTTTTTGAGCGTACCGGATGTACAAGGATTTTAAAAATTGTACATTGGCAGTATAACATAACGCATTTTTTATACCTATTATTTTCATTTTAAAGGGAGATATAACCTCAGAAATGTCATTTTAAATTTGCAAAAGCTCTGCTCTTGAATAATAGATTAATTATTAAAATACAACAAGACTGAATGGGTTAATTTGTAAAAACATTAGATTATTTAATATCCCCAAACTTCAAAAAGGGTAAGCATTGTGTGCAAGTCGCGGAATCTTAAGGTAGAACAATTCAAGAAATTGAAGAAAAAACAAACGTTTCACCGTCAAGCTTCGTTGATTGTTACATGCCCTGATAGGGAGTCAACCAGATGAAAGAACCAAAACGATTGACAATGACCAGAATACTGCCCGCGTTTGGTAAACCTTTAAATAAATCAATGAGTTCGAAAACACACCAACTCGGTATCTCGAAAATGCTCAATTTTCATTAAAGACGGTCAATTTTTATAAAGGCCATTGAAGTTAGCGCATCTGCTCCAACTTGGACCTTTAAAATTACCGTAAGTGCTTGCATTTCGGCACCAAAAATATTTTTCTTAGACTAATTTCTTCATCTACTGTGCAGTTTTGTGTGTATCTTGATTACTTTCATTTTTCCGAGTTGGTGTGTTTTCGTTCTCACTGATTCAAGTATTTATGATCATTATTACCGCTTCACACCATCACCGCATACCTGAAGACAATAACCTGTCGCATTGTGTAGAGAGTAAACTGGTCAACACTGCCCTTGCTGTCACTTAGTGTGAAAACAAAAGTTTATTTATCGGCGTGTCTCAGCAGTTCGTTATCTGAGGCACCCATCAACAATGCACACTTACGTCTTAATGCCAGCGACGATTTATTTAGATGGCAATTGAAGCGTTTCTGCATCGCATTACTTGCATTTCCTCCCTGCATCTGTGCAATATTTGTTAACACTACCTCACGCACAAGAATCTCAAGTGGCGATTTAGCAGGCAGTAAGAGAAGTTACACGTATGTACCGTCAGGTGGTCGTTCTATGGTTGGCACTGGCACTGTGATTTTAGGACAATTTGTAATTTTCATTTTTGTCCTTTAGCATGTCATAGGCAATTTATTAAGTGAGAGCTATTTAACATGTTCCGTTTTTAGAGTGAATTAAAATGGTGTCAAATAATAATTGTCATACATGTTAAGTTACAATATCAACACCATTAAGTTACAGGGTAGGAAAGCTTAAACTTGCAGCCTCACTTTTGATAGACAAAGCATACAACAATATCACGGAAAAAATGGATTGCTCGTTTAACAATCAAATTGTTGAAAAATATATGTTTCAAATGTACATTTTACAAAAGTGGAAAGCTATTTTAACCACGGGGTTGGTGAAATTACCATTTTTATACTATAAAACCCACATTGTAACATGTCGGACACTTTTTTTAAACTACAAAATTGTTAAATCAGTAATATCATTTTTTTCGGTGATGTTGGGGCAAGTTTCATTTTCTGCGCGCGAAAACATCGCCTTCTAAACGGCGAGTATGCAACCCGACGACAGCCGCAATTAAACAACCAATTTTAGTACCGCGTCACAGAAAAGCGATATCTATAGATTTTTTCGCATTGGTAGCATCGAAAGAGGTTATGCCAATGTTATTATTTGGATCCAATTCGATATAAAGGAGACTCCCTATGATACCGTCGTTACCAATAGCATCTATAGCCGTCGCTACTAAAGGCATCTATAGCCGTCGCTCAGGTTATAGGACGATTTGTCTACATTTTTACTAAATTACACCCTATCACGATCGTTCGTAACCGCTTGTTTGAAGCATCGAAATGCAACGCTGTTTTGAGTGGCGCTTGAGTATCCACTTCCTCCTCTTTTCCGTTTGGATGCGCTGCGCATTCGTCCTCAGTACGGACTCGCGCTGCGTAAGCAAGCAATCCCTTTCACGGTAAGTTGCTCGCTGACACGAACACCTGTTTACTAATTGCAACAAGCGGAGCTTGCATCACGATGTAAGTCAACTTCGTCGCCAATTCAAGTCTTGCACCGCTAAACGTAGCCGATGAATTTGATTTCATCCCCACGAAAGTGAACGATATTTTGTAATTACGAATGGAGGGGGGGGGGCTCTGACCGCTTTGTGGCTCATGTTCAACGCCGCGAACCGCTTTGCACCTTAAGCGTTTTGCCTTGTTACTCTTATGATTTTATATTATAAAGTATGACTTGCAGGGCCGGATTTGCCTACTTGCCGCCCATGGGCCGCCTGTATTTTGCCGCCTACTTCTCATTCGTATTGAAACATCAATAAAAACCATCAAGTGAACGTGCCAGCGGGGGAGGGGTGCATAAGACGCGTTTACTCGTATTGAACACATGTTTTGGGAATGCCCTGTCAACACTACTAGCAAAAGTTAAGTTTCGTAAACCTATCTCTGTGTGGACAAGGCCTTCTATTCATCAGAAATGAACGAAAAAATTATGAAAGAACAAACATGAATGTGGTTTAATGATTTTAACTTCCGCTGCCGCGCCGCGCAGACCGCACCGTGTTTGGCGCAATGCGTGAAGTATTCACGCAGTCTTGTAGGCGCCATGCGTTTCACGCTGACCGCATTGCGTTTGGCGTAATGCGTGAAGTATTTATGCATTATTGTAGGCGCTATCCGTTTCACGCTGACCGCAATGACCGCACCGTGTTTGATGCCATGCGTGAAGTATTCGTGCAATCTTGTAGGCGCTAATATGTGTTCCATGCCGATCGCCGCGCCGAGGGCTTCTCCTTTTCATCTCAAGTCCTCGTCATCATTGCTCTCTGCGCCGCGCCGCGCCGTTCCAGACCAAATTGCGTGTTTGGTTTCTCTTTTAACTCGACTAATTAAAGGTGCTGTCTCTTGTATCACTGAAAGACGACCAAATTATAAAAATTACTCTAATCTCAGGAAATGAGAGATTTTGTCACCTTTTCTTGTTCGTAATTTTTTTTCTAAATCCGATATTTTTGTATACCTACGTATAAAAAAATTGCAAAAATTTGCCGCCCTCTAGATTTGCCGCCATGGGCCGCCGCCCATGCGGCCACCCCCTTAATCCGGCCCTGATGACTTGAAACTTCTAATCTGATATTCCTCAATTATTACTCCTTGGATCAAATTGTGGAATGTGAGTACATGTCATGAGAGAAGGCACTTTCACGCAAGCTTAAATTTTAATTTTGAACCGTTGTTTATAAAGCACGTATTTGACTTAGTTTTCGCATAAATTTACTCATTTTTGCGAAAGAACGCTCATTTCTGTATATTCTTGGCCATCTTGGTTAGAATTGGAATCTGCAGACTGGCAGTGAAATTTTGTGCGTTAGAAGTTGGTTAGAAGGGTCGCTGCACTTTTGGGCCCTAAGCCCTCCATGAAGCGATCTGTCCATACTCTCGCTACATAGGTACTCTACTTTACGTCACGCACCTCACCGTATGAATGTGCATAACCGGAAAATTTCCGTATCTCGGTGCAGTGACTGCGTTTTGCCAGATCGCTGAAAATAATCTCTTTTTTCCAACTGCTCGATTGGTAAAGAGATCAAAATATGAATTTACGACCATTGTTCGGCGCAGGTACAGAGGCGCCGGCGCCTGGCGCCTCCAACGTTGCGTGCGAATTCCGTTTATCGGAAACGCGCTGCGCCGCTCGCTTTAGCCCTTGTTAGTCGAGTTTGATTGCGGGCTAGCAGTTGCCAGATGGCGCTGTGAGAGCGGATCCACTTTTCACACGATACCTCTCGGGAAAACTTGGTAAACATGGCGTCCCTGGTGGCAGGTTATGAAGTTATGATTTTTTACATGCGATTGATTCAGCCAATCGGTTCGCACTCCGATTCTTGCGGCATCGACTCAAAGCGTTCCGCAATTTGAGTTAAATGGATTGCTGTATGGCATGCTAACGTAATGTAAACTCAATTATTGACTCCTTAATTGATATATAATTAGTAATGAATTATTGTACTTTTCCAGCGAGGGTGAAACATCAGAAAAACCATTCTTATAATTAAGGAATCATAATCTAATGAATTCAAAGGATTAAAAAAAATATTCCACTTTTTTATTTTTGAAGCCTGTAGAACTGAGGGAATTCACCATTTGCGGCTGAGTACCATTGGAGTTAACACTTAAACGAGATTAAAAGTAATCACGTCGTAATCACTTGCACAAATTTATTTACAGCGAAATGCTGCTCACATCAGCATTTTGGAACTTCCGCTAGAAATATTTAGAACTGCCTTTAACTTACTGCTTTGTTTTATAGATTTTTCTAAAGAAATCGGAAACAATTGCGGTGCCAGTCTTGAATGCATTCAATGGCTTGAGTGGTTTTCTACTCCAAGAAAACGGACTTTTTCAATTTTCGGGACAATTGCAATAGATTTTTTGATATTCTTTAGAGTCCTCCCCCCTCTCTTTTGCACATAAAGGAAAAAAAAATCCTTCACCGATAAAAAAGAATGGTTTGGTGTGTGTTAAACTGCCTAATGACTCAAATGTTCTCCAGAAAATCTTGTAATTGCCCTCACTAGATCCTGTGTAGTGTTAAGACGTGTACATTGTACGTCAAGTATATATACGTCTAGTGGACCACTAGGTTAAGATTGCCAGGAATTGGGATCTAGTACTGGTTACTAGATTTTCTGGAAAGTATGTATAATTGAGTACCTGGCACCCACCACCATTCTATTGTTTCCTAGGTGCTCGTGATTCAGATGTCATTTCAGACTTCCAGAATGGGCGAGTATCAGTTAAAATGTATTTTTGAACGTTTAGCAAACGTTTAGTTTAATAACCATCGTTCCGGGATTTAAACTATCGGTGTGGTGTTCCACTCTGCCGGACAGCGTTACCGTAACTGCGGTCCACAAGTCCGCCTGAGACACGACTTCGCGACCTGCAGTCCCGTGCTTGTATTTTCTTCACAATAGAATGGGAGAAAGCAGCGACTATAACAACAAACTTCTCATCAAATCAACTGCTCCTCTGAAATTAATACATTTATTTACAAGCACTGTCGAGCAGAACAGAATTGACACACTAGGAATACGGGAGGGCCAAATAACACCCGACAAAATCAGCAGATAGAGTTGAGATAAAAAAATTATAGCCCAAAATAAAATAATTATAGTAAATAAAAAATAAAAAGAGTTAATCAAAAAAATTGAGCTGAATATCATGGTTAAAATGTGAGATTCAGTCCAATACCAAGTATTTGTTTGCTCTAAAATCAGTCTTAATGATTACTGAGCCGACATTGAATCGTGACATCAGCGTAATTTTGACTGATCTCGTTTTTTTCGTGTTGTAATGAATCAAATCTGTTTGAAAAAAAGAGCTCCTTGCCATTTTCACCATAGATAAAATTTCAACTCCTAGGATACCATGTGAAAAAAATGAGCTCTGAACCTCACTTTTTCTTGAACATTGTAATATATTTGAAATAATGAAAGCATTTTTCGAAATATTAACAATGTTACGATAAAAATCAGTGATAATTTACCCCAATTTTGCAACGAGCGATAGGCAAAGCACCCTCGCATCAAGTATCTCATGCAACGAACACTGAGCGAATCTATCGTAACGCTTGGATGCAACTATTCGAGCTCTACGGATGACCGTGTTGCATACGCACGGGAGTGAAGGCGTTTTGACTCTCCAGGCACTCATCGCTTCACCCTGCGTGGCCGGCGCGGCGGCAGCTGTATTGAGAAGATCTAAAGTGACAGACTATAATTCTTTTTTTACCGCGAAAATATTTCCGAGGCACGAATAGTTGCTCCACAAATCATGTTCATTACATCGATACATCAAAACTTAAGCACAAAAGATATATTCACATCCTACACTGTAAAATATTAAACACCGGACGATTTTCTAAGAAGTAGTTGTACCTAATCGAAATCGTCCAACTGATGTTGGATGCTGTACTGGACGTTTTTTCATCCTGATGGAGGATTTAGATTACAAATGTAACATCCATTTGCAGAGCATGAATGTGTGTAAATATTCGTGTGCAGTAGATGTCTTCGTAGTGTAAACGAAGAATTTCGGGCAATCTGTCATTTTAGGTCCTCTAATTGTCAGTGCAACCCATTGCCGAGCCGCGGGCAGGTAAAGAGAGTATTGACAACTCGATTTATGTAGCTCTTAGGGCCCAAGAGGGCGACAACATGAAAAACGAAAATCACTAGAAAAGTGCCGCTGCCAATCCAAGCATTTGGAGGATCACTCAATATGGCCGACACACTGGAAAAAAACACATTGGATCTAGAGTCCAGACTCTTAAAAACATCGACATAAGAAAAAGTACTCTTGATTCAATCAGAATCTAGCTTAAATCAAGAACCAAGCCTCTTAATTTAAGCGGATTTCGTTTTGGTCCCAAGCAAAAATCCGATTGAATCAAGAGTATTTTTTCTTGTCCATGTTTTCAAGAGTCTGGACTCTAGATCCAATGTGTTTTTTTCCCAGTGCAGCGCATTACAAACAAGCTTCTTTAAGGATTAAAACTTTGACACTAATAAAATGTCAGCGAAATCAAAGTTTTATACGTGTTTTTATAATTTTTGATCAATGTACATAGTTGAAATGTGAAAATTAGTACAACTGGATAATTGTTGGGCCCCAAGAGCTGCATGACCTGATCAGACCTAACCTCCAAATTTTCGAGTCGCTCATACTCTCCCTATAAAGATACACTAGTAAAGTGGTGAGTGCATGGAGAGACGAAACGCCTTCGCTCCCGTGCGAATGCAACACGGACAACCTAGGAGCTCGAATAGTTGCATCCCGTCGTTATGATGAAATTATAATGGAATTCGCTTAGTGTTTGTTGCATACAATATTAACTGAGGGTGCCTTGCTTGTTCCTCTTCTCTGGTATTTCTCTTAAGTCGACTTAATCCTGATTTAGACCACAGCCACACCTATATTTTTCGTCACGCTACGCCACCGTTATATTTGGTCATTAAATTCTGTAAGGCGTCACTCAAGGTATTAGCAATTATCAACGTGCAGCATTTTACTAAAAATATTCAGGTGTCGGAAATGGTACGATCAGGTATCATCACGGCAGGTTGCAATAATTCACTGAGCGTCGATGAAAATATGCCGCATGGAAGTTATGCCTGAATGCAGGATTTCCTAAGAGCAAGAGCGCGCAAGACATGTGAATGGGAAATAAAAACTCAGGGAGCGCGGCGCTTGCTTCACTTCCAGCAATTGAATTCATCTGAAGAAATTATTAATTGCTGCGGAAATATGATATCAATAAATTGTGGAGAATATGAGAACCTTCCGATCACGCGGAAAAAGAATCTATACTATGTCGATAAAAATATTTACTGGTCTGTGATGAATGGTCGCGTTTAGATGGAATGAAATAACATTACTCCTCGTACGATGCGGTACTCAAGAATTGGGAAGTTTCGATATGCGTATAGAAAAATAAGTAGGAGTATTGAACAACATATACTTGCGCATTCGAATACTTATTAAAGCTCCAAAAGTTCTAATTCTTACTACTATCTGATTTCTTCAATAATGTTTGAAATCAAGAAATAAGGTACTTTTTTTGCATCAGCAAATAGAAAAATTGACATTGGCAGCTCATTTCAATTGCTCCATATAATATTGTTGAATTTTCTAAGTTAAGAATCCTTGAGGAAAATTTTAAAAGAAATGTGAATGATTTGTAAAGATTTTTTATTTTGTCTCATCGAGGGTTTCGGTCTAGTAAAATGGCATATGGCATACCGTAAGCCGTCAGTGTCTCTCTAGGTTTGCTGATTCAAATAACGAATTTAAAAATTGAAGGCATATTTTTCCGTTCATTCTACAATTGTTGAATGATTATGTTTATCTCACCCACACACATTAAATTAGATTTAAATTAAAGAACGAAAAAAACACTAAAAAATGTGACCCGAACTATATGTAACAAGGTGGTATAAGATAGTGCTGAATAGGTAGGAATTTTTTTAGACGTGCCACCCTCGCAAAATAGTGTGGATCCAACCTTATTTTACCACTTTTTTTAAATTCAAATCGATACCACCACTCCCTGTACTCTCCTTTTCCGGTTCCAATAGCCTCTAATGACTCATACGATGATACTAACCGTGGCTCGTTAGACGTATGACTCGCTCGTATGACTTTCATTACCTATATGTAATGAAAGTCATTCGCACAGATCATCATCGAGAAGCTTCGCGAAAAATTTGACATTTGAATGAATATTTTCATGTAAGTATGCCTATTAACTAACGTAATACTTGTGTCGTTTGTTGAAGGTCATCTGGATGGCGACACTCTTGAGATGATGAGCTTGCCCCGATGTGGCGTTCGGGACCGTGTTGGATTTGCAACCTCTTCCAGGAGTAAACGATATGCTCTCCAAGGTAAATTATTGCAAAATTTTTGTCCATGTGATTAGTTATATTGTCCTTTCTTCGTAGCTTCCTGAAAAAATTATACAAAAATAAAATTTTTAAAAAATATACAAGTAAATAGCAAAGTTTTGAATATTATAGAACATTTATCCACTGAAATGCTTATTTCATAGTAGGTATCACATTAACACACAAAACAAAAATACAATGAGTAACAAAATACACAGGTTAAAAATAAAAAATACCAAAACGGAAAAGGTTTAAAAAAATAATTGGAAGGAAGCAAAAGAGATGTATCCACAGAGGAAATTTCAAAAAGAGTCTACATTTTATGGTTTTTAGTAGACGCGTTTTTTAAAGACAAATTCCCTCCGTATCTACGAGGAGGGTTCATGTCTGATATTTGATTACTGATGATTCTTTTTCTTAGACCATACAATACTGGAGGATTACTTCATCAAAATTGAAAATATTACCTGTTTCCCATACATCAAAGTTTTTTACCTCGCTTTTCCGTTATTCATCATAAAACAGCTGAAGTCAAGGAGCGGTAATTATCCAAACTGAGAAACACTATATCTCGGTTTTAGAGATTTGCTAGTTGAAGAATGAAATCATGGTGGATGAATTAAGTGCAACCGATAACCAATCTCCAAATCGGGTATAAAAATTATAAAGTGTACCTGAAGCTTTTTAGTTTGATAATTACATTACTTGTACAATTACAATTACATGTACTTAGAATTTCGTGGCACATTAAAGTAAATTTCAACATGAGCTTATGAGGTTGATAGTTCAAGGGAGACTTTATTAATGTTCCATGCATTAAATTTCAACCTCAAACTTTTCTCGGCTCATTTTAACCAGGGAACTTAATTTAATTGGTTTATAAGAATGTGTCAAAAACAATGAAATATGATTTTTGACATTTCCTGTGGGATTTGTCAGGTGTAACGATGAGACCAAAGAGTGGTACACTGAAAAAAAATTCTCGCCGTTTTTACCAAGGTCAAGGTCCGTTGGTACCTTTACCATCTCACTTTTTTTACCAATTATTGGTAATTTTACCAAGACAGACTGGTAAGCTTACCTAAAAACAGGTATTTTTACTGTTTTTCTCAGGTAAGATTCCCACTTTTATTGGTAATCAATTCCCGGTAACTTTGCCATTTTATCTCGGTAATTCTACCAAAGTCGATAAAAAATATTGGCGTTTTTACCGGGGTCCAGTAAAATTACCGAGATTTCTCGGTAAAATTACCAATTCCATAATTGGTAATTTTACCAAGAAAAAACTGGGATCAAATAGAACCCTGAATTCTTGGTAAGTTTACCCTTTTCTTAGAAAATACACCGAGATTTTTTTTCAGTGTAGATCACTGATAAGCGCATAAGTGCCGGATCAAAATTAAGCTGATGCTTGACCAGTGATTTGATTGGACAGGCCGCTAATAGCTCGTGCAGTGACCAGGGAATTGAATTTTCACCTCAATACCTTGGCGCGGGATCGAATTTCCCAACGGACAATAAACGCCTCAAGGTCCCCTGTTAAAAGCACTTTTAGCATGGCTCATGGTGTCCCTGCTCTCTTTATTAATCCAGCAAGCATCGCTGGGAACCTGCTTTCAATCGATGCTATCTCACAACACAGAGCAATGAGCGAACTGTACCGTCTATCCTGTGATTTATTTTTTTATTTTTGTATGTCATCACATTCTAAGGGTTGAATTTTAATAAAATTTAATCTGTAATATTTTTAAGCAATATTTTTGTTGCAAGCAGGAATTGAACATCGTTAACAATTTTGCTTTTATGTGCTCAGTAATAACAGGATTACACTCTCGCATTTTTATATTTTTAAGAGGGGTAGCTTGTATCCATTTTCCTATCACGTAACAACATCTATGTTTTAAATGTATACCAGGGGGTGCACCCCTTGACCGCTTAGCGATCCAACCCCTCTCCCCCATAGGCGGTTCTAGACTCTCATGTTTGGGGGTGCCCGGAGGTGAAAAATGTCGGAGACTGGTCCCGAAGGGGAAGGTCGCTTAGGGGAGGACGGGGAGGACTAAGTTTCGGCCCTCAAATTTTATCCCTTTCCTCCCATCCTTTCTCTTTTTCTCTCCTTCCTTTCTACTTAAATACCTATGAATTCTACGTAGAAAATTTTTAGCAAAACTTTCCATCAAAACTACATTCTTACCATAAAAAAACAGTAGAATCTTTGTAAAACACGGCTATCAATATTAATTCTGTTTAAAAAAGTTTCAATTAATTGCTGGGATTTTTACTCAGTGTGAACGAATACAGAATCTTTAAAATCAGTATAGTTTGGTCTTTTTTATATTAAATTCTATACTGATTAAAAAAGCAATAAATAGAGGTGAAGGAAGAAGAAGGCCTCTTTCACGGTTCCGGTAACCGCACTTCATTTTTGCTTGGGGGTGCCCGGCACCCACTGGCACCCCCGTAAAACCGCCTATGCTCTCCCCTCAGAAGTGCTTCAGGCGTGCGTCTCGCGTTACTCTTATGTTTTAAAATAATAAAGTATGATTTAAGATTCCGGTTCAATTTGTAATCAATTAACTCGCTGTAAACGTATCATGGATTATAAGACGCATCATGGTGCAGAATTTCTCTGAAGACACACATGTCACATACTATCAGATTTTGGGCCTTTGGAAATTACCGAATCCAAAATATCTGCAATGAGAGCTCTTCGAAGTATTTAGATAGGAATCTAAAACTTTTTCTCTGTGATATTTAAAATGTCCTTTTTTCTATCATATAATAATTTAACTTCACTGAGACTTGCCACGTATCCAGGCTTTAGTCATGTGATTCTGCGAGTGTCCTGGTGGCCGAACCGACGAGATGAGCAGGCCGGAAACATGGACCATTGCTTGCTCATTACCCTGTTTCCGGCTCTCGAAGCTCAACTCCCTGACCGCTCATTACCGTCCCTCGTACGCAGTTGACACATCAAACAAGAAAACATTCACTCTTTACACTGATTTGGGAGAAAATATTAATTCTGAAATAAATATGTTTCAACTCCGGAGACAAAAACCGTATTAAAACGTTGCCTATGAAAGAAAAATCTAGATTTTTAGCTTGATTTTTTCATTTCCATCCATCCGCGTCTGAGAGTGATATACTCGCCAGAACAAACATTCATATTCACAATACTTAAAAGTGTTTTACCTGTCAACTTGGCAACCATCTACAATATTGAAACAAGCTTGACACAGTGTATGAGCAATACCATCGATTTCATGCAAAGAACCTGAAGAGGGTGTTAATCCGATCTTTTATCTCAGCAACACTTTCTCTCCTCCATAGTTCAAAAATTATTGTTTCAAGATTTTTGTAATAGAAAATCACATGATACAAATTTAATGCGGTCTAATGGAAAATCTATACTCAGATTTTAAGCAGCAAAACACCATGAATCAATACTATGCGGCTTTGAGGGCTACTTGGAGGGCTGAATTCACATATGGTATCCTGCATCGCAAATTTTATATGGAGTGTCTTGACTGACAGCTTAATTTACCACTGTAAATTAAGCTGCCTCAACACTAAACTTTGGCACGCAGAACCTAATTCTGGCCGAGAAAAGTGCATCACACAATGGCATACGTGGTACAATATTTTACGTAAATTTTTAATCGTAGAGCAAAACAGATTCGTGGATGTCTTTCAGCTGCCTGATTCATGTTGTTCGAGGTATTTTTTATAAAAATGTATACTTATGAACCTCTTTTATTACTTTTTTCTCGTATTGATTTTTTCACGCTTTCTAAAAGGAGCTTTTCAGAAGGAGAGTTAAATATTGTAAGTCTCAGCTCAAGACAGAGCCTTTTTCTGACCCTCTACACTCACAAGCACTAGTTAGTTACTTATAATTTCATCAGAGACAATCAGTATTTTAGGCTATTAATGTATTTAATAGACAATGTGAAGGGTGAGTATAAATACAAAAATTTAGATCCTTCACTTAATGGAAGCAAAAAATTTCAAAATTTTGGTTGTACCCTTTGGGATCAACGTTGGTTAGTGGGTTTGTTTCCCTGTTTAAACAATCATTAAATTATCAGTGATAGCGTAACAGATACATGTACTTTAATACTAAGACTAGAGGCCAAGCGAGAGAACTAAGCTAAATATATTTACATATAAGACACCTTCATTCATGATTTTATTTAAATTTTGAGAGTAGAACATCCGCTTGTGAGTCTTACATTCTAAAAACATAAAATTCTTACTTGTATACCTAACGTGGTGACTTCAGGCAGTAGAAGTAAAACCATTTCATGAGTAAATTCTCTGCTTCAAAATCGATATTTTTACTATCTTTACTGCAGGTGAAGCTTCGACCTCGGAAATTGACGGATGAATGCATTTTAATTAAATTCTCTGATTTTGCAGGTAGCAGATGGCGAGTCAAGGATTTGACTTACAAGATCTCCAAGTACCCACGAAACCTAGGGAAATCAGAAACAGACGAGGAAGTTCGCAAAGCATTTTCAGTTTGGTCGGACGTTACGCCTTTAAGCTTCACGCAGAAAAAAGTTGGACAGGTAAGCGCGAAAACATTACCTTAGTGGCGAAGGTATAGGAATTCCTCAAGGGGGAAGGGGGGTTGGGGGGTCCGTGCCGGTAAATTTACATTATTTTGTGTACGTCCTTGATACATATTTTATGTCTGCCCTCCAACAGTCAAACTAAAGGTATACAATTATCGAGGCTGAGGGGGACCCCCCCCCCCCCTCTGTCTACGCCACTACTTTACTATAAAACCCAAAGTCTGCACCGCGTGTGCAATCACACCCATCCACCTCATATTTCCGAGCAAATCAATGAAGAAATGGGAGAGAAGAATATCACGAATCGGTAATTAAGAGTGTCGTCCTTAATATTCCCATACTTGCTCGTTAGTGTTCGTGTCTAGTGTACAAAGCGGCGTGGTGTGTAAATGGTTGCTATTTGTAGAAGCCATGCCGCCACTCGATAGTGGTAGTCTTCCTTGTTTTGTGAATTTGATAATGGCACGGCGCCATGCCTCCTCTTCCGCGCTTCTGTGATTCCTGAGAATTTCCCTTGAGACCGCGCCGTGCGCCGCGCTGCCTCCAGGTTGGCCCCCAACGCGAGTGCCCCCCCCTCCCCCCCCGCCCTCTTTCAAGTGCCGCGCCGCTCAGCACTTTGCTAATCCTAATTAACAAGCCAACGCGTGCATCAATCATCATTCAAAGCTCACCCTTTTGATTTTGGGGGCCGCTCAAGTGTTCTATCACGCACGTCTCAAGTAGCTTATGTCATTAGAGAAAATCGCGATATTTTGAAATCAAGTTGCAATTTTCTTGCGATTTTTCGGCGATAAAATCGTCAACATCCAAGCAATTATCCTCAATCTTGTCGCAATTTTAGCTACCCCAGGGGTAGGGCTGGTACTTTCCCGGTAGATTCCAACCCTAAACTCGTTTTTTTCCGTGTTTTAACCGTTTTATTGGACCGCGTTAAACAGACGGGAACCAAGCCACAACAGCTATTGCCAAATTTAATTGGCTAATTTAATTTTTTACATAAAAACTGTTGTGCGGATTTTCGTGAAAATTTCAGTGAATTTTCTCCATAGTACGAAGCAAGTTCCTGAACATTTTCAAAGGGATACACACAAACGTTTTTTCGTAAAAAATTAAATTGCCCAGTTAAAATTGGCAATAGCTGATGTGGCTTGGTTCCTCTCTGTTAAACGCGGTCCAATTGTGGTTCGCATTATTTTTTATTCTTTATTTCGAAATTCCTTTGGAAATTTGGAAGAAATAAAAACTTAACTAAATTTTGCAATTTTCTCATTGGTGCTTTTGTGCGGCAATGACGCGCACAGTGAGGAGAGTGTGTGAGTAGTTGGAATGCAACAGTGCCACGCCGGGGTCGTTGTGAGCATGGTTGAACAAAGTTGAAGCGTGTGGATTACCGGAAATAAGAAAATTATTGTTCATGACTCTAATAACTTGAATTTCGTATCCCTCTTCCCCTCCCACTTGATTTGCTACCTCCAATATTGTGCGCCTGACCTCCGCGTGCTTTCCGACTTATATCAGTCAAGTTTTGTATTAGTATGAAAGTATCATTTAAAACGCTGCCTACAATTTTATCCTGAATTCCCTTGATTGATCGATTGGTCTATTTTTTCGCTCATTCAATTGATTTCAAACAAAAACTAAAAAAAAGCAAATATCTGCTTGCAAAGAATATACCAAATTGAATTAATGGTTGAGAATTCTCAGTCCCAGACACATGGTTAAGCATTTCTTACAGTTTTTAAGGAACATTCAACATTATAAAGAGGTATGATATAACCCTGGGTATAGAGACATTCTACTCATACGAGTTGAATTCTATTCACATAAGTTGAAATTCTATTCATATGACTTAGATTTTCTACTCATCTGTACTCACCATTTTTAGCAGAGTAACAAGTGATCTAAGCAAGGGTTTCATTCTTCTTTTCCTAGGTGCATATCGAGATTCGTTTCGAACGCGGAGAACACGGGGACGGCGATCCCTTCGACGGACCCGGGGGCACGCTCGCCCACGCCTTCTTCCCTGTCTACGGAGGCGACGCCCATTTCGACGACTCCGAAAAGTGGACCGTTAACTCCTACAGAGGTAAGCCTAACAACCAAGTAGCATATTCATGCCCAAGTGCAGAACATCCTACCTCCATTTCGCTGTTTCAAATTTTCTCATCATATTTCATTTTTTTGGAGAGAAACAAGTCAACTTTATAGCTTGAGCCTTTCCCAGAATACGCTGCTAACTTAGGAGAGGAATCAAGGAATTTATCAAGAAATTACGATGAATATTTTTCGAAAAAAAAATTAAAGTATGGCAGGAAGTCTGCAATGTCGCAACCGGAGATACGTGGTTTTGCATTTCGGTCATCTATATGTTATCATGAATTGTCATTACACGGTACAACTATTGCTACTGAATCGTAGCGTTGTCTGTGTTGCCTATCTACTAATTGAAGGGGCTCCTTTTCTTGTTTGTCGCGATAAGAGTGGTGTACTTATGTTGCAATTTTTCTCTGCATTGCGATTGTTTAGCCTCTTTACACAGGGAACTCATTCTACCGGTTGTTTAAAATCGGATTTTTCTTCTTTTTTTCTGCTGGTTTAATGGCTTTGTGTCTAGCACCTTTAGCCAACTTTAGACAATGTTTAGTGTCCGTAGACATCGTGGTATCTCCATGCTCCAGGCTTTTCCAATTTTCAGGGATTAGGGCCGAGGAGAATCCGTTTCAGCAGATCTACGTGTCAACTCCGTGAAAATTAGACGCAATCCCCGGGATTCGAACCCGGGACCTATTGACTTAGAGTCAGACGCGCTGATCACTAAGCCAACCTGGCCGGCAAATCGGAATTTATTGACTACATTTTGTATAAAAACTGCAAGTCCTTGGTGAAATCTCTTAGATTTTTTCACGGAATTTTATTCAAACAGGAGATTTGCTCGGTATCCAGATAATGATGGTGAGTTTTCTATATTGCAGGGACGAACTTATTCCAGGTGGCAGCTCATGAGTTCGGGCACTCGTTGGGTCTATCCCACTCGGACGTCCGCTCGGCCTTGATGGCCCCGTTCTACCGTGGCTATGAGCCCGCTTTCAACTTGGACAGCGACGATGTTGAAGCTATTCAGGTACGTCCCACCAAAAAATATCCTCCCAACCAAGCCGAAATGAGATACAGTAGGGCCTTGTTTCCACGAGCCGTTCCTAGGGATTCGTCCCAGGGAAAAATCCCACTTACGAAGTTGGGAAAAATATTGAGTTATTCAATATTTAATCCAGTACCAAGTATGGTCCTTGTATGTACTCCTAGGTACCACTGATAGAGGAAGAACACAAGGAAAACACATCAAAGACTGCAGTCTGATTTAAATCAAATTATTCATGACTTGTGTTTATGGACGTATTCATATGTCGTTATCATTATGATGCACATCGAAAAATAGGGTTTGAACTTTTTGCTGCAGTAGCAAAAACTGTAGGAATTTCAAAAGACGACACGGAAAATTCTAGAAAGCACTGCCAGTGGGTTTTCACATATAAAAAGTCAATGCGAACGAAACATCGGTACAGACATGTACCGACATGCTCATAGCTCATGATAATGTTCATGTTCAAGGCTAATGCTCATGGGTACCTTTGGTCCGAGTTGTAGGACTTACTGTTGTAAAATTACTGAGAAAAAGTTTTTTGGCGGTCTGGAAGGTAGGATTGTCAACATTTTCTCTCAAGCGGAAGTAAGTAAAAGCGGTGAGAATGTTTATCCGCACCTTCGTATTATGCATAATCTTTAAGCTGTGTTGGGTGATGCACAGTGAGTGCATGACTTAATTGTTGACACTGATTAGTTCAAATTCTCGGAAATACTTCCTCCATAGAAATATTGTTATCACCATGCGTTTAACGATAAAAAATATCACAGGCGATAATATTATCGAGAGGAAAACCTTGGAACTGTGTTCCGTAGATGAGAAATCGGGCCTGCGTAGCGAGCTTAGAGCTCCTTCAATTCTTTAGCACGCAACCACGCGGAATGCATTTCTGGGATAGCCAAACTGTGGATTGTCAGCTCCGTTAAAACTGTTACCATTTTTTGTCAAAATGTCAATTCCTGCGCCCCACATAAAGTGATCTTAAAATTAATGCTAATGGAAAATTTGCACGCAAATTTTTTATGGCTTCACTTCACCTGAAAGTGCTTAAAGGGCTGATTTCACAGGCATTTTTATACTTTTTCTCTGATATGGGAAATACTATAAAAATCGATGTAAAAGTGAGCAAATGCACCGCCTAGTGACGTCATCTGACGGCATTTCCCATGTAAACACATGTATTTTAGAAAATTAGATCATTTTGTAATATATTCTAGAATCATTGTTCAATTCATGAGCCAAGGGTATTCTTGTTCAGTTCACTCAGCAGTTTCCCCTTAAACACGTAATTCATCAAGTGTCAGACACCTGCAAATTCTCTATTGTAAAGATGTTTGATGTGTTTTTTGTGCCGGTAAAGAGTAGAGAAATTGTAAAATAGGTATCCATATCATCAGACGTTCACTTTTCTTCCAAAAACACACCATCGATATCTCCTATTTTATACTCTTTGTTATAATATTTCCGATCCGGCACATATGATTGAAGTTGAGTATTGCATGTTGCGTATTTGTATATTGCAGGCGCTATATGGATCACGGGATGACTCGGAAGCTCATGGATCAGAAGATGACAACACAAGTGCCGGGAGTGGTAAGAAACCGAGTACAGAGGTACCACCAACGGATGATGGTGAAGATGCCGAGCTTTGCACTGATGCCAGAATCGACACCATCTTCAACTCTGCCGAGGGTGTCACGTACGCCTTCAAAGGTAGGCAACATGCAACAAAACTTAGAGGAGCCTGCAGAAACTAGTTCAAAACTCTGTTTAGACCATTGATTGATGAATCGAAGATGAAAGAAATCGTAGTATAAAGTACCATGGTAAATGATGCCGTGTTCTCCGAAGGACGAAAAATAACACATTCGCGGGATCTTTTAATGACGCCCGGGTATGAAATTGAAACGTTGCCTGACTTACGATCGAGATAATCAATATATTATTTTTCTACAAATGTCGCTGGTTCTGTACTGCCAAGCTGAGGAAAAACGCCGTATGAGCCTTCAGACGTTGCCAAATTTCCTTCGATAAAAACCGAATTTACTGGGAAATTTGTGAATATTTTTTTTTCAAGATTTTTAGACAATTTTGTACCCAATTTAATCCATAATAACTGAAAATTTCAAGGAAAAATATGCATGAATTTTGTTAAAAATACATGTTTTATCATGGGAAATTTGGCAACTCCCGAATGTTTATACGGCGTTCTTCCATAGTGTGGTAGGGTACGTGTACTAGACTCATCAATTCTATCGATAGATGACAGAAAGTGTCACCTTTATATCAGAAACGTGATATTGAGGGATCTTACTATTTTTGGCTGATCTAGGATAGTAGCATCAAAGTAGGATTCTGTGACTTGTACAACGAGCCGATCATTATTTCAATAATGAACGGTAACAATAACGATTAAAATTAAATACTTTTTATGTGACTTATTCTCGTTGTCTCGTTATCTCTACCAGTAATTAGATTATACCTTTTCCAATTTGCATTGATATTATCGCACTGGTTCGTGCGTTTATGTTCGTTTGTATGCAAATAGAATTATTTAAAATATGCGGAACACGTGATTGAAGGCCAAATATTAAGAAGATTGAACAAACAATAAACCATGGTTTATTTGATCTTCAGGTCAACACTACTGGAAACTAACAGAAGAAAGCATCGCACCAGGCTACCCCAAACTCATCTCCAAGAGTTGGATTGGACTCCCGGGAAACATCGACGCTGCGTTCACATACAAAAACGGCAAAACTTACTTCTTCAAAGGCAGCCAGTACTGGAGGTAAAATTCTCATTGAATCTCATTTCAATGAATATAATTTCCCTTACCTCCGATGAATTCATCCCTAAAATAAACCCAAGAGCACCACCAAAGGTACTATAGGTGGATTGCATTTTGCAAAAAGGAACCACTTGCATTGCAATGATGCTAAGACTGTGCAACTTCATCTTTTGCAATGAAATTGCAGAAATCGTGAAAAACTATGAAATTTAGATGGTAATTTTTGTCCTAAATTTACAGTTTTTAGCGATTAAAATAGAAACTATTAATGGATAATCGGTTTTTCCTCCAAGACAAAAAAAGTTGCACAATCTTAGCAACATTGCAATGCTAGTGGTTCCTTTTTGCAAAATGCAATCCAGGTAAAACTGGTGCTACAGGTACTATACTGTATGAAAATTATAAAATGGTTTAAAATTTAACGATAGAAAAAGTTATTTACATGGCCAGTTAAATAACCTCCCGAAAATTGAATATACCAGTAGATTTAACTATCTGCACTCGAAATATTTTGATTTTTCTTCTTGTTCTGACTCAACATTAAAATAAAGACGTTATTTTGCATTTTCTTATATGTATTTAAATACTGAATTGTCAAATGTCAAACTATTATTAAGGCTACTTTTCTGTACGAATGTAGGTATACAGGCAAAACAATGGACGGCGACTATCCGAAGTACATTTCAGAAGGATTTACAGGCATTCCAGACAATTTAGACGCTGCCATTGTGTGGAGTGGGAACGGAAAAATATATTTCTTCAAGGGTATGTAACGTTAAAATATTTATGCGCATGTACTGTGACTTACTTACACATGTAAGTAGCGGGAATACTGCTGTTTTTGGCTACAATATTCAGATATCTTTCATGACAGGCGTGACAGAAATTTATTATTTTTAATCGGCTCCTATTTTCCACGTGGAACAGAATCCTGATAATAACGGGTGTAAACTATACAAATACAACAACGATAATGACCATGACAGGTATAACCATGACAGGTATAATTACTTAAGGCGATGTTGATACCACTATTCGTGCTTAAAGGCTGGCTACATTGCATACACATCAGAACGAAGGCGCTCTGGCCCTTCCAAGCCTCAAAGGTATTCGTACGTGATGTACAACCTCTCTTGTGCTAGGTCACAGAAGGAGTTCTTTCCTAAATAAGGCCTTGTTTACCAGTATCATATTGAGTTTAAGTAATTACCTTACCTATTTAATTGAATTCCTATCGCATTGGGAAAAAAGTATCGTACGAATCGTACAATCGATACCCCTTTGTGACAACGGGCAAAACTGACAGCGCTGTTAAGCTCCGTCGATTGATTGACTTCTTCTCATTGAAGCACTGAAGCCCAATTTTGCCGTACTTAGGAAAAACGCCGCATGGACCTTCAGGCGTTGCCAAATTTCCTTCGATAAAATACGAATTTACTGGTAAACTTATGAATATTTTCCCTTCGATTTTTCAGATAAATTTGTTCGCAATTTCACCTAGAGTCCCTGAAAATTTCGAGGAAAAATATTCATAACTTTCCTCAAAAATAAACATTTAATTGAATGAAATTTGGCAACTCTCGAATGTTCATACGGCGTTCTTCCTCAGCACGGCAAAATAGCTGATATGCCTACCTAACCTCTTGGATTTTATTTTTAGGGGGGGGGGGAGAAATCTTCAAAAGTAATAATAAGAGAACTCCTGAAAACGTTATATTAAAGGGCTTCCCTCAAACACCCTAAAAAGCCGTACAAATGGTTTTTCACGCAGAATTTCCAACGGATATACACTTACCTTGAGTTTTTAATGTTATTGCAGGTTCTAAGTTCTGGCGGTTTGACCCCACGATGAAGCCCCCTGTAAAGAGTACCTACCCGAAACCGCTAAGCAACTGGGAGGGTATCCCTGACAACCTTGACGCCGCCCTACACTACACGAATGGTTACACATACTTCTTCAAAAATGGCATGTACTGGAGGTTTAACGACCGAACGTTCGCTGTAAGTAAATTCATTCACTTTCAAAACCATTGATTGTCAATCGTAACTCATCGACAGTTCAGAGCTAACTGTTCTCGTTTTCACAACAATATTCACACCTGATGGTGGTAAATCACGTAGCTTGGAAGTCAGGACTCTAAGTACATACATAAAAGCGGCTTTTATAGCACTCTGTGACACCTAGCCATCGAAGTCCCCTACCCTCCCAAAGCCTTTCAGAGAGTTAGCACTCCCTCATTTCCTCTAAAATTCCCTGTCGCTACCCTATCAGTGGGCGTCCCCTTCATCTCTTCCCAGGAAGAACCCAATCAAGCATGTTCTTCGGCAGCCTTTCTTCCTCTCATGACTCTCAGAACGACTATTATTATTTTTATCATTTTTCCGAGCTCTCGATTGACGGTATGAGGGGGAGGATGCCGTGGAATAGGGGAAAACCTCATATAGAAGACTGATCGCGAGGTTATTTTTCAGGTGGATTCGGCGGACCCGCCTTTCCCGCGGTCGGCGGGCTACTGGTGGTTCGGATGTCGTTCGGCGACGAAGGCGGGCTCCACGCCGAGTCACTCGTCCGCCGCCACCGACACAGACGGGCAGGGCTCCGAGCTGGAGCCCAGCTGGGTCATCGGCCAAGAGGGCAAACACAAGAATCAAAACACCGACGTCGACGACCTCATCCTAGACGCAGGTAAGCCAACTCCAAAATCACTCTTCTCACTTTCACATGCCCCACATAATCTGCCTCGTCAGACGCATAGAATACAATAAAGCCGCAATGTACTGGAGCGCCGATGAAGTCAATCCACGAACGGGCCATTCCGAGCCCCTTGTTCGCCGTAAAGTGGAAAGCATCTGGGAACCGTTCGGCATTTTTTAACATAGCGGCTTATGGGAGAATCGCGGGCTGCGAGTGTTTTTCGGGATTTATCAATTAATTCGGGATTTTTAATTTAAATCGATCATTATTTCCGCAAATTTTGGCAAATTGTGTTCACCGAAGTCATGACAAATTCAAAAAAGTACAACACTCCCAGTTTTTTTGAAATAAATATTATACTTTTATTTCCTGAGTGAAGATCGGAGCTGAGACCGGCGCACACGGCATCGCCAGTCGCCGCACACTAGTCTCAGGAGTCCTGGACGAAACAGCCTCAAAAAGTGACTTCATGGGCGCTTCAGAACATTGCGACTCTATTGAAGGTACTCTATGGTCAGACGCCGCACAGTGGATCGAGTCAGGAGAGGTCGAACAAAATTTGGAAACATTAAAAGCTTATAACTCCGTTCATACAGAATTTTGAGGTTCATGGAAGTGGTTTCATTGGTTTCCTCGTGCATTTTTCTACCAGAGGCACCCCTTTAAAATTAAAATGTGACAAAATAAACATCAATATTTGCAGTTTTAGTAAAGTTTGTTTTATCCGACCTCTCCGATTGACTCGATCCACTGTGCGCCGCTGCCCCAGCGAATCGACACATGTCTGCACAGGAGTTGAAGTCATCATTCGTAACAGACTGATTTAATACAAATGTATGATGTAGATGCAAGGTTCCAATGGCAAGGCGTGAACGATTGATTTGCACAACTTCTGTGTGCTGACATGTGTTGATTATGCGGAGCGTTGCGGAAATGTCAGTTTTTCCCCTCTTCTTCTTTTTACATATCCGTTTGAATAATTTAAAAAAAAAAAAAAAAAAAAAAAAAAAGACAGTTTAATGATAGAGTTGAATTTTATTAATTGTGTAAGTAAGACTAAACAGAACTACTAACAGAACATATACATGCATGCGTGTCTTCCCATCATAATTCTACAAAGATTACAGTCGGAAACAGTTTTTCTTCAACATATATAGTTGTGAACTTGTCGCTTTGTGATGTAGTCGGTTAAAAGGGCTCTGAAGCTGAAAACTAAAATTTTTTAGTACAACGAATAAGTGATGTGGGGTCTGAGAAATCTATTTTCAGTTTGTAATGAGGAACGTTGTTCGATACCCTGAAAAATTTCGAGCCATAATTCTCATTATCAGTAATGTTCTGAGCTGTCTAGGCAAATCGTTTCTGAGCTTATCAACAGCCTTGGCAAACTTCAATGAATGGCACCTCTCTCAAACTCTCTGTTCTTTTGCCTTTAAAAGTTCCATTGCTCTCCAAGAGTCAATACGTGAAAATGTTGAGTGTTGTAACCTATGGTATACAGTTTTTCACCTTCGGAGCCTTTTTGCTCGACAGAGCATATAGGGGAAAATTTCATGGGCCGCCTTGCGCCGTCTGTAGCGCGCAAGGCGCACAACCTGCCTTTATTCATCTAGTGTTGAGAGTCCACTTATTACTTCACACGACCAGTGTGTAATTTTAAAAGTCGAAAATGTAAAAAAAAAAATTAAAAAACAAAAAAATGTACACGATGTACGAGTTTCTCCGCCAGGGAGCTCTCCCCGCAAGAAATTGTTCACCACCTGCCCGCGTCGGGGGCGCCGCGCCGTGGTGCGCACGCATTGCGCAATGCTTGAAGTATCCTTTTAGGTTTGTAGGCGTCAGTATGCATTTCGAGCCGGCAGCGGCAGCACGCCGCGCCGCGCCGCAGCGTGCCATAAACTTGCCCACAATTAACAGGTCAGGGTGTTAAAATGCAGGCGATTTAACATCAAATTCGAAATTAGCGACTCAAATAAACCTCAGTTACGAAACTTTCGTGATCTTTCAGTCATTATCAGACTTATTTCTTCGTATTCTTGAGTTTTGGACCATAGTGCGCCGCGGGCGGCGGCACTCATAAAATTCTCCCCTGTACTCAATCGCTTTGCTTGCCTCAATCACAAATTCAAACTTTTCGCTCACCAAAAACCTAAGTCTACTGGAATCAAATAGAGCATTAAACTTTTCTCAGTGTGCCTCATAAAGGTTCAATACATACAGTTTGCCGAATTTTCTTGATCAGTTTATGAGGTGTCGAACATTTGCGAAGAGAGGATATTCTCGTAAAACTCAATTCTAATAGTTATTTGCTAATATTGAACGATAAGTTTGATTTCAGTGGCTTGATATTTGGGTTTTTGAGAGTGGGGTGTTTACAGCGACTGATTTCAGTGTAAATAATTATGGCTAATTTTTCGATTATGAGTCGATTTTCTATATTTAAATAATTTAATATGCATAAAATGTCGATGGGGAAACATTTCATTTGATTCCATAATTCATATCCTGTTAAGTGGTCCATACAAAACTCAATTCATGTGTGCTTGTTTAATTTCTGGTTGTACATAGAATAATACAAAAAAACAGCTTTCATAAGGATTCATGATGCATGACTGCATGGCATGTTGCATGACTAACACAGCCTCTGAATGTATAAATCAAATGGTGAACTTTCAGCATCCTCCTGATATCTCGGAGAGAAATCGCGCTTTTGTTTGAATGCCTTGCTGTAAATTCCTTCATGAAGATCGAGAAAAAAAACTGTGCGAGGGTTGCAGTTTGGCTTTGACTTAAGACATTTGGACTGATCAAATCGGATGTAATTCATGAAAAAAAAATATTCTGACTCCATCCGCGAATTATAATGGGTTTTTTTTTTCATACATTTCGTGAAATAATTTGCCTCGGTGAAATCAGCCAGTAGTAATTCTTGAAATTCGATAGCAATTATAGACTGCATTCAATATAATTTTACTTAAGGTAGTCGAGATTTGTCGATTGTAGAACTAATTATTCGTATTGGAGTTATATAAAAGAAAACAGTGTTGCCAAGTTGCAAGAACTGTTACTGTGCGAAATGTGAGAGCCTAGACCGAATATATCAGCAGACGGTACAATGTAGGTATATCTACTTGTTAGAATGAAATTGCATTAAGAAAGTGAAGGAGAAAGAATCCTTCAGCAAATTCTCGATCCGGCCCGAGGGACCAAAAAATGAAGAGAGAAGAGGAAGAAGAATCCGTCGCCGAATTCTCGATGCTTACCGAGGGACCAACTTAGTAAAAAACTAAGTAAGATTTCTCAACAGCACGAGTGTCAACACGAAGATCGTGTCGGACTGCCACTCGTACCGTATAAGAGAGCAAAAGATCAAGGGAGACAGCCCAGAAGTCAACACGACAAGTCGTATTGCGAATCCTTCTGTGCTGAAGTCCTCCCAGGTGAGACGTACTTGGTAAAATGATAGTGGACCAATCGATATACAGGTGAAGTTGAAGTTTATTTTGAGGAATACAAACAATCTGCGATGTTTGTATCGTTGCCTCAAGAGAGATACGTCACGGGAAAGTTTTCCGCATTTGACGGAGTCACAAGAGCGTAAGGTAGATTCAGAGCGAAGAGCTGACGAGGACTAACGCGGCTCTCTCAACTGATTTTACTCTAAGGGGTGCACGGCATCTCGCGCTGCGCATGCGCAGTGGAGTCCTCAAAACAAGCGGGGGTGGTGAAGGGAGAGAGAGAGAGAGAGCGAGAGCAACGTTGGATGAGGTAGTGAGAGCGAGAAGAAATGCAGAGCCGAGGGTTGAAGATTAGAGAGAGATAGACACATACATACGCGAGAGAGGAGCGAGAAGGAGAGCGACATGTGATTCAAGACAAGGGGAAGCGTGCAGAAGGCTATTCATTTCAGTTGAAAGAGAAAGAGAAAGGCCCATTCATTCCTTTTAGAAAGAGTGCGATGAGAAAAACAGGGGGCAACGACACAACATTCGATGACTTATGCTAAAAAGACAATTATTACAAAAATGACTTAAAAATTAAAGTTAAATACCCAACAGAAAGTAAGTGAAGTATTTATTCATTTCCTATAAAGTCATTGATTTAATTGATGGGTAATTTATTTCGGCCAATTTTAAGAAATAAAAGAAAACTCAGCGATATTCCTGAAGATACGCATCTATTTTATTCTACTGAATAAACTAAATACTTAAAAAGAAGATCCTTGGGCATTCCATGACACTGGTTCAACAGAACAGTTAGGGCCAACAGAATTGCGATTCTTTGCGGAGATTCATGAAAAATGTTGGAAATTAAAAGAATTAATATTATTAAAAAAGAAGCGCTTCAAGTAAATGCACTGCTTTTAATTACAACTGCACCGTGCAAGTCGTGTTGTGTGGACTTCATTTTACAAGCAGGAGTTTTTATCTCTGGCTCTCATCCATAAAAACGCAAATCTGCGTAGAAAAACTGGGGGCATAAATCTTATTTCTAATATGAATGAAACATATTAGTTCTCTATCACAAAATGTTGTCCATATTTGTAACCTCGTTGCGCATGTACGTGTCAAGCTGGAAATAAACCACACTAATACCACATACCAAATACCGAAAACAACACGCAGTACAACCGTCAACAGTGCAATCGTCTCGTATTTCTCATTCCAATTATCGGTTCGTCTTATTTTTGATTCAAAACTTCAGTTGGCCCCTTACTCAAATTTAAGAGCGTAAAATGGAGGCATGTATCGATAAAGCAATGGAAATAGTCAAATAGAAGCTCTCACGTCATTAGCTAAAAACTATGATTTGTTCTTTTCCTTTTTTTCTTTTTCTTTTTTTTTTTTGAAAAAAAACTTAATAAATGATTAATTGGATCGTATATACTTCCACGGTATACAAATTCAGCTTATTCGTAATTTCTTCGAATTTTGAGGAGATGGAACCTCAAATTTACAAGATTTTAAGCGATATTTCGCGTTTATGTTACGTCTTTTGATTGGGCGTAAGAGAGGAAATTGAAATGTTTATGCGGTAGAGGAGGGATTCATCCCCACCCTCAAATGTTCACCCTTTAGAGAGTTTAACCTAGCTATGTGTTTGCTGAAAACCACTAAATTCCTCGAGTTAACTTAGGTGCAATCCGCAGGCCCTCTCCCTCGAAAAATTTCAAGCTGCGTTTTCGAACACCGGTGCTTACTTTGTTTTTATGAGTTTCACCAAAACTGAATTACGGTGGAAATTACAATATTTTCATAAGTTTGGAGTAGCACTCGCTCAATTGAAACCAACACTGACCAGACTGACCTAATGCATTGATTGTAAAGCTATACCGCACGAATTGCACCCATTAAAATTCAAAGCACCTCGCTGCACCTGTTCTGTTGCTTGCCCCTCAAGCTATCTTGGCTTCACGCCCGCAGCTCTCAAGATTTACGATTGAAACAATTTCGTAAAGTAACATCAACGAAATTTCAAAGTGTACATGGTGTTCCATTTCGTTTCCGCAGCTCGGAGGAGGTGGATCTCAATCCTGCTGTCCGGCTCGTAGCATGAAGGTCGCCGGTTTGAACCCCGACGACGTGTGTAAATACCTGAACCACCGGTGAAACCAAAAATATCTCAGTTGTAATTACCAAATGAAAAGGCACCTATGCTTGACGTAGTGGTGTATTCAAAAAGTAGACAGAAAGAAGACGTCGTTCACAGAAACCATGCGTGTTATAGGTATCGTTCGGCGAGATGAAAGCTACAAGTCAAAATGAAAGTTTGGTTTTTTTCTGGGGGAAAAGAGAAAAAAGTAGTTGACTCCTCAGAGAAAATCATTGAAATTTGTAAGAACGTTGATTGTAGCTCAAACATGATTGATGATCGTTGTTTATGGTTGAATGTATTCACTCCAATTTTTTCCTCTGACTCAGTTGATTTTTGATAGGTCTTTCGGTTGAGTGTAAATCGACCGTTTTATTTTCTGCATATTATTATTGCTCTAGAAAAGATGGTCTTCACGATTTTTTGAAACTGTACAGTAAGCTGTAAAATTTTCAGTTCGTGAGGATAACCCTTGAGAGAATTTTAATTTGGGTACCCTAAAACAGTTGGTTTGATACCTTCTTCACCGTAAGAGGAAAAAACTGAACGCAGAGGAAAAATCTGAGACAATGAGGGGGAAAAAACTTCCTCATTATAAAAATATTTGGGTGCGATTTATATTTCCCTCAACTATAACTCGAGTTGTCTTTCCAAACTTTGACTGGAGCTCTGAGGATTCCTTTCGCTACTCATTTTTGACATTAATTTGGTAAATATAATCATAGATTTTGGATATAAGGTTACTGCCTTTTAATGGGCCTGTTGCATGCAAGAGATACAGCCGTGCTAATAGACTTTTTAGAGCTTAAATGACACGAAAATTACGATGGTCACATTAAAAAAGTCTGAAATACACTCCTTACTGCGCAATTTGTGTTGTTAGGAACGCGCTTTTTCAAATTTCCCGCGTCTGGGGGCAGTTTTCTAACAGAAACAATTAACGGCAACTCGCGGCTATTTCCGGTCAACTAAAACTGACAACATAACCTAAAAATCGGAGCTCGTGACATCGTGAAATGAAATGTAGAAGGATTGCGTTGGATATTTAAAAGTTGATCGATTTGGTTACCGCATAAAGCGTATATGGACCACTATAGGAGATCACGTTGGGTTTGTAAACAAACTGAAGGAAAAAATAATAACAACAACAACGACTCGGCATCTTCCGGAAATCACCGAGCCCGCCGTTTGCTCGTTTCCGGTGATTAGAAAACTGCCCCCGACGCGGGAAATTTGAAAAAGCGCGTTCCTAACAACGCAAATTGCGCAGTAAGGAGTGTATTTCAGACTTTTTTAATGTGACCATCGTAATTTTCGTGTCATTCAACCTCTAAAAAGTCCATTCGCGCGGCTGTATCTCTTGCATGCAACAGGCCCATTCAAATCTCCACCAGTAAATGTACAGTTCTGTACAGGAATCGACTGCTGAGACTAAAATTCAAGCCTTGTCAAGCATTTGGAATCGTGTACATATTGTAGTCGAATTGTGAAATGTGTATGATATAAGTACCTTCTGAGTCGCAATGCCATTGTTCTAAAGCGGACAGGAAAGTAGCTGTAAATATCCTCTAAGTTTAAGTTATTTAAATACTGTACATATTTATTTATACTTAAAACGACTGGTATTTTAATAAACTTCTCGTTTAAATACATCCTTCATTTTCATTTGTGGTTAATCATTATTCATAAACAAAATATTTTTTTATATCATTATTTTCTTAATTTGTTTTATCTACATGAATTCATTTCAAATGATCATCTGAGAAAGCTTCAAATAAGATCTTCGATTGGTTGAACTTTAATGGAAGGCAAATTGTTGTTTTTAGCAGTAAATGATTGAATCAGGAAAAATCACGTAAATGTTATAAAATAAAACATTCCTCCATTCAAAATAAAATTCAACATTTTAAAATTAGTTGTAGAGAAATGACCGTGGGATGAGTAGAATTGAAATGAGAGGTTTCGTTTGAGAGTTCACCTCTTGTGGTTTGAATAACGATGGACGCTTGCACAAAAAATCAAAATATTCAATTTCTCTTAATTTTTGTTGCACTGCATCTTACACTGTAATGTTTAAGAGGTTTTACAAAAAATTTAAATTAAAATCTAATTCGGAGGGGTAAGACACGAGTCCTGCTCATTCTGTTATAATTCTAACAACAATGAAATAACTGAAAATAAGATAGGAATGAGTTATATTTTGGAAATTACAGATACATTTTCCAGTTTAATGGTTTTTAATAAACTAAGAAAATATCGTTCATGTTGTTGTGAACTGGATAATCTAAGAGGGGGAGGGGGCTAAGAATGTCAATAATTGAATCATGTTGAACTTCTTTGTGGGCATGAATACTTTTATAGGCTTTAACTGTTAATAGGTACTGCAACCTCTTCATATTTACGATATCTTAAATGTTTTGGGTTTCTTTCTAGAAATACCGAGTGACTCACTAATGGACTTGATCTGAAAATTGCGACATCTCCAGATAGCTTTTTAATTTAGTGGATGTATTTCGAAATTTTCACTCAACTCTGAAACATTCGGAAATATTCACATGTAAAATTCTCATATTTTTTTACATTCTCAGAAGACGAACCAGTTTGGATTCGTGAATCAACAATGGTAACTAACTAATTAATTTTTCAGTATTTAATTTTCTAATTCATTCATTCATTCTATAAAGTCACGATTTAACATCTAAGTAATAAATAAACAGTACACCCAATATGTTTACACATTAATTTATTCATTAAATTGGTATCCGAGGAAAGTCGTATTTTCCTGTATAATCATTATTTCCTGTACAAATGTAAAATTAGCAGTATATTGGGTTAGTGGTTCAAGGGTTACCGCATGATTTTTTTAGGACGCACTGAAAAATATTTAATTTCTAAAATCACAATTATTTAAATGCATTCGTAAATCAATTGAGATGGTGACTTCGGCTGCAGTGTTTAATATTTCCGTATTTTCTCTTCAAGCAATGTAAACAAACATTATCCAAAAATGATTCAAAAAAATATTTAAAGATTGACACAATTTAAGAAGCTCTAACTGTCCTGATAAAAAAAAAAAAAAAAAAAAAAAAAAAAAAAAAAAAAACCGTTAAATCCACTTCCGTTTGATAACCTCAGCTCTAACTGTATCAAAGTACCTTGAACCGAAATTTCGGCTCAAGGAATATCGTTTTGCCTTTATATCGTATCTAAATGCAGATGATTTGAATATGTTGTACCTCGTGCTAGTATGGTGTACTTACAAGTCAATAATGAAATTTTCCCCCAAATATTTCAGATAATATTCAGTCATCGTAATGCAGACGATGTAATTGCATTTCATCACAATTTAACTTCGTACCTATCTTAAAAGACCGTTTTTTTGTTTAAAGTTCAGATTTCTTACTGTTAATCATTTATTATAGTTTTACCTTCATATTTTCAAAAGGAATCTTCATTATCGAAGATCGAAAACTTCGCGATGAAATAAAAATACAACCGAACAACTGAATTTCAGCTGTGAGCGAATAAAAGCCGGCTCAGCTGCTATCGCCAAATTAGAAACCTCTTTTCCGCTTGCTTCGGTTACCAACTAGGATAGCAATAAGTCTTAAGTTTCTCCTTTAAAAGTAATGTTTGACCTCAAATTTGTTAGTTGTAGAGAGAAAAATTCATCAATTTTTTTTCTCCCCCCCCCTCCTCTGTAGTCTCATCATTGTTTCGCATTTGCCGATATATTTTTATTTATATCCCTTTTTCCTTCCTCGAGCAGCTTTTGGGTGTGTTTGAGTACCTTCACTAAAATTTGCCCAATTTATTTTATTTCCCTGAAATGTTGAAGAATTAGCATCGGGCGAAATTGGCATATCTAGGACTTGAATCTACGGCTGTTGCTGTAATCACCATCTCAATTTCTCAGTCGAATAATAACACGAATGCTAAAGGTAGTAAACACTCACCGCTGTTAAAAAAAAGCAAACCCGCTCAATTTTTAGAGTTACCTACATAATGCACGAATTCAAGGGTGTAACAAGGGTAAATAATTGGAATTTGTTTGTTCGGACCTTGTTTTAAATCAATATTTTGTCCAAGACGTTAGATTTTTTCACGCTTCATTGCCGTTTGTGTTCCACAGAGAGCGAGCAACCCCGGCCTACCCAGGACTTCGTGTGACAAACCTCGAACAAACCAAAGCTAGCGGAATTTATTTATTTCTGACAGAATACTCGAAGCCCTAATTTATTGTTCTTCAGCGAAGCTTCTCCATATTGTGATATTTAGCAATGATAACTCGCCTTTGCTGACGGCCGATCATAGCGATCCTGCAATAAGCACGAACAGTCAAACGTGCGAACCTCTGATAGTGGGAATCACTGGAGCAAAATGAACACGGAAGTTAATAGATATGTATACACAGTCAATTCATTCATGAGCCCCAGCGTTGGTTGGTTGAATTTGGAGGGATCGAAGAGCATCCGACAAATGAATAAACTTCTCTCAATAACCAATGATATAGCTTCATTCAGTTAAGTTTTCAAGTAAGGCTCCAGATGAAATGGACGCATACCATCCGATCAAAGAATATTGCACTCTCAGCGCTATAATGCTTACTTGAAAGTAACCAGAAACATTGCATCTGAAGTTCCGGCTCCGGATTTTCTTGAATAGTACATGGGATGATCGTGATTCATGCAACTTATCTACTTATTTCTACGTTCTTTACGATATTTTATTAAGTGACAGCGCACCTACTTATACGAATTGCGGAAGATTAGTTTAAAAGATGAAATTGAAAATAATTGAGATCTCTTAGGTGTTATACCTATAGATGAGAAGTTTAAAAAAGTTTCTAATGTGGAATCAATTGTATTTATGATGAAGCTGAAAATTTTTAAGCACAAACGATGAAGTGTTCGACAATTTTTGTTTTATTTATTTATTATTATAGCTATCCCATCATACAATCCTGTCGTCCGTTTGGATCGTCTCAAAATTGTTTTAATGGAAAAAGGAACTATTTAAATCCGACTTTCAAAATAATCCATGAAATTTCTATGAAGGACGTGTAAAAAATTTACTTAAGTTGCGACAACGAATGATTTTATTTAGAAATGATACCTCTAGTTTGTTTGGACTTATTAAGAAGAATACTGTACCTGGACATTGTAGTCTATGTTTAAAATAATTATTTCTGGCCATCTACTTACGATATTTTTCCCTATGAAAGGCAAACAACACACTGTTTCAATATAACGCGTGAAAGTAGCATTTTGCTTAGGTCCAGTGACTCAATTTGGACTCTAAAGTTATTCAAAAAGAGCTAAGTACCTCGTGAGAACTGATAATATTTCTCATGAAATGACACTCCATGTTGACCCCTTTTCGGTGGCCCTTCAGAATTCGAAGGGAGCTTAGGTAGAGGAGAAGAAACTTAGCAGGTCTGTGATTCTGAAAACATGTCTGATACCTACGAATAAAAAAAACCCTGATGTTACCGACGATTAAATAAAAATGTAAATATTATGTATGTACCTGACGTGATTTTTTAAATTAAAATAAACTTTTATAATACGTTTCCATCGAGAGTGTTTAGATTTTCTGTAATCTCGAAATAACTTGAGCTTTTCCTTTTTACCGTATCAAGCGAAAACCACTTCGTTCGTCTCAGTTCTGATTGTTTTCTTCTTGGATTTGGAAATGACCTGTGCAACATTATCTTAAAAACAGAATAACTATTAAATATTACAAACCTAGCAAGTGCATAAATAAAGACATGCACGCCAATATGTTTGTATCAGTTTGTTAGAAACAAATGTTCAAACCTAGTCAGTTTCAAGAACGTAACTCTATGTCAAGGTTGCAAAACTAACTAAAAAATTCCATGTTTACGAGATTCCAACTATATATGCAATGCTTGTCCTGAATATTGCTGATTTTTGCGGGACCAGTACGAAAGAGCAATGCAATTTTCAGTTAGTAAATTCCAACATTTTTCCGGTAAAATTACAATTTACGAGTGGAAATTTTGCAACGTCAATGTATACTGTTGTCTGGGAAATTATGATTTGTGTCTTCATAGCGCAAATTGTTAGGAACAATTTCTTTAATCACATGGCCATGGGGCCAAGAGTTCCACTCACAAAAGGGTTCATTTTTCATACACTTGCGTTAAAGTCTCCAGGGGAAATTGGTGGTTTAACCATATTAGTTGGTTTGAAAATAGATAATTTGGTTTTGAACGATGGGGCGAATAGTTCAACTTATAAAATGAAGGGTTTATTTTGCATACACGTGCGTTAAAGTCTCCATGGGAATCGAGGGCTTACAATTAGTCATATTATTTTGGCTTGAAAATTTCGGAAAATTTGGTTTTCGACGATGGGGCGAATAGTTAATCTTATGGAAGGTTCCATTCTTCATACACGAGTGTTAGAGGTTTTCTTTTGCGAAATTGCAGATTTGGTCGCACTATTTGATTTGAAAATTTTCGACCTTTATAATTCATATCCAATTTACTCGGATTCGATTCATACTTACAATACTTACTCTGCAATTTCGAGAAGAAAAAGAATCCAATGTCTTGGTCTTGCCGATGCACATTTTTTACAGAAAAGGTAAGATTTCTCCTGGAAGAGTTTGGAGATGTTGCTGCGAGAAAAATGCTGGTTCGAGAGTTCCAGCTTGATCTCAAAGGTAGGACTGACTTACTTTTTGCCGTAGTTAGAATTTTGTTTTGGTGGAGGTACGCCCAGCGTGCTCTTTGACTTTTCCATTTTCTATCGTTCTAACCCTTTTCTAATTCTTGAGTCAGTACTGTCAAGTGTGCGTTTTAGTGCGTTTTAGCGTTCGAGCGATACTTTGCTCCTCTAAAAATTGTATAATTTCTGAGCGGAGCAAAAAATTACCTTTTCAAACATTAAAAACCGAGCATCCTGCTAAATATGCTTGTTTCCTTATACACTGAGAAAAAAGCTTTGCGTGTGGGACCCGACGTTGAGGTCATACGGATCTCTGAAGTTTTCGGATCACGTATTTAAAAACTTGAGGTCCAGCTGCCAAAGTTCGGGTCAGACATCTGAAGTATTTGTACTTCGATATATACCGAAGGGTTCGGGTCACACATCTGAGGTACTCCGGAACATTCCGAAGTGCCTCGATGTCTGACCCGAACTTCGGCAGCTTGACCTCAAGTTTTTGGATGCGTGATCAGAAAACTTCAGAGATCTATATGACCTCAACTTCGGGTCCCATGACTCCCATGCAGGAAGTTTTTTTCTACGTGTACGGAGAAACTTTTTTGTGATTTTCAAGATGTTTAAGATTTGTTAATTGATTTCATGGAAAAAATTTATGCATTCTGAAAACCCTAGCTTATTTTTAAAACAAGATCCACATGGCAATACAATTGAAATATTAATGCAAAGTTTGTAGATTCAGAAGTCCCATGAATATCATGCAATGTGCACAGACCAATAACGATTTTCAGTTCAAATTCACTGTATTACAGGCATTAAAGGTCGAAATGAGTCTATACCCTAACTGTTAGTTACATTATGTTTTTCACCTTGTATTTAAGATCGTTGGAGTAAATTTTGTTCGTCAATCAGTGATCATTCATCACAAAGTTGCTGCACTTTCAAATTCTTTCAAATATGTACATTCATTCTCCGTCATGAAGAATGTCTCATGTATTATCAAAATTTCAAGTATGTAGAAGGTGAAAAATTAAAGTAAACACGAAGATAATATGGTTGTTGATATCAACTGTATTTTCCCATGCTTTACACCATTAAAACTACTTGAATTTTTACGAAAACTTTTCAAAAGTAGCCAAAACTTATGAGTAAGTGGATTCCCCGTTCCCCTCCCCTTTTTTAATTTAGCGAGAATAAGTATCAAGAAAAAAACAAAATTAAGGAACCAGATTATGAAAAAATTGATTAAATAATTGTTTTCGTCCTCCCTCCATAGATACCAGTATACTTGGTCTGAAACGAGTGTGAAAGTACCTTCGTCTTGCAACGAAGAGAAATAATCTACCCTCTAATAATGTTCACTGGAAAAAAAACACATTGGATCAAGAGTCCAGACTCTTGAAAACATCGACAAGAAAAAATACTCTTGATTCAATCGGAGTTTTGCTTGAATCAAAACGAAATCCGCTTAAATTAAGAGGCTTGGTTCTTGATTTAAGCTAGATTCTGATTGAATCAAGAGTACTTTTTCTTGTCGATGTTCTTAAGAGTCTGGACTCTAGATCAGATGTGTTTTTTTTCCAGTGTTGTTGTAAAAAAGTTGCAAATGCTACAATTGCTTCACTGACTGGTGAAAGTTCCTACCGAAAAATCAAATTTCAACGTTTCATTTTCAGGTAATCCTTGGGCTTGGCGTTTTAGAGGATGGTTTTCTCAGCAGAAAGCGTCTCCAGAAGCTGTTTCGTCTAATGGAACTTCCTCATCAAAAGATGTAGCAGAAGCGATCTCACCAGAGACTATCTTACCCCAGAATACGAGTACTGTGGAACACACGTCCTCCTCTTCACTTCGTTCGCCATCAATCGCCCTTATTTTAATTGTCTTTGGCATAATCCTGACTTCATTTTAAGTCTTCAACCATTCCATAAACTCACACAAAAGGGGACCCCCCCAGTTAAAAAATATCAAATCTTATTTGGTTTTTAAAGGAGCCTAAAACGTATGATCTCATAGATGTTTTTGGATTGAAATGGTTTGTTAAATGTACCAGATAGGAAGTTTGGAATGAAAATAGCATCATTTTCAGAATGACACTCCTAGAGGTTACTTTAGAAATATGAAAAATTTATATGTTTCATTTCTAAAATCTAATTCCTAACAAGTGCAAAATTCACTCGCAGTTCAAAAATTAAATGCAATTTTACCAAACGCAAAAAGAGAAAAATGTTCAAATCATAAATTTCTTTTCGATTCCAAGGAAATTATACCGGTGTCCTCAAGTTTTCCTTAAGTGTTTTTGCTGATTTCATTTGTTTTCTTAATCCTCAAGAAAAAATACTTGAGATTACAGATATCGTAAGAATGCATGTTTAAAATTACTCCTATACTTTTGTAAAGTCTTGTTTGGACAATTTCCGGCTCCCTTCTTTTACCGGTTCAAAGTTTAAAAAACATAAAGATGAACATGAAAACGCATGCAGGAAAAATGCAAAAATGAATATTCATCAGATTACTCATGGAACAATTCCGCTATGTCCCAGTGATTTTAATGCTATGCTCACATTTACTATATAATATGTAATTGTCTTTTAATTTGTAAATTTTACTTTAAAATGCAGCAATTGTATATATTTATTCTTGTACATTTTATTATTATTAATATTATAATTGTTTTTTGTATTGAGTGTTTCTCTGCATCAGAGAAAAAGCCCTGTGCCTAGATTAGTAACTCACATATTTCCATATTAAATTGATTTTACTTTGAAGAAGTCCATGATGGAGTCAATTTATTTCCGGTTCTTTAGAGCTGAATTTATTTGAAAATCAAACTTGCCCCCTCCAGGGCCGGATTTACCTACTTACCGCCCCCGCCTGTATTTTGCCACCCCCTTCTCATTCGTTTTGAAACATCAATAAAAACCATCAAGTGAACGTGCCGGTGGGAGAGGGGTGCATAAGACGCGTTTACTCGTGTCAGACAAGTTTTTTGTGAAAGCCCTGTCAACACCACTAGCAAAAGTTCACGGAACTTTGCACGAAAGTTATGTTCCGTAAACCTAACTCTGTGTAGAAAAAGCCTTCCATTATAAGAAATGAACGAAAAAATTATCCAAGAACAAACACAAATGTGCTTAATCTTAACTTCCGCCTCCGCCGCGCCGCGTTGACTGCACTGTGTTTGGCGCAATGCGTGAAGTATTCATGCAGTCTTGTAGGCGCTATGCGTTTCACGCCGATAGCTGCTGACCGCACTATGTTTGACGCAATGCGTGAAGTATCCATGCAGCTTTGTAGGCGCTAATATGTCCTACATGCCGATCGCCGCGCCTAGGGCTTTTCCTTTTCATCTCAAGTCCTCGTCATCAATGCTCTCTGCGCCGCGCCGTTCCAGGCCAAATTGCGTGTTTGATTTCTCTCTTATCTCGACTAATTAAAGGCGCTGTCTTGTATCACCGAAAGACGACAAAAGTAGAATTCAATTTACTCTCCAGAAATGAGAAATTTTGTCAACTTTTATCGTTGGTATTTTTTTTTTTCTGGATCCGATTTTTTACATACCGACATTTAAAAAAAAACTTGTAAAATTTTCTGCCATGGGCCGCAACCCATGTGACCACTCCATAAATCCGGTCCTGGCCTTCTCATTACTATTTTGTTATGAGTACCTACATTAAGTTAAATGCTATCATAATAATTGAGAGCCTTGGAGGACAAGGCGTATAAGTGTGGTTTTTGCTATTTCGAGAAATACGTGTTCGAAGTTTCGAAAATACATGGAGATTTATGGCGAAGAGGAAGTTCAAAAAGACTTTTTGATGCTTAAAATTGTACCTTGGTCGCGAATTTTTCATAGAATATGCAATAAGACTAGTTTTACTTGAAATCATTAATATCTCAATTTTTCAAAAACTGCACTTATGCGCCATGCCCTCCGAGCCCCTCAATTAAACTAAGGTCAACAGAAAACGGTCCATTTTTCAGTTTATATGATAGTAAAAATTTAACTGAAAATGAGTTTACCTTACAGATGTACTTTTTTTTTTTTTTTTTTTTTTTACTAGAAATAAGTACATTTATATTTTTCACCTCATTTCTGCTGAACTCAGCACGGATAGAGTGCTAGTGACCATTGCAGTTCGAAAGCCTCTTAGATAAAATTTAGAAAGAAACAAGCGCCTGGCCATTATTCATTGCTTCGTTTTCGTGTACCAACTAAGTGGCGACAGACTTTCAGGGGTGGTTCTACGGCTCAAAACAAACAGAAAAGTCCTTTACTAAAATCTTTTAAGATGCTTGGTTCTCAAGTTACAGGGAGTTCAATTTTTGAAAAAAAGGAAAGAAAAGAAAAAAAAATACCTTACGTGTTCGGTTATGACGGCACAGTGGCTATCCTAATTGTTAGAACTCAAAAAAAAATCAAGAACTTAAAGAGAGGTTCTTTCGTTTTTTTCGTAAAACCTCTCCTAATGGAGTTATTGGCCTTTAAAAAAAATACCGTTTTACCTTACGTCATGACCTACTTTATTTAGGACGTGCGGTAATGTCATTTAACGTAGGTGTTTGTGAGATAACTATTCGACCACGGGGGACGCCTATATTGCCGCCAGCCGGAATTGAAGGCGCATCGTAAACGGTGGCGAAGACCTCACCGCTATGCATGTAAGCGAATGCCCGCGTTTTCCTGCGAAAATTTTTCTCGCAGAAGTGGCGATTATAGAGAGAAAAGGTTTTATCTAAACCTGAACTTCCTATTTCATGGCTAGCATAGCTTTTCATAGTTTTCAAATGATTGAATTGGATGATTTAGGTTCACCAAATCACGATTATTTTTTCCTTATGATTTTCCGCAATTTTTCCGATCCTTGTCGAGTGATTTCATGATTTCAAACACTCCAAGTTTGAGGAATTTTTGAGATAATCATGGTCGTAACTATTTTTTTACTGCAAGGCTCTAAGTCTGGCCATTTATGATGTTCTGAGAGGTAAGTATACTGATTCAGCAAGCATGGATTGTAGAAAGGTAAACATTCCAATTAATTGGAAAGAGTACATCGCAGCACTTACATATTTATTACTTAAGAAAAAGAAAGGGGAGAGAAAAAGAGACAGCGAAATTGAAGTTGCATCATTTGAAAAACCAATCAACAAAGTAGTGGCGTAAATTAGCGAGTAATGCAATCGCATCAGATAATTTGTTGACAATTTGTAAATACAATTCTAGCTGAAGCGCACTTCAACTATGCATTCACCACTGCAAAAATTTCAGAGGAAATCGACGAGATCAGCGTGCATGGAGGCTATCTTCATTTAAATCTTCCGTCACATTCTTACGGCGCAATGATACAACAATTTGAACTCTCAGGAATGCGTGAGGTATCACGCCGCATTTGAAGACGTTTTCAAATCAGCCAAATTCCGGTACCTGGAATATCGTTTTGCATAGTCAAATATACTTTTGTTATATTCCGTACCACTCGTTTATTTTTAATCCTCGTAGAAAAACCACACATTTGTAAATACAATTCTAGCTGAAGCGCACTTCAGCTATGCATTCACCACTGCAAAAATGTCAAAGGAAAGCGACACGTCCAGCGTGCATGGAGGCTATTTCCATTTAAATCTTCCGCCACATTCTCACGGCGCAATGATACAACTATTTGAACTCTCCGGAATGCGTGAGGTATCACGCCGCATTTGAAGGCGTTTTCAAATCAGCCAAATTCCGGTACCCGGATTATCGTTTTGCATAGTTCATGTTTTTTTGTTTCCATTTCTAACTGAGAATCGCAAATTGATTGCATCCAAATTGAGGAGCAGAACACTTTTACATCTTAAGTGACCCCCAAGAGTTTTAATTGACCCCCTGAACGGCAGAAAGTAGCCCCTGAGGAGGGGGGCCTCGCCCCCTCCAAAACTTTCTCAAGATTCCTCTTTGGTCGCAAAGTTGACGTCGATTCTCCAGAAAAAGACGGTTTTCCAGGTAATCGACACTGAGGACTCTGAATTTCATGGTCCTTAAGCTCCGCTAACCGCCCTTTTGGGCATAAACCGTCTTTTTCTGGAGAATCGACGTCAATTTTGCGACCAAAGAGGAATCCTGAGAAATTTTTGGCGGGGGCGAGGCCCCCTTCCTCAGGGGGTTACTTTCTGCCGTTCAGGGGGGTCAATTAGAACTCTTAGGAGTCACTTGCGACTGACACTTTATGACACATTGACACACGCGCTCTCGACTTATAACCATATCTTAAAAACGGGATATAGCGGGTGTAAAAACTCCGAATTAATGAAAAGCGTTGTTTTTTACACTCCCTGGTAAAAATTGGCGATAGGAGCTGCGTTTCAAAATACCATAGGAGTTCTTATAGCCGACTGAAGAGGGCGATAGAAAATCATATAGCTGGCTGTAGAAAGTGGAAAAAATCATACGGCCGGGCTACACGAAGCGATAAAAAATTATACAGCCGGGCTATAGTTCTTATCGCCGGGCTTTACACTTTATCGCCTGGCTGTTGCTTTTACGCCATCGGCTATAAAAGGCTGTAAGAAATTGTGTAGAAATTTGTGTGCTTTGTAAATCCTTAAGTTTGTACGGAACCACCTTAATATTTACAAAACACACGTTATATTTTCCTTCAATACATATTTTTTTTTCATCAATTAAAACGAGAATAATCCATACAGGATGTGCAAACATTTCAAAGTCATGAGTTGAAAAACGCTGACTCCGCGAGATTAAATATTAGAGCCTAACACAAAGCGGAGCGGCGGCGCACTGGCGCCTACAAACCTAAAAGGGATAATTCACGCATTGCGCAATGCGTGAAGTATCCCTGTTAGGTTTGTAGGCGCCAGTGCGCGTTTCGCGCTGGCTGCCCGCCGCGCCGCAGCGTACCGCGGCGCTTGAAGCAACTATTTCACACCGAAGTCACATCCTTCAAAAGGACGGAGCTTTCCTCGCAAAATAAATCAAGATACTGCGGCCCCAAGAGAGAGCGGTAGTCCAAAAACTCACTAAGTCCTAGCATCCGTAATTAATAACGTTTAGTATACACTTTATCGCCAGGCTGTTGCTTAATCGCCATCGGCTATAAAAGGCTATAAAAAATTGTGTTGCCGGCTATAGAAGCTATATTGGAAATCTTACAGCCGGCTGCAGGTCTATGGTTTTTTGGAACACAGATTCTACTGCCAATTTTTACCAGGGCTGACTCCTAGGTATGCTCAATTCACACAATGCAACTTTTCTTCCAACTTCATCGGATAAATTAAAATTTTTACTGAGCAATTCAAATACGATAAATTTCCATTTAATTGAGTCCGAAGGAGAAGTTAAACCAATAATTTTATTGAATCGGGTGAAACGAGGTAATTTCGTCTAAAATGGTCATTTACATTTAGGGACATTTTCCTGTATTATGCAGTAGAGTGCATTCTTACGAACAATAGAATTCAATCTTCGAAAATCGGCATTACTCCAAGTTCGCGGCAATATGCGTGAAGATATCCTATTGGCTATATTTTTGCGACTCCTCAGCCATTGACCAATAACGTAGCTACAACTGTCCAGCATTGCCTCATGGTACATTTTAATCTGTAGCTTTCCGAATTTTTCGCCTTTATTTACGTTGTTTCCCGGCGATTTCGATAGGAAAATATTTCTTTTGCCGTTTACAGCTTCTATTTTTCCCCAACTCAATTCTGGAATTAATTTCTTCGTTCCCGTGATGTAATTGAATAATCCCTTATTAGAGTTCAATTGACATCCTTGCAACGTGGTACTTGAAGATACCTTGCCGTGTCAAAACAAAACACACAAGAGACCGCTTGAATTGACACGCGTTAATCAACATCAAATTAATTAATTTTAGCTGGTTAATGTAATAATTTTCTTTAGTGTTTAAAGTCTATCAAGCATCACAGTATGAAAAAACATCCTACTGCTCGTGCTCTCAACTTTTCAAATCTTTAACAAGTGTTTGTCAGGTGAGATAACCTCCAAGTTTGTCTCTATGATAATATCTTCATTATCAGCAATTTTTATTTCAGCTTCAATTAAACTTTAATCGGCAGAATGAAAGTCACCCGGCACGTATTGCGAATCATTGCTTCGATCATCATCGTCTTTCTATAAAATTATCGTATGCGATTGGTCAGTCTTAAACCACAAGAGCTTTACAAATATTTACCGCATAATTAGGAAGATAAATTTTGCTAAAACCGTCAGTATCCATTTCTTTGAATTTTATACCCTTGTTGAAGGGTATCTCAAAGAAAAACTGTGTTTAGTAACAGATGAACTCAGATGTTTTATTCTATCCAGGAGTCAACCATGGAAAGGACATCAACGTTTACAAACTCTCACGTCCTTTCTAAAGATCTACTGTTTTAATTTGCACCGTTTTGAAACACAGGTGTGTGAATTACTCCTCAAAATCGTTGTACAGCTCATCTTTGTGATCTATGCATGAAAGACACAATTTTCAGACCTCTTTAGCCTAGAGAAAGAAAAGGAGGTATTCGCATCATTAGGATTGTTTACCGGCCAAGACGTAGGTTTTCTAACATTTTTTTATGAAATAAAGTCTGAACTCTGAAACTAGCCAGTAAGTAAATGGAAACAATCATTCCATATTGTCTTCATTTACTTCCTACATGGTAAAGTCAAGGAGATAGTTTCAGGTGAGACGTATAATCCAAAGTTACCCACTCTTCGCTAGCTGCTTCATCTAGAGAGATGTCTACTTGCGGAACCGTTTGAAAAATTTATTTTATTTATTCAAAGATATTATTCTTTAGCTGCAATAAAACCACTGCTGGTCTGGCCATATCGACGGCGAAAGTCCGCAAACACTTATTTCGTTTGCGGTGTCTTAAAATCTCCAACTCTATGTTATTTTTTTAAAAGAGAACAACTGGACATCATTCCTTGAAGTTTATTCAGAATTTTTCTTCTCACAGAGAAGAAAGATCATGGCAGTATTAAAGAATTGCCGTTGAGTAGTTTTCTATTTAAAAAATGAACATGACAGGAAGTCTGCGACGTAGCAAACTGAGTTATGTGATTGCTGATTTACCCTGTCGATATATGTAAAGTTTTATCCAAATATTAACCTCATCATTTGTGCCTTTTGTTTGGTTCTAGTGATTCTTATGTGCCAATGAAATGGAGATGTCACCGTTTGTGCTGGCCGTGCTCCTCCTCCTGTTTGTTGCCAGTGACGCAAAAAAGAAACCAAAATCGGTCACAACTGTGATTGATGCCAAATGGGAGGAAACTCCCGTAGTTCTTGAAATCTCTGAGTTCATCGCAGAAGAGAGCAATGATTTATTTTGGAAGTTTGTAGAAGCTGTCAATGCACTTGAACCACCGCTCATTGACTTGGGTAAGTCTTCGTTTTTTGATTTATGACTTTCTCATTAGAGTTCTTCTATTTTATTTTTTCAAAAACGAATGTGACTTCAATGTGCTGCAGGGGTGCAAAAAATTCTTGACCTCCTGACAAGGCGGGTCGCAATTGATCGCGTGGGAAAATCGGAAGGCCCCGATAAACGGTGCTTTCAAATAGGTAGGAAAACCGGCAAAGTCGCGTTTTCATTTGCGAAACAGTGGTGAAAATCATCTGTTTATCGCAAAATTTCCTCAATTTAAGTACCTATATGACAGAGCCGTACCAAAGTTTTTTTTTGTTTTTTTTATCTGAGGAAAAAGTGGTTTTTAAAATAGGAAGGCAAAGAATTTTCTACATCCCTGCTGCTCTGGTAAATTTTTTCGAAAATAATGAGACATTGTTCTCGTGGAGCAGCAATCAGATTCATTCACGTATGCTCTTTCCATAAAGTCTTTTGAAAGCCTTATACAGCTGAATGGTACAATAGTCTGTTGCAGTGATAGGTTCAAACATGTGGTTGTTGCAAGGATTTCTCAATTAAAGAGAGTGTTGGTGATTTTCAACATGCGTTTTTTCAGTGTAAAACTGATATTCTCACCACAGATAGAGAATGCTCATCAGAGTACAAACTTTTATTTCTCAACTGTCTACATTATATTTGTAGCTCTCTTCTCACCATATCTTTCTTGCCATTAGGTGCCATTATCAAATTCTTTGTTTTTAAGTAAGTACCTCTCATAAACAACACCAAGACTACAAATACTTCATGTAAGTAGGTACTTTTTCGGAAAAGTAATTATTTCTGGCTCTATAAAAAGTTTTAATCGGCAAATATTTTATGTTTTTATCTAAATAACCTAATGATTCTCTTTTATCAGAGACGGACAAGCAGAAATATGATGTTGCAATTGCAGTGGCCAGTTCTCTCATTTCACCAGCACGAATATCACTGCTGAAGCTCTCCTTGGCTCTGCACGTATATTCACCACTGATCGAAATGTACGCGCAGATGGGACGGCAAGTAGGGATTGCGTGTCCAACAGCTGCTGTCCTCGCAGGGACCACTGCTTGCACAACTGGTGACCTCCGTTCTACCCTTGATAAACTTTCCCAAGGTAAGCAGTCCTTTTAATCACCGAAATAATAAAACATTATAAGCAGACAATCACTTTATCGCTACAGTTTCTTGATTGCTACCTATAATAATTTTTGTCTGCTCTATAAAGTTTGATCTTTATTGAGTTTGATTCATGACATTTTTTTTTATTAATTTTAATGATCTACTAAAATTTTACCTAGGTACACTTTTTATACTTGACAGATAAAAACTCTCATTATTTGCTCTTTCTTTCATATTTTATCAAATGAATTAGAATTAATTGGACATCTTTTGATGGGTCATTTCATGATGAGGAGGTTAATCAAATTTAGGAACTGCAATTTTAAGCTTTTAAATTTTTACTTCTGTGAAAGAAATTTTCAAAGGCTTCTCATTTTTCCCTCATGGGCATTACTGATAAATTTACTCTGATTTTTCAGTAATTTACTCTGATTTTTTTCCCCCCCATCTTGCATCAAAGTAATGTTCCTTTTTCCACCAGGTGAATCAAGGTTGGAAACCTTCCGTGTGGATCACCACTATCCAGGTTCAGAGAATCGGTCGATCACAGCTGTACTGTATGGAGAGCTAGGCACTCCAGAGTTTACTGACTTCCATGCAATTTTAAAATCCGAAGCAGAGTTAGGGCGCATAGATTATGTTATTCGGCACCATGTACGAGAGAGGCCCTTGCGAAGGGTGCGGCTGTCAGGCTATGGAGTTGAGCTTGCAATGAAGTCCACTGAGTACAAGGCACAAGATGACTCAGTCGTTAAAGATGGCGGAAACAAGGAAGAAGAAGAAGACGAAGAAATTGAGGGCTTCAACTTTAAGAGGCTCAAGTACGTTTATTCAATTTTGGATTTAATGAGAAGTAATTTTGATAGATTTGAATAAAAGTTCAATGTGTTTCGAAGTGTAAAGTGTACATGTAAATATTTGATTACCCAAGAGGTCACATTAAGTATGTCTCTTGTGAAATCCTAAATTGCTAGTTTGATGGTTTGCTAGTATCTCTGAAAGATATGCATATATTTACTAATTTACTAATTTACTTTATGGTCCTAATAAGCTCGACTACAAAAATCAGCTGACCAAGTTATCTTAAATTTATTTTTTGCTTTCTCTTAAAATCACTATCATAGGAATGTTTCAAAATTGTTCTCTAGCATTGTGGCGATTTGCAAAAACTGTGGTTTTAATTTTGTTATTTTCTTGCACATTTTTCCAGCTTTGCAAGAACAGTCACTGTAACACACGTCAGCAGGAGACTTGTAAATTATATTTATGGCACTTATTTACAGTCAAGTGGTCATTGGGATCACATCTGATTTTGAGCGTATGCCTGGAAGTTATTTAAATTTGCGTTTACAAGAAGCCTAAAAACGTTCCTTTCATTCTTCTCTAAATTTTTTTACTTTAATGTATTTTATTGTTTTTTTCTAATTTTCAGGTCGCTATATCCTGATAAAAGTGAAGATCTAGAAAAGTTTAAAATAAACTTGCTCGAAACATTAAGTGAAATGGCCCCCCTGAAAGTATGGCAATTCCAAGAATTGAGCTTGCAAGCAGCGCAAAGAATTTTATCGTCCCCACTCGAAGATGCCTTGCAAACCTTCACACACATAGCTCAGAATTTTCCAATGCAGGTAAGATAAAAAATAAATCAGAGTACATAGTGCCTTGTGCCACACTAATATCATTTTGTAAATGGTTTATCTTTTGCCCATGGTATATCAGCATTCAGATGGCACATATTTAGTTTTTGGTGTACTATTGGTAAAGTATTACTGCAGTTCAATCTGACTAGCAGAATCTCACAAATAATAAGAATTTTAATTTTTTTAATTACACTGATACCAGTATTTCTCTTTTGGGAGCTGTTGGATGGTCTCAAAAAGGTGTCAACCATATCAAAATTTTTAGACCTGAATCTTCAGTCTGGTTATTTGTCTCGGATGACCTCCATGTATGTAGTAAGAAATCAAGAATTTTATCATAACGCCCAATTTTTTGCAGTCAATTTGACTGAACATGCCAAAACACTGATAATAACAGTTTAGTTAAAAAAAAAAACCTTCATCTCATTTTTATATTCAGTACTCTCTCTCTACATTAAACGGCAAGCTCTCTGCAATGATGGAATCATCTGATCTGCATGCCTTGTATTCTCGTTGAGTGCCTCGCATTATAACAGAAACTTATCTGTACTTTACAAAAAATCGTTCAGTCTATTGCCGATTCATTACAGAGAGAGAACACCGAAAACAAAATTTAAATGTATACTGAGATTTTCCACCATGTCTGAATTGATGTCTAGGATTAGTGTAAGTTGACAGAGATTTGTTCTTTTTTTCTTTTGTTCCTAGTTCATCATTTTGTAATGTTTGTTCCAGGCAAGGTCTCTAGTAAGCACCACTGTGAGTTCAGAATTAAAGAGTGAAATTGAAAAGAACAAGGACAAATTTGTAGGAAACTTGAATTTACAGCCGCAAGACACTGCTTTGTTCCTCAATGGGCTTTTCTTTGACATGGACATCACAGATATTATGACAATCTTAGAGTCTATCAAATCAGAACAGAAAATCATGGAAGGGCTCTACTCAATAGGTGAGTCCCTTTATTCTTCCTTGATGAAAAAATGTAAGTATTTGATGCATCAAAGAGGAGCTACCCTGGAAGTAGAAAACTTTTTAAAGTTTATTAAAGTGCAAAAGTGCAAAAGAATCTTCTTCTTTTCGTCAAATCTTCTGAAATAGCCATCACTTTTATTTGGCTCATCTAGTTGCATTTCATGTCCTTCATCACAAGATCAAATATTCGAAAAAATTTTATTTTAAGGAATTTCCAAGGAAGGCTTAAACTCAAATTTTAATTTTTTGTGTTCGTAAATAATTTTGAATCTTTTGTGAGGAAGGAAAAGCAATTCACAACCAAAGCCCAAAAATGTGAAAATTTATTTGTAAATGATTGCCCGTGAGAAAATATTAGAAATCATTTTTAAAAAGGATTCTTTCGGAGTGATGTGAATCTCATTTGAATTTTATTGAGAAAAATCTCTGTGTACTTCTGTTTCAACTCAAACCGGGTCTATACTTGTGAGAGGAGAGAACAAAAAAGAAAAAGATTTAAAATCAGATACAAATGCTGATTCAGTAATTAATTCATGATCTTATCTAAAGCATTGCAGAATTGATACAATTGATACATTAAAAGAAGAATGGCCTCTGGAGGAAACTATCTGCAGTAGAGAGAGAGAGACTCTTTCTTCTCCTCGGGAATTTTCTTTTTCTAGATTTGTGATGTATGTAATTTTTTCTACAGGTGTAACAGAGGAAAAAGTGTTCAACAAACTCCTTGCACTTGATCTCTCTATGTCTGGCACTAAAGATTATGCAATTGATATCCGAGATTCAGCCATTAAGTGGGTAAATGACATTGAAAATGATAAACAGTACAAGCGGTGGTCTACATCATTGCTGGAACTTCTGCGTCCAACATTTCCTGGCCTGCTTCGCAGCATCAAAAGAAACTTGTACAATCTGGTTAGTCTCATTTACCCTCAACCCCTCTCTCCATATAGAAGCATTTACCTCTTTACGTTTAATTTTAAGTTACATAAAATCTAACTCATTCTCTTATTCAGTCTTATGGAGTATTAGTCCTTTATATTTTGTGTCAAAACCTGCAAAACAAAAATTTGGAGTTATCTCGTTTTGCAACAAAGTAGAGTTTCCTCCCTTCCCCTTCATTCCAATTGAAGCCATAATGGGAAACTAAATGTTAACCATGAGAAACTTACAAACATAAAAAAGAGGTTTTAGAAAGATGCTTGAGTTACTTGCTGAGTTTTTTTTTTTCTGCAAATTAATTTTTACACACATTCTGAACGGTTTTTATTAGTCCTGTCATATTTCTTTCTATAATATAAAATCATAAGATGTAACACATAACGCTTGAGCAGTTGGCTATTCCCTCCACTCTATAGCCCAGGTTTCACCCTTCATCACTCATTTTAACCTTTTATTACATTTATTTCCATATCACTTTCCAAATTTGTTTAATTTTACATTCCTCCTACTTTTTACACTGCCTGTTTTATATTTCTTTTAATTATCTACCTCATTTTATAAACATGATGAGAACACCCCACAATCTTGATTATTTTAAAAGTCGCAATACGCCTCCGAGGGCTGGACCACGGAGCGGTCAGAGCGCGTAGCCCCCTGTTTATATTATTCATGATTCAAATACGTAACCACCAATTGCTAATCCCATCTTACAGGTGATAATCTGTGATCCAGCAGACACAAAATCATGGCCGCTGCTGAAGCTAGCAGAGTCGTTTATTGTGCATACGGCACCTTTGCATGTGGGTTTGCTGTTTTCCGTTCCAGACAAATTGACTGGTCACGAAAACGGAGCCGTAGCACTTTTCAACGCATTCAACTACATAGCAGAAGAAAAAGACTCCTATAAAGCGCTGTCTTTCATCACAGATGTATGTATATTGTTCAAATTTCAGAAGTTTTGTCACAGGTCCCAAGAAAAGGCAAATTCATTTTAATTTTGATTTAAAGGAAGTAAAAACGTATCTATATGCTTTGCTCTCCTCGTTAAATCAACTAACAGCAGGAAGTAAATTCATCTCGTATCATCTATTTTTCCCAGTAACTTTTTTACCAGATGCTTTAATACCCACCACTAATTAAATCTAGAGTTCTTATCAACTGAAAAATGCTCATCATTAAGAAAATTATACAGGTTCTGTTTTTAAAGCAAATGGTAGCCACTTTGTTGACAATGTTTATGAAAGCCTAGTTTTTACAAGAGCACTTTTTTTGCGTTAGCCGTTACTTTTTAAAAGTGAAACTTTGTTGAATTGAGAAATGTTATCTTGTGTTTATTTTCTAAAAGGTTTATGCAGCCATTGACACTCCAAGGGATGTCACTCCTGCTGATGTGAAGAAAATGTTGAAAACAAGGCACTCCGATGCTGACCTGGAAGATATCTTTGGTGCAGATACAGAGTACAACACAGGCCGAAAACTTGCTGCAGATTTCATCGCTCATTCGGGTTTCCGATCACAGATGCAAGTTCTACTTAATGGTATTCCACTTCCGGAAAAATTACTTAATGCCGGTGATTTTGAAGAAGCAGTGCTTACAGAAATCATGGCGCAAACACCCACCATACAGAAAGCAGTGTACCGAGGAGATTTAACTGATAGTGATGATGTCATTGATTGGCTCATGTCCCGGCCCAACGTTATGCCACGGTTAGTTCATGTTTTTGGCTCTCCATAAAGGCATAAAGAGAAGGGGTTGGCAATCATTTTAGGGTCTGTTTGATTTGTTGATGTGAATGTTAGTTTTGTGTTTTTTACAACTTAGTAAAACCTAATTTAACTTAACTAAACCTATCCCAAAGAAATTTAGAATTTAACATTTTACAGAACCTTTTTTCATACGGCTTTTTTTAGATGCTCAAAAGTTAAGATCCTGAATAGGGCCATGTTGTTCAATTTTACCATGTTGGTCTGAATAACCAGATCAATGTAGGCACACAATCAACGGTGAGCCAAGAAAAATTGCATTTAGCTCACAATGGGGATGTTGCATCCAAAAGGGATATCAACAATGAAACTCCTAATTCATGTATATAGTTTGCAGTGTTTTAAAATCTCTTTTACAAGAGGACACATATAAATGAAATTAAAATTTCATTTTTCAGCCTTACTGTCCTCGGAATTGAAATGTAGCAAGTTTGATTCTTAAAGGTTGTCACGCTCAAGAGGCAACAAAGAACATTATGTCCAGCAACAAAATTTAGCCAACCTCAACTCCCTTTTTTTTATATACAGAGAGCAGTGTCAAGTTCATTTCATTGAACCAAGTATGAGTAATTCATTTTGTCATCTATTTTGCTCCAAAACCAATCAATATGGACTGTAAGTGATCAGTGTGGATCTTTCATCACTATAAGAGAACTTTTAGTTTATACATATTTGCATCAATGGAGTTAAAATTTGTTTACTTGTCTCCGCAGTTTGAACGAAAGGATCTTGAACTCAGAGAAAAGCAATTTCATTGACCTATCAAATCTAAATTATGATTTCATTCCCTACTTAAATGAGGAGTCAAAACCTAGTGGAAAGCCGATACTTTTGACACACTGGATCGTCGCAAATCTGGAGACAGAAGCTGGCCGCACACTCCTCCAAAATGCTCTTACTTACATGGTTAGTTAAGTAATGTTCTCAAACGAGTTTAATTAAATCACTTGAACGTATCTCCTCATCTTTGCAGGTACAAAATGATTATCCAGGGTATTCAGTTTTCATAGAAAAATTTAGCATGCAATTGAACAGAAGTATCGAGAGAGAAAAACATCTTTAAAAAGTAGTCTATGATTATGCCTAACAAAGTTGCTCCCTAAGAGACTCAGCTGATTGAAATTTACCCTCTTACCATTACCTTTTCTTTGTAAAATCTTACATTGCTAGAGTTATCGTTGAAGTTGACTGTATTTTGTCTTTTATTCCATAATATTTAGGAAAAACTAATATTTGAGGAAAAAAGTAGGATTATATATCTCCTCATCTGTGGAATTGATTCATTTCATGTGGCTTTTATCAGTAATTATGACTCCATTCCCCCCCTTTTTTTCTTTCTTTAAATATGACTCTTACCACATATGTATCAATATCTGAGTGTCCTGCAGGTGGATTTCTTATTGCTTTTGAGTGTCTCAATATTTCCTTCTTTGGTGGTTTTTAGGAAGCTGGCGGGAACAGTCGAATAGGTTTGATCATTAATCCTGATGAAACCTCCTCCACCAAATCACAAATTGTAAATAAACTGGCTCTAGCTTCTCTTCTGCACAAAAGTAATTTTGAGGTCTCCCTTCCGTCTGCCAAGAAACCCATTAAATCAGTAAATGCCATTCTTCAGTACGCGAAGGACCTTCAAAGCGCAGGAGAGAGTCTCACTTTACAGAATGTAAGTATGAAGGTTTTAAAAAGCTTATTGAGTTTTTATTGGCAAAATAGCTGAGAGATAATGTTGTTTCAAAATGGTGAATTCTATCCTATATCATGCTTTATCATTGAAATTCAGAGAAACATCTTTCCCTTATTTACTTTCAGGTGATAAAAAGAGTCTTCACATAATCAGAATTTACTTAAGAAATGAAAGTAGGTATAAGTACTGTAGCTGAGTATTTATATGCCATCTCCTCTTACTTAATAATACTTCTGTTTCATTTCCACCTGATCAATTGACCTCATGTCTCCCAATTTCATTTCATATCCATTCATCTAGCGATGTCAATTGCACTGTAAAATCATGCTGTATTTGGCAGCTACAGAATCAAACATGCACACTCACTGATTTAGAATGTATATTGTATTTTTAGATTTTGTAGAAGATTTTTTGTAGGTTGACAGTTTTTCTTTGGCAACTAAAGGTTTTAATTTGTCCTAGGATATCGATTGGGATAAGATTGATGAGGCACTGAAGGCTCATTCTGCGTTCGTCTCAAACACACTGAAATTAGGAACTGGTGCCGCAGGTGTGGTCACAAACGGTCGTGTAATTGGTCCCCTTGATGAGGGTGAAACACTTATCACTGATGATTTTGCCCTACTGGAACGCTATACCCTTAGTTCCTACACAGATGAGATCTACAATGTTCTCAAGAAGAACATTGAAGGTAATCAAAATCTTATTTTTGATATTGTAGTTTAAACGGTTTGTTTTCTACTAAATTCATGAAATGTAATCATCTCATAATTTTTTTGACTTCTCATTTCTATGATACCAGCATATTGATGATTGCATAGAATTGGTTATCTATAAATGTATGACCCGATTCTTTACAATGCTTGAGACAATTGATTTGACATTTGAAGACCTGTAAAAACGCTCTCATAATATTGTTTTGCAATGTTTACAGGAAAAAAAGAGATAGACCAGGGACCAAGCAGCAATATGCAATTCAGAGACTGTTATGCTTACTTGACTTTGAAGAATTCACTTCAATTTCGGTTTAAAACTGAAACTGTAATTATGTTCTCCTTGCGTTTGATTTTATATACATTTTTACATATTTTTGTGTCTTTTTTGCAGATGTAAGCCTCCTAACCACTGAGGTCTTGACCAGAACAGTTTCACTTTTAGTATCAAGACCTCAAACGAAGAATAGATTCCAGATTCCAACACTGGATGAGAAACATAGGTATGTAAGTTGTTGCTGTGATGCGGTTTTTTTTTTTTTTTTTTTTTTTTTTTTTTTTTTTTTTTTTTTTAAAGCTACATCCATTATCATCTTTTCTGCAATTACCCATTCTTTTTTTTCATTCATGCTCTTTACTAAAATTATTTGTGTTCTTTGTGTGAATGTACAAATGCTCGTTGAGGTTATATCAAATCAACCATAATAATCTAGGACTCACCTCTAACAGTACCATGATTAAATCTATAAAGGGGTGTTTTATTTCGAATCATTTCGTTGCACAAATATGTCTTCAATTTTGAATTATCCTCACATTAATACTTTGGCAGGATGCTCAATTGAATGGCTTTTACAGAGGAAAAGTATGCTAAGTGTAATTTATTAAAATACGGTAAATATAACTGTAAATTTATAATTTATAATATATTATATGTACATTATACATATATTAATAATTTTTAAATTACAAATGACAGCCAGAATCAAAATTATGATATAACTGCAAGTCCACCCAATCAGAACCAATTTCATTATTTTTCAAAATATTTTGCTCTTTCTTACTTTAACGATTTTTTGTTCTAGCATGATTAAATTACCTGCCAAAAATTCTAGTCAACCTGTGTTCGATATAGTTGTAATAGTTGATCCTGTTTCACGAGGTGCACAGAAAATTGGTCCTATCCTTCAAGTTCTCTACCAAGTGCTCAACGCCAACATCAGAATATTTTTCAATTGTGTTGAAAAAAACAGTGATATGCCGCTTAAAAGGTAACTATTGGCTCTTTCTGTTTTCCAAAATCATTTAAAGTAGAGTATAGTCCAATATTCAATTACAATTACCAAGTTTCGATGTTTACAATCGAATCAAAATTACCCTCCTCCAAAGAAGAAAAAATAGGCTGAGACAGATTTCCCTGGATCAGCCTATTATTTATTTGATTAAAGCAGCCACGTGTATGGCAGTCGTGTATTCATTTTAAACCGGCAGGTTGTCCACTATCAGTAAAAACTTGGAAATATCAGGAAACTGGATGTTATCAGGAAAATGTACGGAAAATTGGTCTTTAATTTGAAAATTCCGATTGCCTCAAGCATTTTTCAAACATGTGATTCAATTCATCAAATATATTGATTTTTTTTAAAATCAAACCAGGGTCAATTTATTTGCGCAATAAATCAGGAAAATCCAAAATTAAATTCTAGTAGACATCCTGTAGCATTAAGCTAGTCCTAAATCAATTTTGTGAAATTTTTAGTGTACTCTTACATAGCATTAAATTTGATGAAATCATTTGGTGTTTTTTCAATTTTTTTCTCCTTGATTGCATGCCTATTTGAAAATCAAATTTTTAAAATTTTCTATCATCAGTATTTTTCTTTTTTTTCCTCCAGTTTTTATCGGTTCGTTTTAGAACCAGAGCTCCAGTTTGATGCAAATGGACGTCTCTCAAGTGGTCCTATTGCCAAGTTTACCAACATGCCAGGCAGTCCGCTGCTGACGCAGAACATGCATGTACCTGAAAACTGGCTGGTTGAATCCGTCGCCAGCCCCTATGATCTCGATAATATAAGATTGCAAGATGTAGATTCTACTGTTCATAGGTATTTGCAAGTCCGTCAGTGTTTTATGTTGAAATTACCTTAAATGTAATTAATTCAATGATATTATATGGTGTAATGAATCTTTCTCTGAATAATGAACAAATTGCGGTGTGTCAAATTTTGTGACCATTCACTCAATGATTAAATGTACCAAACTGTTTTATTATCTTAGGAACATTGCTTTCTCTGAGTGGTGAAAAAATCAATCAGGACTCAAACTTGAGACCTCACGGAAATTGATCGGAAAAACTGTCTGCCAAACATTCATGATACATAGTTGTCTCTTCAAAATTTAAATGATAACTTCAGTATTGTGCAAAATTAATTATTGCTGTGAAATGAATTGTGTCTGGTCTAACACTCTTACAACTTATTTAGTATTGATAGCACTTGTGAAGCACTTTGTCAGTAAACTGTTAGCCCAATCAAAAATGCCTTATGTTGATAAAGACAATGTAATTGTGAATTACTTTTGTATCATTTTATTGTTTGATTAAGTATGTTTTTATCTCTTCCAGTGAGTACGAATTGGAGTATCTGTTGCTGGAGGGACATTGTTTTGAAGCAACGCTGGGTAATCCACCGCGAGGCCTTCAGATCACCCTCGGCACTGAGACGCAACCAGTCATGGTAGACACAATTGTGATGGCAAATCTTGGTTACTTCCAGCTCAAAGCAAATCCCGGCATGTGGATCCTTCGACTGAGACAAGGTCGCTCAAGTGAGATCTTCGATATTGTTAGGTGAGTCTAAAATTAGTTTTGTATCAATTCCTCTGTTATCAGTTTTAGGTATCATCAGTATACCTGTTTTTTTATGGTGCTTATTGCTGCATTTTTTGTGCATTGCAAAATCCTTTCCTTCTGTGGATAATTGGAAAGCTAATACGAATTTTGCACAAAGAGAACTGCAAATTGCAAACCTTCATACATCACTAAAATCCTGTGTTATGATAGCCTCTCAGTTGGACTGTTTGATGTTCAGAAGAAAATTAAGAAGCATGAGCAAGAAACATTGCAGCGCATATTTTTTTTTAAAGTAGATATGAAATCCTTCTCTTTTTCTTTAATTTGACCGTAATGAGATGCTGTTGAATATCTCATTAGTTGTGCATATTTTATCACGACAGAACTGAGTATAACTGAAAATTTGTTCCTAGAATGTTTCATTCCAATAATATCCATGAAATATATATTTCAACAGAATGACAAGAACTTAGAAAGTAGGAGAAATCTATAAAAGCCATTAAAATTTTACTTACTCTCCATTAGTATCACTAAAACAGTATGACCTGTGAATTGAATGTTTGTGCCCAACATCCTCAATAAGTTCAATGAAAGTCATGAAGATTTTTGCTCAGAAATCTTAAAAAGTTATGAATTATGAAAATTCAAGGAAACAAGTAGCCTCGTTCAAATATGTAGGCTGGGTAACTGAGTAAACTCACTCTCATGCATGATAATTATCTTATTTATCTTTTTATTGCCTTCAGCGGAATTAACTTTCTTGTGATCAATGAACATTTCATGATCGTAAAATAAAAGATTTTTATAAAGTCCATATTTATATCCTCTCAACTTTGCTAACAGTTACTTAATGTTTTTAGTCACGAAGGCTCAGATACTCCTGAAGGCTCAGCAGATATCAAGGTTCTCATCAGCTCATTCCGATCTCATGTCCTAAAACTGAAAGTGCAGAAGAAACCCGACAAGCTAAATGTTGATCTCCTAGGAGATGAAGATGACAACAAGTCTGGTATCTGGAACTCTATAACCAGGTGAGGACTTCAAAGAATGTTAAAATCAGTACAACGTGAACACCATTGAAGTGAGCAAGCAGAGATTTTTGACAGGTTAAGAATGTCTAATAAAAATTATCAAAATTCTTCAATCAAGGGAGAAAATAAATCTGTTATGAGAAAATAAATCTGTTATTTCTCTTTTTACTGCTTGCGTACCAACTACCAAATGCCCCTGCTCTCTGCTCCTCCATGAGGAAGGATCGACTTAAGGGGCCACAAAAATGTTTTCCCTCTCACAGGACAAATAATTTTCGTCTTCAAATTCTATAGTAATAGATACACTTATAAGTATCTACTCAAATTTTGATTCCTTTGTTAGGAGCTTCTGTGTATCATGAAAAAATGAAGTAAAATCTGCTAAAATATAAAGTTTTATACTTACAAGATAATGAAAAGGAATGATGCAAAATACTGGCAAAATATTTTTAAGGTCATCGTGAAACCAAGTGTGGTGGAAGGAATCGAGTCACAAGAGGACTAACGAGGTTATTCACTTACTCGGAGGAGGTTAAATTCCTCCTTAAAAGAAGCATGACATTTTATTATCTATCACCTTACAAGCTTTCATTGTCTCCTAAAAAAAATTTTATTTATATCTACAAAATGTAATTCAGTCACATTTTGTTGAATAATTAATTAAATAGGAAACTAATGTATTGACAAAGAAGTAGGAGATGACATACACGAGGTTCTAGGGTGGCGGATAAATCAACTCAAAACAAGAAAAAATTCTCATTCTTAGCGCCATATTTCCTCAACCTATGTCATCTCAAGCCCCCCCCCCCCTTTTCATTTCCTCTGAAATTTATTTACTTTTAAATCTAATTTTCAGCACCTTCAGCGCATCAAAAGAAGCCCCTCAAGAAGAGGAAACCATAAATATCTTCTCTGTTGCCTCTGGACACCTGTATGAACGCTTCTTAAGAATCATGATGCTGTCCGTTATTAAACACACAAAATCTCCTGTCAAATTCTGGTTCCTGAAGAATTATCTCTCGCCCATTTTGAAGGTAATGACAACTTTGCTAGGGTATACAGAAACCTATTTTAGTCATGCGTATGTGCTTAAAGTATCACTTAGTCATTTTAGAATGAATTTAGGGAAACCTGAAAGAATTTCTCAATGAAGAGAAAATGTCAGCTGCTATGCTTAAGGGTATATCTACATTGTGATGTTGCAAAAGTTCCTATTTTGCGCCTTCTAATTTTGAAATTTTAGAGGAAGGGAGGTCTCATCAATATAAACAAAATTGCAAGGTTTCTCATCTATAATAGGATGTAATGGTGAAATTCTTGAGAGTTTTTTATGTAGAGAAGACTGCAGTTGATCCTCATCCACTAGAATGGGCCTGTTGCAAACTTTTGCTAGAGCAAAACTAAGAGTTGTTTCCTACGGATAATGCCTCAAAAATCACGATGAGCGCATCGGCAAAGTCTGAAATGCACTCATAACTTCACAATCTGCGTAAGAAATTTGCGGTTTTTTGAGCTTCCCGCTTCGAAAACGATACTACGGTACAGGTGAACATTTTGTTAGAGGAGTCGTTCCATTGGCGACAATACTCATCATGGCCGACACCAGTCCGCCAAAACACGTGTGATGGGACGAGATAACACTTGAACAGGATTAAACCATTTAACAATCGGCGTGTTTACGTTCATATTTTCCTCGCCCGCCTTAATTGACCTTGAACTCTCCTCGAATTACGCGAGGAACTGCGCAAGCGTCGGCCATGATGAATATTGCCGACGATGGAGCGACTCCTCTAACAAAATGTTCACCTGTGCAGTAGTATCGTTTTTGAAGCGGGAAGCTCAAAATAACGCAAATTTCTTACGCAGATTGTGAAGTTATGAGTGCATTTCAGACTTTGCCGATGCGCTCATCGTGATTTTTGAGGCATTATCTATAGGAAACAACTCTTCATTCTGCTCTAGCAAAAGTTTGCAACAGGCCCATTCTTAATAAAGAGACTGTGGAACAGACTAAAGTTTGCTGAAGTTCGTATGTAAGCCTGGGCAACAGAGCTACTTATCACAGAGGTTTAGCCGAATCCTTTGCTGTAAAGGCGCTGTGATGCATAACAGGTGACCAAAAGATACAAATCTTGATATAATTGATGGAGGACAACTTTTCACCGAAAATTTTGACCAGTCAGAATTTTCTTCCTGAAAAACTTGACTTCAGCTGATATTGCAATCACTTGAATTTCCCAAAAACTGCATTGAAATGTAGGTTCCAATTTAGTGACAAGTTTTCAAAAGTTTACTTCTTATAGCTGAGAATATTAAGACATCACATATTTCATCAAATTTTTGGCTGAAAGATAAAAAAAATTTGAGACAAAGCAACTGCGTACAACCCCCAATCATCTGGATCAATTGAGACCTGACCGTTTTGTATCACAGAGAAATCCAAATTATGGATAGAAAAACCTACACTCAATCGTAAACAAATATTAGTGAATTTGAAAACATGAAAGGGTTAGAAAAATGCATGTGTGGATAGCTCTGATCGGACAATTGTGCTTTTTTTTTTCTTGCCTTTTTCTGACAGTGCAACCTGAACTTTGGTACCAACATTGTATAAGGCTGCGTTTTTTGGGTTTGCGTTTTGACAGCGCATACCCATTAACTTGTTCAGTATAATCTTGAGTCCATATAATGTAGTATCTGGATAACTGGAACTTTTGTGTGAGCCCATTAATGAATGTAATCAATATTTTCTTTGTTTTTTTCTCAGGACTTTTTGCCCAAAATGGCGAAAAAATACAACTTTGAATATGAACTGGTTCAATACAAATGGCCAAGATGGCTTCACCAGCAAACAGAGAAACAACGCATCATTTGGGGCTATAAGATCCTCTTTCTAGACGTGCTGTTCCCATTGAGTGTCAAAAAAATAATTTTTGTTGATGCAGATCAAGTAGTCCGAGCAGACATGAAGGAGCTAGTTGATCTGGATCTTGGTGGTGCACCCTATGGGTACACACCTTTCTGTGAAAGCCGAACTGAAATGGATGGTTTTCGGTATGTATCATGCACGTTTTGTCAAAGAATTGGAAATTTCAACCCCACTGCAGTTTTAAGTAAAATATTTTCAGTGACGTGTGTAAAGGGAGGGGACAAGGATAAATACTTAGTGTGCATTTATTTTTATCTTCATTTTGATGTACTATCCAATGGAGAATTCGCACGCAAATTTTATATTGCTTCATCTGAAAAAGCTTAAAGAGCTGATTTTGCAGTATTTTTCATAATTTTTTCGGTTATGAGAAATAGTATAAATATAGATTTTAAAGTGAGAAAATGCGCCGCTAAGTGACATCATCTGGTGGCATTTCCCATTTAAACGCATATTTTTTAGCAGATTAGATCATTTTGTTGTATCTCCTCTAATAATTGTTCAGTTTATGGACCAAGAGTATCCTCAAGTTCAACTGACTTGGTAGCGTCCATTCAAACATGGAATTCTTCAAATTTTAGACACCTGCAAATTCTCCATTTAGAAATAACGAAAGTGAACAACCTAGTCTATGAAGTAGCATTGTATCAAATTTTACCTGAAATTGATTGAAAACCTTCCTGAAATTCTGAGGTCTGAAAGAATGGTTTGCTACCGTTTTTCTGTTTGTTTGTTTTTTAAGATTCTAAATAATCTCTATTCTACAGGTTTTGGAAGCAGGGTTACTGGCGGAATCATCTACAAGGTCGCAAATATCACATCTCTGCTCTTTATGTAGTTGACTTAAAAAGGTTCCGGAAGATTGCAGCCGGAGATCGGTTGCGAGGCCAGTACCAAGCACTGAGCCAGGACCCAAATAGTTTATCAAATTTAGACCAGGATCTTCCTAATAACATGATCCATCAAGTAGCTATTAAGTCATTGCCACAAGAATGGCTTTGGTGTGAAACATGGTGTGATGATTCTACCAAGAAGAAAGCCAAAACCATAGATTTAGTAAGTTTTGTGTCTATGATTCAACTGCAGTATTATAATATCCTTATTTTTATATCTTCATATAAAAATCATCTTTTGAAGTGTTAAAATTTTACATCAAAGCAAGTTTTCCACGAATGGTAGACATTTTTTTACTGGGGCAGTTTTGTAATTGAATGAAAGAAAAGCTTACGATTGTACCTCTGGTTTGATTGTTGAATCTATGTCAGCACGATAAGACAAAACATAGCCCTGCCTAACAATTAAATATATATTGGATAACTTTTTTCACAAAAGTGTCTTTACTTTTCAGTTTATTTTACCCTTGAGATAGGTATAATTTTACCTGAACCTATTTTTGTGATGTTATAATTTTCAAGTACTTATACAAAAAAAAATTAAAGTTTATGATTTGTTTTTCTTTGTTTCTAGCTTACCATTTCCGTTAGGTTAACTTAACTTTAGCCCAACATGAACAAGAACAATTGACTTAAGAATTATAGAATGTATCATTTTACTCTCCTGAACATAATCACCACAGTGTTGAGTGTTAGCTACCTGTGAACTATTTAGAATATAGTCATTGTCTTAACAAATATTATGATTCCTTCCTCAACGACTGATTCAGCTTTTTATTGTGTATTTCAGTGCAATAATCCGCTTACTAAAGAAGCAAAATTAACCGCTGCAATGCGGATAATTGATGAGTGGAAAGACTATGATGCTGAAATCAAGCAATTATCTCTTGAGCAAGCGCATGAAGAAGAAGAACTTGTCTCTGCGTCTGCTGATTCCTCTTCTCCTGAGTCTGGTAAGTAACTCTGAGTCTACTTTTTGAATTCATTTTGTTAATACGTCCATTTATAAATAAAACTTTGAATAAGAAAAGTTGCTTTGATCACTCAGTACTTTTTCATTCGTAACTTAATGATATCAACTCTCAGATGAAAATTTTGGTTTCTTGAAAAGTAAAGTTTTTGTCACACAATCAAATCTAAATGTTTACTTTGGCAATGAAGAGTTCTACTTGGTTAATAGTTATTATTCTGTCCAAATGATGACCCAGTTTAATTGTTTGGCAAGTGCTTTGATGAACTAGACTTTGTTACCTGCCTCAAAATGTAAACTGCCAGAGAAACTTCATGAAAAATTGAAAACAGCAGGCAATACCAAAATAAAACTTATGCTTATTTTCATTTTCCTTTTGTAAGTGTTGTAAAAACTACTTAAGTCATTGTATGTGCAAATTTTAATTTTTCTCTTGATTTTCTGTTTCAGTGATACATTCAGAATTATGACCCGTGATTCGCTGTAAATTAGCTTTAGTGTCTTTTATGTAAGTGTGTAATTTTTTTGTACAGAATAAATTTCCATTAAAATTTCATCAACGCATTTTTTTAAAAACAAATTTTAACCAATAATTTTTAAAACCTTAGGAATCTTCACAAGAAATGAAACTGGTGCGGAAAGCTTTCAATGCCCATTTACATATCATTGCTACGCACTGAAAGCAGTGCTGGTAGAATGCTTCCTATCTAAAAATTGTGAATAGATGTCTGAAATTTTAACTTATACTAATAATAATTTTTGATCACAGATCATCATGGATTGAACAAAAAATGTGTTGCAAGGAAGAATAAGGGCCTTTTTTTCTGGGCTAAAAAAAATAGCCACATGCATATGTTTGCAGCACAGACACTGAGATTGTTACTCAGAATAAGCTTCAGCTTTTTGAAATTACCATATTTTATACCATTTTCATCTAACTCTTTAAAAAAAATTCATTTATTTTTTAATTCATGATTTTATAAATATTTGTCATCACCTAGCATCGTTATGAACCAAACTTTGAACCTTAAAATTGATAAACTTGGAAGATAACTTTTTTTGATACTCAACTTTTCCTTTTCGATTCATCAAATTTGTCAAAAAAGTACTTATCTAAAGAAAATACAATGATATTTCAACAATGTGAGACTGATTACAAACACCCGGCAAAGAGTAGAGCTCTTGTTTATCTCTGTCTCCCATGTTCCAAGCAGAGCTGAGCCAACTAAAAATGTACATTTTGGAATTCAAGGGCAGATTATAGATGAGTTTTTAGCCGCCGCAGCATCTTCACTGCTCACTGCATTGAACTGAACCAAGACTATCTCATACGTCACTATTGTTCCAGCCACCTATGTTTAGAAAGACAAGCCAATTATACATCCATATTAACACACAATTTAAGACATCACTTCAAGTAGCACAGTGCAATTTAAATACTTAAATGCTTTGGGATTTTAATGCCTTGAAATTGCCATTTTTACCCTGAAATTGCAATAGTTTTATAAATAAATTATAAGTCCTTATAATTTATAGTTTACTATTCTATAAGTAAATGCCAATTTTAAATGATCAGTAAAATGAGTTCCATTTTTTAGAAGATTAGGATATTTGCAATGAAGAGAAATATAGAAACTTAGTTCAATTTTATTGCAATAAATAATTCAACAAGAGGAGCCCCTTCAATTTGTAGATTCACACAACATTCCAATATAATAGCAATAATTATAATGAAACGGTAATGCAGTAAGAAGTCATCTGACTTTTTTAATGGGTGATTTTCCAGGCAGACAAATGCCAAAGCATCTTCAATTCTGTATCAATTAGAAAGTAAAGACAAAAATTGGTTAAAATCAAATTCCCTTGAGGAAATATGAACACAATTTTAAGTAAAATACTTGTGATAAACCTTTTCCGAAATTTGTTTTCTTCTCATTAAAAATGCCAATGTTCATTCTCTGATATGAGTCGTCATTTTCTGCTGGGTGATTCCCCGCCTCTCTTCTGCGAAACAATAAAAAAAATTACTGGTACAATGTTTCCGTTTTGTGATTGACCTGCCATAAATCATAAAAAACTATGCAGTAATCTGAGGACTTTCAACAAAACAATATGGGCCAGAGTATGGAGGGCCTTCTATACTCACTGATACGGGCAATCTATAAAAAACTCCATGAGCTACGCTCTTTTCTTAATAATTTTGTTTAATCAGCAATGTCAGACATAATTATGCATATCCCTCTCCTTTATGCATATTATTAGATTACCTATTAAAAGTAAACGTCCTTACATTACTGATACAACCTGCTTTGGCATATGTATGTACCTATGACCACTAACTTTCGATTCTTGAATTGGTGGATCATTCCCCCACTAATTGCTTACCGTAAGCATGAATGTCCTTGTGACAGCAAAAAACTTGCATCCAGTCAAGGCCAGATCATCATTGGTGACTTGGATAAGGAATCTTGAAACCTGAAAGAATGTGCAAATTTCCAGTCAAAAATATTTTAAAATTTGTTTTTGCATAATCACTTACCAAAATGTTTACACATTTATTTGTGTATCTGTACTATCAATGTGCTTTCATCTCGCCAGTACTTGAAGGTTATGTTTATACTTTCTACCTACTTAATTGTAAAAGTGTTATAGGTACCTAATTAAAGTTCATTCTGATGAACTTCATGATACCCAGTCTTTATAAAATTTTGCTCCATCAAGGGAGGCACCTTTTATATTCATGCAGTTTCAATATGTACTCAGGTACATAGGTCCAAAAAAAAACAAAAACAAAATAAGGCCAGGTTAAGTAGTGAGTCGGTCATGAATTTTTTTATGCTCTGCTTGTTGTTTCCCTAGGAAACTGCAGAAGGGCCTAGATATGCCCTGCTATAGCTGTACTCAAGTAACATACAGTGCAACGAAAAAATTTAAATGAAATTGCATTTGAATTAAATAAAATTAAAGAAGTTTTTATAGTGAAGCGCAATATCTTACATCATCTGGTCAATAAATGACAATTTTAAACGAACAATAGAATAGAGTCCTGTGAATCAGGAAGATTGGCAATTTGCAATGCAGCAGAAGATCGCAACTTGTTTCAATTTTAATCGCAATGAAGTTCAATCAGGGGAGTCCCTTCTAATAGTAGATATGCAACATGCACGACGTTCCGAAGCAATAGCAATTATTTCACCATGTAATACCTATTATCGCATTTAGCTACTTACTTACAATCAGTTAATTTAAGTATAAGTGTAAAAACCTATTATTACAATTTAAATTATTGATTTGTTTATAATTTTGCTCACCTCAACGCAATAACTTTCAGTTGGAACTGAAAAAAGTACAGACTTGGGCTCCTTGCTTTGATCATGGACGGATGCAGCAAAGAGTGATACTGCAATAGTTCGAACGAGTAGGTATGAGAATGAGTAAACAAAGTATGTTGCTTGCCATGTGCTTTGCATCGGGCTGTGAACAAAGAAGAACTTCATTTAGGCCGGCTCTATGTTATTTATTCAGTAGGTAGAACTCTCCATGAGAGCGTACGTATCTCGCCTCAAAGGCTTGTGGGGGCTATATACATAGGCGTAGCTAGGGGGGTCCTGGGGGGGGGGGCTGCCCCCCCAGAACCCCCCCCCCCCCCCCCCCAGAAAAACGGGATCCTCCATTCCTCACCCATCCCCCGCTCTCTTCACCATAGGCGATTCTACGGGGGTGCCAGTGGGTGCCGGGCACTCCCAAGCAAAAATTAATTTATCGATTATCGGAACCGTGAAATTACTGCTTTTAAAGATTCTGTATTCGCTCATATGGAGAAAAAATCCCAGCAATTAATTGAAAATGTTTTAAACAGAACTAATATTGATAGCCGTGTTTTACAAAGATTCTACTGTTTTTTATGGTAAGATTGTAGTTTTGATGGAAAGTTTTGCTAAAAATTTTCTACATTGAATTTATAGGTATTTAAGTAGAGAGGAAGGAGGGTAGGAAAGGGATAAAACTTGAGGACCGAAACTTAGGCCTCCCCTGAGAAATGTCGGAGAATTTTCCACCTCTGGGCACCCTAAGCATGAAGGTCTAGAACCGCCTATGCTCTTCACCACGAGAGGTGGTCCCATGCCCCCCCCCCCCAAGAAAAATTTCCTAGCTACGCCCCTGGCTATATACGAACAGATTGGTGGAGTCGAAACCAACCTCATCACAATTTAGAACCACCACATGCATAGTTCATAAAATAAGTTTGACCCAGTGGCGTAACGGACTTCCGCTGGGCCCCCCCGCAAAATTTTTTCTAGCCNCAGGGGCCCAGCCCAAGCCCAAGGATCTACAGAGGGGCGTAGGCCCAAGAATCAAAGGGCCCCCAAGAGCCTTGGGGCCCTTTAGGTTCTTGGATCTCCCAAAGCCCGAATTACGAAAAGTGACAAAAAAAGAAAAAATGTTTAGTAATCACTGAGTGGACATTGGAAGGCAGGGGCCCTCCAGCAAACAAAAAGTTAGGAACAGTCCGAAAGAAGTATAAAATACCCCGTGCTAACAATAAAAATCAGAGGAAGAAGCCCCATCTCGGTAAGTAAAGGCCCAAAGTTTGAAACCAAAGCTAAGCATCAAAAGGAGAGAGAGAAAAAAAAATTCCGGCGGCCGTGGGCCCCCTAGGCGCCTGGGCCCCCCTGCATAGCAGGGTCTGCGGGGGCACCCGTTACGCCACTGGCTTGACCATTAACCAGTGGGTTTCCTTTTTAGACAATTTTCGTCCAAACCACGACTTCATGGCTCAGTTTTGATGTCATCTACTGAATTGTCACGTTTCCAAATTGGCAACGCTGTAATGCGCGGGGAAATGTTTTTGAACTTGCCGTTTGACGGAGAAAGGCGTGTCTTCTGATAGGGAAGAACACTATCCAACTCCGGGTAAAATCCTACAGGACGGCAAAATCGCCGTTTTTGAATAACCCCAAGTGCAATACATTAATTTTTTTGGGAGCACTGGAGCAGCCATTGCTACTGTGGCAATAGCCAATGAGGTACATGGACGCATGAGTCACTGTGATTGGCTACTGAGACGGTAGTTAATTCCTATTCGGTGAGGACTGAGGGTCACGTGTTTTGCGCTCATCGCTCAGTGGCTGCACCCGACTGAGAGCCAATTGGTGAATTGGCGGCCAATTGACGAATGGCAAATTCGCAGTGCGAGAACGTATGACCAATATGAGTTCGGAAATCAAGCGCCTTGATTGGCACATCACATATTATGCATTTATCCAATGACAGAGACTGCCCCCCGACAATATGATTATTGCTCACTGCGCCCTGTAATTTACCAGCGCTGATGGTTTGTATTGTGAGGCTCGGCTTTTAGCGACATCTTCTCACCTGCCGCCAAGAAGAGTAGACAATGCATGAGGCATAAAAAAATATTTCAGAAGTCGAATACAATCAACTATATGCTAAACCTCAACTGGACGGCGTTAAACAGAAAGGAACCAAGCCACATCAGCTATTGCCAAATTTAACAGAGAAATGTTACTTTTTACGTGAGAATGTTTGTGCAGATTCCTTAGAAAATTTTAAGAAATTTGCTTTGTATTATGGAGGAAATTCACTGAAATTTGCACAAAATTCCGCATAACCGTTTTCATGTAAAAAATTAAATTGCCCGATCAAATTTGGCAATCGCTCATGTGGCTTGGTTCCTTTCTGTTTAACGCGGTCCAACTATAAAAGAACAGAAAATATGAAATTATGCACCTGCGTTTAATATCTGACGGTCAACACTATCTGGTGGCGCAACAGTGAACCACAGGTCGCGCCGAGCTTCTCTCCCCTCCCGCACGACTCATCGAATGCCCATGGCGCGGCACCTGTCGCCACTCTGTCTGGCGCAATCTCGATTCCTTTGTGCCGCGCCGCGCCGCAATCGCTGGAATTTGCGGAAGCGCCGTTTCCGAGAACCGATGTCTGTTACACTCCTGACCCAGTGACCACCCACGCCGATGTGGAGGAACCGGTGCATGCCCTTCCCGTGGTGCAATTCTGACGTCCGTTACATGATTCCTCACTGATTTTCAGCGAGGAATCCGAATCTGAGCTCAGATTTTGGCTGTCATGCGTTATAATATTTCTTAGATAAGTAGTACTCATTGAGGTGGGTTGTGACGTGGTCCGGTCTCGTGCGAAAACGTCCGTTGTGCATTGCAACTAATCAGAATTGCAAATACTGTTTTACTGAAATCGGAAAATGCGTTATTCCGAGCGTAACGTTGCAAGTCTCCGCTCGGTTTTGTTTTTTTACACGTAGGTTAACCAACAGCTTTCCTTGAATGGTTGTTGGAATTTTCTCCGCCTACACCAAGTATCGGTAGAAAATCTCAAAGAAGTATTTTGATTAAATAATTGCGTATTGCCCGCCACATCCCATCTCGGGCCCTGATGTCAGTTTTAAGGTCCGGGCCCCATGACTGCCAGCCCCCCCCCCCCCCCCCATTACCACCAGAAAAATAATTTGTGCTATCATGAAAATGAATATCTATCTTAAATATCTTGAAAATAGATAGAAATATTCAAAGGAATAAGAAGCACTTTACAGTGCCGAAGCGTGTTCACGACAGGTGAAACAATTGGACTACATTTTGCAATTTGGAACTATAAATTCTAGCCCGGTTTAAAAACGACGTATGTGCCATTAGTTTCCCCATGCACATAAGTGTTATTCAGATGAGTTAGAATTTATAGTTCTAAATTGCATAATGCAGTCCAATTACACTAATCATGATTGGGGGGGGGGCGTCGTTAGGTGTCTTTAAGCAATAAAGGTGATAGTTAAATTCAAATAGGAAGTTCCGAACCAACTGGTCTTATTTAATACTTATACTGGTAAAAAAAGGGCTTCGTGTGCCTTTTATTGAGCTCATTCTTTTGTGGTCGTTGATATGAACATAAACTTACCGCAAACTGTTCAAGAGCTGCAGGCAAATGAAATAAAGGTTATTCGCAAACGATAGGAGAACTATTGGAGATAAAAGATTGTCCAGCAGCTTCGTCAAACACGACAAGGTGTTGTACGTCTCTCGGATGTGCCTCCAGAAACTTGTCGGAAGCACCTATACAGAATAGAAATGAAAGAATAATCAGCACCGGACTTATGACTTTTTTTTACCTGCATGGTGCAAGATCGATTTAGGCGCTCCGTAAGGGGAGTTTTGAGGGATGCCATTCTCCTAAGGAAGAACCCGCGGAAGGACCCACAAAAAACTTTAACAATTGATAGTCTCTCGTATTGCATTTTTAAGTACCTAAGTATATTTGGTCTTTCCGCCGTTTACTGATGAAATGGAAAATGGGAGAAAAAAATTTTAAATTCCCTCTTTTCTTCGGTCAGTAGTGATTCTTTTTTTACATTTCATTTTTTTTATTTTCTTTTACACTAGTTGGGCATAATTTGTTGATCATTAAGTTCCCACAAAATTACGAGAAATGTAAGGTTCAAAACTATTTTACGTTCATTTCTTCAAAACATTCATTTTCGGATGTACGGTAGAATCTTAGTTATCTGCGGTCGGATTATCAGCGATCGCACGGAATACTGACATTTTTTTTTCTTACCTATATGAAAAAAGGAGTGAAACTCTTCGACTCAATGGACGTATATTTATGCTGCTACAAGGAACTATGTCGCGCGTAAAACCTACGCACAAAGTTCCTTTTAGGTTAAATACGTCCCTATGGGACAGCCTATCATACCTTCATGAATTGATTATATACTGAAAACGTAAAATTCATAATTGTCTTGATCAATTTTACTGTACGTATTCACTACCGTACTACTTGCGAAAAAACTAATTGGAAGGTACTTTTTCGGTCCGTGGTTCATAAGTTCGAATTATCCGCGGTGCCTCCACACTCAACTATCGCGGATAACCGGGGTCATACCATACTTTACTGCTCATGGTAAGATGGAAGCATTGCTTATTGAAAGTCACACCGGGCAGTTGGAAAATGCTTACGCTGAATCGTTCAATATTTTAAAATATACAAGCGTATACCTTGCATTTGACAGAGTTGAGCCGCTCGTTGACCTGCTTGTAGCGCTCGGCCATGGCGAAAGACATAAGAATAATGAAGACATCCATGAAGTTCCAGGCGCATGTAAGAATGAGATTCATGACGAGGACAGGTAGTGCTATGCAGATGTTGAATGGCACGAATGTAAATACCTGCCGGAATTTAGTAACGAAGTACGCTCGGACGATGTCCCAACCACCAGAGGAGCATGGAAGTGCCTCGAAGACTGCCGTTACTATCGAAGCCACGTGCTCAACTTATGAGGGGGAGGAAGAGAGAAAACAAACCAATAGATTTCAATTTGACATATTTCTACTAAACAGAACTATGAGCAGGTGCGGAAATTGGGAAATGGGGTGTGCTCGTTAGTTCTCGGGCGGTAAGAATGCATAGGAATTATTAAGCGCCAGTGACGTCAGTGGCGACGAAGCCGCCCCCGCGGCTTATTGGTCACACTGGAAAATAAAAAAAAACACATTGGATCTAGAGTCCAGATTCTTAAAAACATCGACAAGAAAAAATACTCTTCAATCAGATTTAAGCTTAAATCAAGAACCAAGCCTCTTAATTTGAGCGAATTTCCTTTTGATTTAAGCTTAAATCTGATTGAATCAAGAGTCCTTTTCCATGTCAATGTTTTCAAGAGTCTGGACTCTAGATCCAATGTGTTTTTTTTTTTTTCCAGTGCAGCATTAACTCATGAGTCCTTTCCACAACGTTTTTGTTCGATGCCCACGGCTCATGAGTCCCGCATACAGTTGAGTGTTGACACATATTTCCATTCCGTGAATTTAAAATCCCGCTTTTCCATTTCACCAAAAGAAATCACGGACACTTTTACATTGTTTTTATCTAGCTCACCTCACCATGAGCACACCCCATCTCTCCCACCTGCACAGACCTCTGTTTGGTAGAAACATGTCCAATTTTTATACCTACTCGTTAAAATTGTTCATTATTTTCATTTTAATATCCAAAGTCGTTTTTTTAACATTTCATGCAAATTTGTATGTTGTATCTTTTAGAGAATCAAAAAGGATCGGACACTCTACAACATAGCCTTTACGATGTTTTGTCCTCGCTTTTGATAAATATATCTTGAGTGGAATGGTCATTGTGCGATAGCTCCGCGAGTGCGACCACGCCTTCCGCACACATGAGGCTGAGGAACTGCTCGGAGTAAAAAACTCCTTCAATAAAGAAAGTAGGCAAAATGGCTACTCTGGCGTTAATTAAGTTGTATCCTCGCTCCTATAGCGCATCAACGTCGACAACCCATTCCGCCGCTGAATCTCTCATCGTAGGGAGCTTATGAATTCTAAGCCGTCGGTTCTGGATTAATCTTTTACTAGGCTGAGTGATGTCTCCATTTAAATTATAAAATGCAGCACCTCTACAACAATTATGCATTACGTGATTTCGTAGGAAAATCTCAAATATGATTGAATTATCTCATACTTTTTCTATAAGATTTCGCCTGCTAATAAGTCTCACAATGTCTCCTTGTTTTAAAATATTCTAAAAAAAAAAATCACCTCGTAACCACTAACATAATGACGTTGCCAGTCAAAAAAAAAAACATAAAACTCTATGAACAAAGAGTTTAGCTATTTGATTTTTTAATTTTTCTTTTCATCTGAAAATAGTTACTTTTTTCAGAAGACTGCATTCACCCATGAAATTTGTTAAAATGAGTGAATATCTCGAAGCCCCGATTCAGTAATGAATCGCGTTTGAAGAGTCCACGAAGATATAATACCTACGATTCATTATTTTGAGACGTTGCACAGTCTTACTGCTGTGTGCTGGCCCTCTACCAATAGATGTCATAATCAAACCACGCACACGGCCAGCTCTCAACCTAGGATCTAAGAGCATAGGGTGATAACTCACTGATAGCGAGGGCCATCATAACGAATAGGATGAACCTGAACTTGAGGGCCATGCGTTTTGGGTAGCCGTAATGTCTCATGCCGTGCTCCGCCTTCTCCCATTGGCACATGGTCTTCGGCCACAGGGTCGCCAGCTGCAGAAACAACAGGTAGATCACCATCGAGCTCGTCACAAACACGAAGTCCACTGCAACAATTAATATTTTTATTCTTTGCGAAGTAAATATACAGATAACTTAAGCACAAATAAAATAATAAAAAAGGCACTAATATTTATCTCGGAGGAGGGAGATTTTTGTGAAACCATGATTTTGGGCTTTTCACGAGCGGAAAGTTTGAATTGACTAATTCAACTGTAAGCTTTAAACACTAATTCGTATATGAGGTACTTCGTGCCGACAGGTTTATTTTAAACTTTTTGAACATGAGAGTAATGCTTTTGCTTGTTTTGGTGAGAAAACGTATCTTATTAAGTGATATAATTGTTTCCATGTCTATTGGTCAAGTCTCCGTCAAAAATACTCAGAAAGCCAGCAAAATTTCGAGGACACAAATTAATGTATGAAAGTTGTTTTCAGAGATATTCAGACCACCAACCTGTGCTGTAATATGAGATGCCGAATTGAACAGTCTTCCAAATGCTGAGCAAAGCGATCAGCACAGAATAGCCGATAACGAGTCCCAAGTAAATACACGGTAGGCTGTTCCAATTGAATCTGAATAAAACGAAACGAATTTAAGTGGTCGAGCATTGAAAATTTAACACATTCAGAGCGAATTGAATAGCTTACCTAAGCTACAAATTTCTAAAAACTTTAACTAACTACAGCTAATTGAAAACTGTTGTCTCTGTGAACTGGCATTTGTAGCATCTAAATTAATAAAGACTGGTGGTTTCTGATGAGTATTCTAATGAAATTTTCTTTACACATTGGTCGATTGAGAAGTAAAGTTAGATCGAGGAAAGTTTTCCATCTTTTGCGGAGCCATAAATTCACGTGTTAATCACATGTGACAAGGGGCCGCTCATAAAATACATAACCCTAAATTTCGAATCTTTTGACCTTCCCTTCCTTCCCCCTCTTAACACCGTGACGTACCTCACTATCCATCATTGATAGGTAAAAACCAAATGACGTAACGCTCCTCTAGACCCCGCGCCCTCCTTAAGGCGTTAAACGTAGTTTATGGACGACGCCGAACCATGAAGAAATGCGGCCTATTTTTCTTTGCGAACATTGGCGGATCCAGAAATTTGGCAACGCCGGATTTCCTCCATTTAAACCTATGTTAAATAATCGATTCTCGTCGGGGCCTCTCCAAGAATCGATTATTTAACACAGGTTTCGATGGAGGGAATCCGTTGTTGCCAAATTGCTGGATCCGCCCCTGTTTGCGAAGAACTTTCATTATGCTTCCATCTCAAACACTGATTCCATTTCAGTCTTTTTTTTTCTTCTTTCTTTTTTTTTAAAAAATAAAATGTCCTCGATACACCTGAATAATTTTTTAGAGGTATCCAAATTGATGAATTTAGGGAACTTACGCTAGGTAAGATGCGTTGGGCGCACTGATACCCTCGACCGGGAGGAGAGCGAAACAGCGGGCGAGGATGAGGACCGGTTTGAGGGCGCGATGGAGGCTGTCCGGATGACTAGGGAAGTTCTCCAGAGTCAGGTGTTTCGAGCTGGGGCCCATCCCCGGGGCCAGCGAATAAGCGTCGCCTTTTGTGTGCCGTTGGTAGAAAACCCCCCTGCTCGCGTTCGGATCCACCGGACTTCCCGGGTCTGGTATCCATGCTGTCTCGGGTGGCTCCTCCTCTTCAAAAGCGAACGTGAAAAAGATAAAGAAATGATCAAATACGAGGAAGCTCATTTTTAACTTTTTTTTCATCCCAACCTTTACACTCTCCCAAGGCACTTTAGAGAACTTCTAAATCCAAAGGAATCAAATACTCATTTTACTTAGATTTTCAACGTATTCATTAACAGCAACGAAAGTGTTATACCTAGTCCAGGTCAACAGACCCAGGTTAAGCCGGTACCTATCAGACGATCAAAGTGCAGCTCTCAAAGTGGCGTCACGTGGGGTCACGTGACCCTCAAATATTCTCGGCCCGAGAATCTTTAAGGGCAATGGAGGGTCACATGGCCCCACGTGGCGTCATTTTGAGAGCTCTACTTTGATCGTATGATATACGGGCTTTAGTGCAATAAGATATTCTTTGGAATTTCCCGATCTGGCGATAAATTCTCCCGATGTGCTGTTTTACCACTTTCCAAAAGTTTCCCCGATTTACACTAGTCCGTTGCGTAGTAACCCCCCCCCCCAATCTGCATAAGGCCAATGGAATCGGCTCTGGGGAACAGCAGAGTGGGACATGCAAATCGGGAAAAATTGTTGGCAATGCGGACAGCCTTCGCCCCGGTTCTGAAAAGATCATTACACTCAATACTCCTAACGGACTGACATGTGTGTGTCAACCTTGATACCTAGTAAGTTACTCGCATACACGTGAGTGAACCAGCCGCTAGCGGCTACCACGCATTGAAGGAAAACAAACGTGAAAATCAATCCGTAGGTTTCTCTTTTTGTTTCTTTATTTCTGAATTTTATTTCATGTTTCTCCATTTAGCACTATTACCTGCCGCATTATACATATGTATCGGCAGTGAAATGTGAAAACGCTTCTCTCGGTTTCTGACGCTGGAGACCTCCAGACATAGGTATTTAATTTATTTTCTAAATGGAAAAATACTCAACGTCATTTCTCGAAAGCTTCCTTAATTTTTCTTTTCTATGTGAGGAATATTTCGTGAAAATTTCAGTCAATAGTGCTGGTTCTTAATCTTTTGATATCATAAAATGGGAGTAGAGCTCTTGAAATACCACAGACAAGATATGCGTTTTTGGAGTTTCACTGTCAATATGTACGTTAAAGAATACTTACTCATCAACTCGTCAGTGGCAATCTTGAACTTCTCCTTGACGTTGTCTGTATTCCGGATAGCAAGAGCTGCAGCAAGTTTCTCACGATCAGTTTCCTCTGGCCGTTCGCCGAACTGGCTGAGTGAGAATACGTTCATGTCCTTCCGCACATGACTCTCCAAGTCATTCGTGTTCCTGCGCCAACCGCCCGGCGATTCGAAATTCCCGCTCTCAGTTTTGAAATTCCCGCCGTTTGCTCGCAACCGCGCATTCGCCAAATTGTTATTTTTGAAGTTGGATTTGCTGTTATTGTAGTTGGAGGCATTCTGGTTATTATTTTGATTATTCAAGTTATTCATCCTTTCGTCCTCGGTATGAAACCGGTTGGATTTTTTCTGGGCGTTTCCTTTCGACATGTTTCTCGCTAGCAATGCACTGGAAAAAAAAAAAAAAAAAAAAAAAAAAAAAAAAAAACACATTGGATCTAGAGTCCAGACTCTTAAAAACATCGACAAGAAAAATACTCTTGTTTCAATCGGATTTTTGCTTAAATCAAGAGCCAAGCCTCTTAATTTGAGCGGATTACTTTTTGATTGAAGCAAAAATATGATTGAATCAAGAGTATTTTTTCTTGTCAATGTTTTCAAGAGTCCGGACTCTAGATCCAATGTGTTTTTTTTCCCAGTGTGAAAATGGAGAATTAGTGGAAGATGCAAAATGTAAAAGTCATGTAACAAACGGTAACGGTAAACGGTAACGGTAAACGGTAACGGTAAACGGTAACGTCGCAAGCTTGGGTTACATACATGGATACATGGGTTGAGAGTTACACCATCAACTTATAGTTGACTTCACATCTCCGTAAGGAATTTGCGTTTTTTTAAGCTTCCCGCTTCAAAAAAGATACTACCGCACAGGTGAACATTTCGTCAGAGGATTCATTCCATTCAATTCCTGCTCAACATATGCGCTTCCGCGCGTAAGTTGATGAGAGCACGAGGTCAATCAAGACAGATAACTAGCAAAGCGAGAAAAACATTAATGTAAATACACCGATTGTTATCAGGTGGTTAGAATTATCGTCCCGTCACATGCGTTTTGCCTGATTGGCGTCGGCTATGTTGAATATTGCGTGGTATCTTTGTGAGCAGGGGTTGGATGGAATGACTCCTCTGACGAAATACTCACCTGTGCCGTGGTATTGTTTTTGAAGCGGGAAGCTCGAAATAACGCAAATTTATGATGCAAATTGTGAAGTAAAGAGTGCATTTCAGACTTCATCTTGATTTTTGAGACACTTTCTATGGGTAACAACTCTTATATTTGCTCTAGCAAAAGTTTGCAACAGGCCCATTATTCAAGTAGGTATTTGCGATTGTATTCCTCAACGTTTGAATAAAGGCGACAAGTAGTTCTGTCTTCTGTTAAAAAAATAAAACATGGGAAAATATTAGGTAGCGAGAAATGCAATTAGGCTGATTTAGGGTGCATCCGACCAAACTATTGCATTTCGACGGTGTAAGACCGCGCGCAGTCGCGTATCTCGCTTTGCGACGTTACAGTCTTCCTATATCTACTTTATTTTTTTAACGGAATATACTACTCAACAGCAATTCTTAAAAACTACCAGATTTTTCTCCTCTGTGCGAAGAAAATTCTGCGATAACTTCAAGGAATGAAGTCACTTTGGTCTTCATTTAAAAAATAAAATAGGACCGGAGGATACTCCACTCAATAATCGATAGGCATACGTCTGGAGATTTAAACGCAGCAATAGGAAAGTAAGACAGCATCGATATTTCCATCCCGTGGCGGCCGAGGACCAAGTAGTTTTGATGTCTCCAACTGTTGGCACGTAAACAAGTGAAAATCAAAAAATTCCCAATAAAAGATTGAACATTATCAAACTTTAACAAGAAAAACGGTAATAGGACTTGAAAAATTTGAAGCTCAACCCCAAAGTCGCGTCAACTGTTCTACCGCGCTCTTTTTTCTTATCCGGAAATGCTCTCACATTCCAGTCAATCTAGCATTTGTCTGAGAAAATTAATGCATAGACTAGGTTCTTTACGGAAAAATGTTGCAGTCGGCCACCAGAACTACATATCAAAAGTTTACCGGAATCGGCTGGCTGTCCGTTAAGGCCACCATCATCAAAAGAGGGGGGGGGGGGGGGGGGCAAAAATACGCCGCCGGCGACCGGTTTTTCGCTTATACCTTAAAAACAATCAATCCTAAGGGAAAATGTGATTCGACCTTATATTTCCTCCACATAGAGAGGTCCTCGTTTTAACGATAATTACTGAGATAAAAACGGACGAGTTTCGACGTCAATGACTCAATTTACTAAGATACCATTCAGGGATACAAAATCTCTACAATCCCTCGATACGAAGATTATTGCAGGCTCGGGGTGCACACTGGTCGGAAATGGTGTACCGCGACTGCGGTAGATCCGGCACCGATGTATTACGAATTTTCAACGAATAAAGCGCGCACTGTAATGAACGCGCAATGCGTGAAGTATCCCCACAGTCTTGTAGGCGCTAATCGACGGTGAAACTACCAAACCACGTATCTCGTTTGCGGTGTTTAAAAATCTACGCTCGCATTTTATTTTTTTGAGGTAGACCAAATCAATATCATTCCTTGAAATTTTCACAGAATTTTCTCCGCACAAAGAGGAAAAATCACAGAAATTTTCAAGACTGGACGTTAAGTAGTTTTTCATTTAAAAAATAAAGTATGACAGGAATTCTGCGACGTCGCAAACCGAGATACGTGGTTTGGTAGTTTCACCGTCGTAATACGGGCGTTCTACGAGAAGTGTCCAGTTTCAGTCATGCATTAGTTGTACAATGTGTGATAAAAAATCACACATTTTACCTATTGAAAGGGAAATAAGTGTTTTTAAGGAATTCGGACAGTCAAAATCGTGTGGGTCGATATAGTAAGCTTAATTTTCAGCTTTTACTGCTTAAAATGTCACGACCGTCAATGTCATGGCTGTCAGGTTGCAATGTTTACAGCATCATAATTTTTTTTTGGTCTCATAAATTGTTTCAATTTTTGTACTAATTTCATCAGAAATACTTGTAGTTGAATAAGAAATGCATTATTTTGCTTTCACAAAAAACGCGATTTCCACCCGAAACATTTCGAAAATATGCTGTCACAAATTTTCGACGTCACAACCGTTACAGGTGTTTTTATTTGTCGGGCAGTCAAAATCGCTACAAAACGTTCCATTCCGTTGAGTGAAGTGTTCACATCAAAATATGATCGGATCGTAATCGTACAGCAGTGTCACTGCCGGAATTTAGAATATTCTGGAAGGATTTAAAACTCAAATTTTCTCAATTGCATCTTTTTGTGTGTCACAACCGTCACGCTTCTTATTTTTTAAGCGTTTGATATTCTGAAAAATCTTTGTGCCTTACTGTCAGTCCATACTGTCAATTGCACGTGTACCGATTTTTTGGATTGGGCTTCATTGCTGTTGAGTATACCCGCCGTTTTTGTTTGAATTTATCACGACCATGACCGTGACACCGCATAGGATATTTTTAATTGTAAAAAGAAGGGGAAAAATTACTGATGAAAAAGGTAAGTGCTCGTATTAAATTTTTAAGCCTGATACTGAACTTGACTTGGAACACAAACCCTCGATCCAAAATATTCAAGTTGAAGTTTAAGTATTTGGAGGTCAAATTTGATATAGTGTCCGTAGTCATATATGCGTGTCACGCGCTGGCCAGCGACCAGGACCGCACTGTGTTTGGCGCAATGCGTGAAGTATTCCTGCACTCTTGTAGGCGCCAATATGCTTTTCGCGCCGAACAGCGACCGGCCGACCGCACTGTGTTTGGCGCAATGCGTGAAGTATTCCTGCACTCTTGTGGGCACTAATAAGCTTTTCGCGCCGGCTGTCGGCCGCGCACTATGTTTGGCGAGATTAGAAAAGATGATATAGCATTAGATTTGAAAGAAACTGTGGAAACAGAGGAGAGATAATAAGTTTGAAGAAAGGCTGGGTAAAATTGATGAAATGGTTCATGCAGAATGCTGACAAAAACATTCGAATGAAGAGTCTATCGATAAAGAGTCTAATATAGAAATTATCAGTTTTCATTGGGAAAATCGCCTAAAGCCAACATAAATATTTTAGAGAAGACACTGAAGTCGAAATGACTTAAAATATTCGGCGAAAGCATCTTAAGTTCCAATTTTGCCAAGTGTATTACAAATACGCGCAGGTTTAACTTACCGATAGACTTACTAGCCTGGGATCGAAAACGGGATTTTTCTTGCAAATTTTTCCGCAATGCAAATCCATGATTGTTGCCTTGTTTGAAGCGCCACGTGTAATTGTTCGTGAACGTTTGATTCGGACCACAAAAGCGTCACTTTCATCAAAACTGCAGAAGATTGTTCCATATTGATCATCGCGACCCGAATATTTCACACCCTAAAATATTTAAATACCTTTAAGGATTCATCTCTTTCCAACTGTAACAGAGAAAATTGGTGGAAAATCAATTACTTAAACCCTGAGAATTGAAAAAAAAATCCAGCTTCATACTTTCTCGTTTTTAGCGTAGAATTACTACAGGTAAAGTAAATCATGAACTTCCTTTGAAAAGTAAGAGCAGAGATTTCCGCTGGAAAACTTTTTAGTTACCACCCGTCAGCTCCCGATATATTGTTTTCGAAGGAATTATAACAGAGTTGGGTTCAGGCAATTCGAAGGAGGGGGGGGATGTCTCTCAGAAAATTTTCGAAATTTTAAATAATCTAGTATGCAGTTTAAGGTGATTCGATGGACGCCATATTTTGTGTCAGAACGACATGCGATATATCGCATCAATTGGTTTCATTTTTTCAGCTACTCGTCATTTTTCTCCAATTTTGAGATCGCAATTCTGTTGTCAGGAGACTAAAGCACTCACTTACCAATTTTAACAACGAAATTCAACGTAATAAAGACGTGGTTTTTTTAGAGAGAAAATATCGCATTCGAGTGCAGTTTCGATATCAGTATCGAATGCGATATTTTCTCTCTAAAAAAACCACGCCTTTATTACGTTGAATTTCTTTGTTAAAATTGGTAAGTGAGTGCTTTAGTCTCCTGACAACAGAATTGCGATCTCAAAATTGGAGAAAAATGACGAGTAGCTGAAAAAATGGAACCAATTGATGCGATATATCGCATGCCGTTCTGACACAAAATATGGCGTCCATCGAATCACCTTAAGTCAATTTTGTCATGAATAATTACCTAATACAAACACCCTGTTTCTTCTTTCCTCCTTCTTCCTTATTCCCTTTTTCCTACACTTTTTCGGGTGAACGAGGAGAGGGAAGGGGGGCTACGTCCCCTTTTTGAATTCACCTATGGACGCAAAAAAAAATAAATCCAAAAAGACAAAGCGTCGCAATGAAAAATAATTTTTCGGAGCGATGAATATAATTGAAATTCATTCGCGCGGGGCGAAAATTGTCCAAATTCCTCATTGCATAGACTTATTTGCCACTTATTCAGACTAAAAAAAATCACTTATTTACACTAATTTAAGCGTTTAAACATTTGTTAGGGTGAAAATATACAATTGAGGCAACACTTCTTTTGACGTAACTCTTTGGCGGGGCTGAATGTGAAATTGTACCTTAACTTTGAAAATGCACAACAAAATATCGCGCACTATAATTCCTTAGTATGTCCATAAGCTCAGAAAAGGATATACCACTTGAGCAAGAAAACCAGAAACAACACTAGAGAAACACATACAAAGCTCATAAAAAAACGCTTTGTCTATTTATGAGACCGACAAGTTCAAAATTCACGTGCCTCTCTGTATTTCCGCGAGATATTCAAACTTTCCTCTCCACTTCGAACGGACAAAACACAGGCCGTTGTTAAAACAACTAATATCGCTGAGGGCATAAATCCTTCATGAAAAAAGAGGAGGGGCGCTGCTCGGCCTGAAACGACAACCCCACTTGAAACTCTAGGTCGGCCGATATTCAAAATAGAACTCGACGAGCGGGAAAAGGAAGGAGCACACCAATAACACAGTAATCAATCACTGATATCACTGCTGCCGATAGGAGGGCGGGATTCGTGGGGCAATCCCTTCCAGCGAAAAGTGTGATAAGACAAAGCTCAAATGATGAACATGTCAGGGCGCGAGAAAGCTCCTGCGCCAAGTTTCCCCTGGATTATTAGGTAAGGGAAAAATTCAACCAGTGCAACAATTTAACAGGTGTGTAAGCTTTCACAACTTCTAAATTTTATATTTTGTGACGGAAAGATGCAGTATCTCAGTAATTGTAGGGAAGGTTTAGGGCTAACGGTCAGGCCCTCTTCCTGCGCTAAGGGTATCTCCAGTGGCGTGGCGTGAATTGCGATGTATCGATTGTTATGCCATTTAAACCTATGGTATAGAATCGATTATTAAGGTGCTCGCTGCTGTCACCCTGTTTATCGATCCTTTTCCATAGGTTTAAATGGCATAACAATCGATATATCGCAATTCACGCCACGCCACTGGGTATCTCCCCTTGGAATTTATTAAATTATAACTGTATCAGATTACTCGGTCGTCTGATTTCTCGCTTGTGTTTTTACTTTATAAGCAATGGTTATAATTCTGTATTTTGAAGCTTTCAATAAATAATAATAAAAAAAAGAAAAAAAAGAAAGAGACTTATTGTGCCTGAGAAAGAAAGAGGGTGCCAAGGGGGAAAAGAAAGATAGCCATATCACAGCGTGAAAAAGTTATTTCTGTATCATAAGGTGCACCAAACACCCAAAAAATCCAAAAATTGACCTCTCGGGTAGCAATTTAAAGTTTAAGGACGAAAAGCAGAGAGTGCGAGAAGGACGCTGTTGAAGTTTATTGGTGTTGCTTCCAGCCTTACAAACGATTCACTTCGAACAGTTACAAAGTCTTTATGAATGTGAATTGTGCATGATTTGAAACTTAGAGCCGATGCTCTTGAAAATAGGTTTAAGAAAAAGTGTTTGGCATCGAAAGCTGAAAATTCAATCATGTTGACTCCGAACCGGGTTTTTCGCTGAGTATTAAACAATTTGAGTTTCAAATTTAAGATATATTTTTTCCTGACTCAACGTTATAATTAGAGTGATTACGTTATGTATCTATCATACTTTCGTCAGCTTTAAAAGAAAGTTTGCTAGGGACTTGTAAAGAGAACTATTTTTTGCATGCCGCATTGTTTACAGCATCAACTCGTTCTTGGTGATTACGCTCAAAATCCTCCCCCCCCCCTCAAAAACTCACGGCATTTGCGATTTTATATTTACCTAACCCCTCTGGTGTCCTCAGAAAGGGAAAGGACGCGCGTTAATGACGGCGCAAAGATACAACTGTTCGTGCTTGAGAGATGTTCGTGTCGTATTTGCAAAATTGAAGGCGCGATGGCGCGAAACGCGGACTCGTAGCGTAGTGCTCCGCTCCATGCTGCAGATAAGATGTCGCTCAGAAAAGTTACAAAAGAAGGCTCGATTGCGTCTATATCCCATCTTCGGCTGTGTTGACACTCGATTTTTCAGTATTTTTTTTTTCAATTTGACGTCTAACCCTTTCTTCAGAATGTATTTGTAGACCTATATCTACAGCTCGTATGTATATCGGCTCTTTGTAAATTGGGCATTGGGCATCCGCAAGGGTCCATAACTGCCCTGGTATAACCCTAGCTTTTATTTCACTCAAGCGCTTAGTTCTGCCCACGATTGTTTTTTTATAAGTCATGCGTGAATTCGGCATCGTCCGATGAAATGTAGCGTGCTCAATAGTGGGAATTATTTACGAGGCTTAATGTGAGGTTGCAGCCACGTTTTATCCCTGCCGCTACATTACATTACGCATGCATTACATGTATCACATTACTTAACACGCATAAACTAGATGTACCTCTCGAACACCAATTCCATAAAGTAAATCATGAAATTTATCAAAACCATCTCGATTTAGAACTTTCTGAGTTCACGTAGGTACTCAAAAATAATCTAATGTTGTTAGATCCACGTGATCACGGGACAGTGAAACTAATAAAAAAGCCCTATCGCCTTTCAGTTCGCAGATGAATTACGCTTTGTCACCACATAATATATAGATACATGTAAAACCTTATACTCAATGTTCCAAAATTGTGGCACTGGTGGTACAATTCGAAACGATCAACAGTGAGAGGATGACTCATAAAATTCGTATAACCCTTGATATATTTTATCAGCGGATCATTTAAGAAAACCGCAAAATTGAAAACAATCATTAGGAAAAACACGAGGCAACGATCCACATGTATAACATGGGTTTTACTGGGAGATTTACAGCTCAACCAACGCCTGTGTGGGCATTTTGCCTACTCACTGTTTTGAAGGGACTTTCACTTCCGAGCGTTGTTGTCGTCTCAGATCAGCGACGAGTGCAGACGTTTGATGTGTTGTATTGTACTTGTAAAAAAACTGACTATAGAATTTACGGAATTGGGAAACTTTGCACACTTGAACGGTGAAGCGCCCAAACGAAATATCTCGATCTGCAATTTCGCGGAATTCCTGTCATAATTTATTTTTAAAATGGAGATCTACTCACGTCAATTCTTAACAACCTCTGTGATTTTTCCTCTCCATGCGAAGTAAATTCTGAAAAATTTAAATGAATAACGTTGATTTGTTCTCCTTCAAAAAATAAAATAAAATTGGAGCGGAGATTCTTAAATATAGCGAGCGAGGTACGTGGTTTCGGTGTTTCACCATCGATACCCTTAACTATCTCAAAACTGAGTGAGAGAACCCCTAGAGGGATAAGTCATTTTGCTATAACTTTCCAGAGTAACACATACCTTTGATCACTTACGTGCCCTCTTTTCACAACGTAATTGGCAATCACGAGATACTACGTACACGATATCACTGGTTTTTTTTTTTTTTTTTTTTTTTTTTTTTTTTTTTTTAAATTCAATCATGAACTTTATTACTCAAGTCTCTACCCAATTTTGATCATCGGATTGCATCTATTTCCCAAAAACATGATGAGAGTTAAGAAATATGATCCATTTTCCTACTTCCGTAAATTCTATAGTCATTATTTCTCAGAAGAGATAAATGACCGGGATTGGAGGAGGAGAGAAAAAACAATATGAAGACTCGTGAAACGTAGCTGACTTTTCATCTTAGAAATAAAACATGCTCAAGCACAAGAAACAGAAAAGGATACGCATGGAGATACCGGCTGCTTTTATTATTTCAATTTTGTTGGCAACAAAGCTTAAATAAGCGCCAATCTGTGCCACCGGCTTGTTCTTAGATTCTCTGGTCAGATAATTTTGAAACAGCTTTACCTACAGCCCCTCCACGACTCTAATTCGATATTGGCCGTTCGTTCCACCCTCCTCCTCCCAACCCCATCCGAAGCTTCAAAACTCAAGTGTTTACAGTCAAACACCGAATTGTTGACCCACACCAGGTTGGCTCGAAAACGCAAACAAATTATTCCATCATCGAGCTGTAACCCAAAATATCGGCTGATAAGACAAATAGTATCCTTGGAATTCCTGCCCTTGAGAAAAGATAATTGACATTACATCCCAGTTACTGTCAACTATTTTGAGGTAACGTCATGACTGAGCCCTTGAAAAGAAACTTCAAACGATTAATTAACCAAGACCATCGTGGGGAAGAAAGAAAAAAAAAAGAGAAAAAAATACACAATATCATTACTTATATTATTAAGTAATATTTACTATAAATATCTATAATTTTTATTTTTAATGTGAGACTTACCTACGTAGGCCTAGGCCTGACAATTCCGGCCTCTTGTAAGACCCCGTGAGCCAATCTTAGACCTCTCCATCCCCCTTATTCGGCGTACGTAACACTTGAACAGCCCTCGATGTCTTGAAACATAAAAACTCGTAATATAAAATTCAAATTTTGCAGGCGAGCTAGGAGCAGAAGTATCATCAGCGGCAACATGATACAAATCAGTAGCCGCGTCTGATGATCCATCAGCAGTAGTTAGTGCAGCGACTGTCTCCCACTACGACCTGTTCTTTCCCCTTTTTCCTTGTCCACCCCCCCCCCCATTCGTGGTTTGTGGAGAACCTGAGGGGCGAAACGCCCCACAGCCGCCGCACCGCCGCACAGTGGAACGAGTCAATTGGCGAGGTCGGATTTAAAATTGTTGACTTAAACTGCAAATTTGGATGTTTTTTCCGTCACATTTTAAATTTTAAGGGGTGCTATTAGAAGCTTTTAACGAAGAGGTAAATGGAACCACTTTTAGAACCCTAAAGTTATGTATTATTGAATTATAAGCGTGTAAAGTTTTCAAATTTTGTCCGACCTCTCCTATTATTGACTCGATCCACTGTGCGCCGCCGGCAGGGGTGGCAAGGGCACGTGGACGCCCCCGCTCTCCCACCCAGAGCCGGATTAAGGGGGTGGCCACATGGGCCGCGGCCCATGGCGGCAAATCTATAGGGGGCTGCAAATTTTGCAATTTTTTTTAAATGTAGGTATAAAAAAAAATTCGGATTTTGAAAAAAAAATTACAAGCGAGAAAAGGTGACAAAATCTCTAATTTTCTGAGAGTATAGTAATTTCTACTTTTGTCGTCTTTCAGTGATACAAGAGGCAGCTCCTTTAATTAGTCGAGTTAAGAGAGAAACCAAACACTCAATTTGGCCTGGAATTTTGGCCTTTTGGACTTACCTAGAGAGAGATGATGACGAGGACTTGAGATGAAAAGGAGAATCCCTCGGCGCGGCTATCGGCATGTAACACATATTAGCGCCTACAAGACTGCACGAATACTTCACGCATTGCATCAAACACGGTGAGGTCATTGCGGACAGCGTGAGACGGATAGCGCCTACAAGAATGCATGAATACCTCACGCATTGCGGCAAACACAGTGCGATCAGCGGGAGACGCACAGCGCCTACGAGACTGCGTGAATACTTCACGCATTGCGTCAAACACAGTGCGGTCTGCGAGGCGCGGCGGTGGAAGTTAAAATCATCCATACTTATGTTTGTTCTTTCATAATTTTTTCGTTCATTTCTTATGAATGGAAGGCCTCGTCTACACAGAGATAGGTTTACGAAACTTAACTCTCGCGCAAAGTTCCGTGAACTTTTGCTAGTAGTGTTGACAAGGCTTTCCCAAAAAATGTGTACAACACCAGTGAACGCGTCTTATGCACCCCTCCCCCGCTGGCACGTTCATTTGATGGTTTTCATTGGTGTTTCAAAACGAATGAGAAGGGGGCGGCAAAATACTAGCGGCCCATGGGCGGCAAGTACGTAAATCCCGCTCTACTCCCACCATCCCGTGAGGTGAGACGTACAGACCTCCCTTGCAGTGGCGTGCCGTGCTTTGCGATCTATCAATTGTTATGCCATTTAAACCCATGGAAAAGGATCGATAAACAGGGTGTTTGCAGCGAACACCTTAATAATCGATTCTTTGCCATAGGTTTCAATGTCACAACAATCGATTTATCGCAAATTACGCCACACCACTGCTCCCCTGTTGGGGGAGTGGCGGGGGCGGAAGGCAGGAGCCCCCAACGGATCCTCGAGGTCCAGGGGGGCGTCCTAGGTGGCGACAGCAGACTCCGCGGAGCAAAAGAATATACAAACACTACCCCCCCCCGGTTCCTCTCCACGATCCAGTTCCATCCAGAATCAAGCAGAAAAGATGATCATATCAAGAGAGAAAGTTGCTTTTATCAAGGAGAAATCTATTTGATAAACAAAACGATCTCATTTTTATAATTCGGGAGGCCAGGTCCGAATTAAGGGGGTGGCTACATGGGCCGCGGCCCATGGCGGCAAATCTAGGGGGCGGCAAATTTTGCAATTTTTTTAAATACTGTAGGTATAAAAAAAATCGGAATTAGAAAAAAAAAATTACAAACGAGTAGAGGCTACAAAATCTCTCATTTCCTGAGAGTATAGTAATTTCTAATTTTGTCGTCTTTCAGTGATACAAGAGACAGCGCCTTTAACTAGTCGAGTTAAGAGAGAAACCAAACACTCAATTTGGCCTGGAACGGCGCGACTTACGGAGAAATGATGACGAGGACTTGAGATGAAAAGGAGAAGCCCTCGGCGCGGCAATCGGCATGTAACACATATTAGCGCCTACAAGACTGCACGAATACTTCACGCATTGCATCAAAGACAGTATGCGGTCACTGCGGTCAGCGTGAAACGGATAGCGCCTACAAGAATGCATGAATACTTCACGCATTGCGCCAAACACAGTGCGGTCAGCGTGAAACGCATAGCGCGTACGAGACTGCGTGAAAACTTCACGCATTGCACCAAACACGGTGCGGTCGGCGCGGCGCGGCGGCGGAAGTTAAAATCATTAAACCAAATTTTGTGTTTGTTCTTTCATAATTTTTTCGTTCACTTCTTATGAATGGAAGGCCTCGTCCACACAGAGATAGGTTTACGAAACTTAACTCTCGCGCAAAGTTCCGTGACCTTTTGCTAGTAGTGTTGACGGGGCTTTCCCAAAAAATGTGTTCAACACGAGTAAACGCGTCTTATGCACCCCTCCCCCGCTGGCACGTTCACTTGTTGGTTTTTATTGATGTTTCAAAACGAATGAGAAGGGGGCGGCAAAATACAGGCGGCCCATGGGCGGCAAGTAGGAAAATCTGGCCCTGCGGGAGGCAATTTTCTCGACGGTCAAATTAAAATGCCGAAAAGTGCGTTACGTACCAAATTTAGAACGCTCCCCATACCTCGGCGGCAAAAGTCTGCCGTTGACGAAGATAAATTTCGTTTAACTTTCAAAGAAATGGAAAAAATTGCTCCGATACAGTAGGTACCTACTTACTTAATTTTGAGAAATGCTAGGGACCGTTTTTCTTTGAAATTTTCAGATTCGCCTCTTAATAGGCACTAGCCAAATTCGAAAGGAATATTGTTCAAATTCCCGAAAATGTGTTTTTCATCACAGGAGAGGGAAATTGAAACCGCGTTTCAACTTAAAATGACATCATTCTTATTGCATCTTCTCCCTTTTGAACCACCTTATCGGTATTGCCTTTTCCCTTCCCCCTTCTCCTGCTCATGGTGAACCGGGAAATGGTTGATACCGTACACAATTTTTTAAGACCCGGCCACTGCGCGCAAATATTCCCGTTTTGAATTTCCCAGCAGTGTAGGCTGGTGATAAGGTCGACACTTTCAGATTTAATGATTGTCCCAAGTTACCAATTTACAGCAGGCCATTTCTGCTGAGCGGCATTATAAAAAAAAAAAAAAATTAGAGCAACTCAGATGCGCAGACTATCCTCCATCTCCATTATTTACCATTAATTCGACACGTCAAGCGTGGCAAGTAGACCGGCCGAAATTGTACTGTGATGGATAGGATTGCTATGTAAATTTTCACACTTCAGAACCTTCTATGGCTAAAAAATGACATCAATTTCGTACTTTGACTCTCTGAAATGCGTTAACTTGACGTATTCAGTATGTTTTTATGATTAATCCAAAATATGTGTCGCATAATCGACTGGCAGGGGCTTGATATCAGTTGGTACTTCGAGCTATTTATCGGAGAATTTCTAACCTGCAAGTTTATGACAGGTGTCAATGCTCCAGAGCAAACCGTGACAAATTCTAGAAAATAAGAAGAAATCCCGTATCCTTTCCCACTTTCTATTTAGTGCAGCCATACGTGCCCGTCGTGTTCCTTATTTTCATCTCTTGGTTGTCGTATTTAAGGTGCGAGGCCCTTTCGGAGTTAGGTTCGTGGACAGTCGGGTCAGTTTAGGCTAAGAACTTGAAATCCACGTAGATTTAGTGTTTATTTTGTGTGGAAGTCATGGATGAAGAATACGACGCGATCGTCCTGGGCACCGGGCTCAAGGAGTGTATTCTCAGTGGAATGCTCTCCGTCTCCGGCAAGAAAGTCCTACACATCGATAGAAATAAGTACTATGGTGGAGAGTCAGCATCTCTGACTCCATTGAGTGAGCTTTTCACCAAATTCGGAGCCCCTGCCCCAGATGAATCCACCTACGGTCGAGGCAGAGACTGGAATGTCGACCTCATCCCAAAGTTCCTCATGGCTAATGGACAGTTAGTGAAACTACTCATCCACACTGGAGTGACCCGCTATCTAGAGTTTAAGTGCGTTGAAGGTAGTTACGTATACAAAGGCGGAAAGATATCCAAAGTACCTGTCGATCAAAAGGAGGCTCTTGCGTCAGACCTCATGGGTATGTTTGAAAAGAGGAGGTTCCGAAATTTCTTGCTCTTCGTTCAAGACTTGAAAGAAGATGATCCTCGCACATGGAAAGACCTAGACATTAACTCAACAACAACGCTCCAACTTTACGAGAAGTTTGGTCTTGATAAGAATACACAGGACTTCACTGGCCACGCTTTAGCTTTCTACAGAGACGATGCTTATCTTGATGACCTTGCAATCAAAACCATAAGGCGTATCAAGCTCTACAGTGACTCTCTTGCCCGATACGGAAAGTCACCGTACCTTTATCCCATGTACGGCTTAGGTGAGCTCCCGCAAGGTTTTGCCAGGTTGAGTGCAATTTATGGTGGCACGTACATGTTGGACAAGCCTGTTGATGAAATTGTCCTGGAGAATGGAAAAGTGGTTGGCGTCAGGTCAGGAAGCGAAGTTGCTCGTTGCAAGCAGGTCTATTGTGACCCATCTTATGTTCCAGAAAGAGTCAAGAAGGTTGGGCAAGTTATCCGGTGTATCTGTCTTCTAAACCATCCTGTTGCAAACACGAAAAATGCTCTTTCAACCCAAATAATCATTCCTCAAAAACAGGTATGTTCTCATTACCGCAGTAGTTAAACAGTAAGTAAGTAAGTACAGGAAATGAATTGGTTTGCAATCTTGCAATAATGAATCCTTTCCTTGACAATTGCAAGAGGCATATTACCAGCCGTGTAGCTATTTGAGAAATTGACTTACCTCTTATCGAAAAGTGTGCTTTTTTCCATGTGGATGGGTACTGACCGTGACTGCCCTGCTGGCATACCTTTTGACGTTACCTACTGAAGGAAGTTTTCTTTATTCAATTGTCTTTTCTCTGTACATAAGTACTTTAAAGTTTTGCTCCTAACAAAAGATTCTGGAACCTTTCTGTGAGGTGTCAACACCTTATCGATAAAAATTTCTAAGCTCAATCATTTTTATGACAAAAAAATTAGTATAGGTAAATATCTAGGATGAGAAAAAAAAATTAGAATAAATGGTATGAAATGGTGTGGACCCAGCACCATTCCTACACCTTGTTAAATATCTAGGTGTAGCCGATTTTAGATTACTTTTCCACTTTTGTTATATGTAAGGGATAGGGAATTGCCTGCAACCAAAGCGGCCAAATAATTTAAAACAGGCTCTACAATATTTGTTATCATGCAAGTACTTTAAAAAATATTATCTAATTCCACAGCAATTTTTGGGGAATACACAGATTAGAGACTTCCTCTATGAAATAAGCAAGGTAAACAAGTAGAATCTTTTTTCATTACTGAAGAGCCTCTAAAAAAATTTGACTTCAATAAATTCTTTCTTCCACATATGTTAATTTTAAATGATGCTAAATTAAAATTCTGGGTGCTACTTTTTTGTGCAGGTGAACCGCCGTTCAGACATTTACATCTCTGTGGTGAGTTACACGCACCAAGTTGCTGCTGAAGGATGGTTCATTGCGATGGTCTCAACCACTGTCGAAACAGCAGACCCTTCGAAGGAGATCCAACCAGCGCTTGACCTTTTGGGGGCTGTTCACCAAAAGTTCATCCATGTATCTGACTACTTTGAGCCCACGGATAATGGTACTGAGTCGCAGATTTTCATATCATCATCATATGATGCCACGACCCACTTTGAGACTACTTGCATGGATGTTGTGGATATCTTCAAGCGAGGAACCGGCGAGGACTTTGACTTCTCTAAAGTAAAGGCAGATCTCGGCCAAGAAGAGCAGTAAACAGAGTTTTAATCCCTCTCCTCTTCTGTTGCAAAAAGGGCTCTGCAGGCTGGTGACTGGTCAAGACAGGAACAAAGACATTCAATTTAGAAGACAGAGTAATAACGGCTGTGAATAAAGCTGATGTGAAATTGTTTAGTCAGGAGAATCTAATGTCTCGTGCAGCTATCAAGCCTCTGACATAAACCCAATAGAAAGTTGTGTTTTGTCAATGGAGACTAGGCAGTGAAAATGATATGAACCATCCATAATATTTATATTTCTAAGCTTTCATCAATTTTCCCCCTATTACAGCCTTTTCCTCTCTTAAGTTGTGTCAAAACTGTAATTCCTAGAAAGACCAAGTTCATTTGCATTATTCAAGTCATCCATTCATGCGGTCTTCTTTTTACTTGCAATCATATCAACAATTCATACTGAATGAGAGCAGTAGTCTCCTTTCTCACAAAACTGAACTCTTTAGCTGTCGTGCACTCTATCTTCTAAATTAGTCTCCTTTTAGGCAGAGATGACAATCATATTCACACGTTAAACCAAAGCAAGCTAGATAAATCGGACTGGTCTTCTTTTTTTTTTTTTTTTTTTTGGATAAAAGAAATGCGCTCAGCAGAAAAGCAGAGGCGCTGTAATTGATATTGGAACAATCTTAAAAGTATGAAAGTATGTTATCTCCTCCCCCAATTTTTTCCTCTTCTATTTTCCAGAGGTTTCTTTTAAACGTCCATTTTCAATTAGAAAAAAAAGGAAGTTCTGTGTAAAAAACCAACATATCTGCAATACAGGCGAAAATTTTCAAATAATTTGAAAACCTCCCAAGGGCTTTCACATATTATTAAGTATGTCTCCAATCCATTCTGATTTATGAAACGCTTGTTGCTCATTCGCTGAAATGTAAAGGACTCTGCATCATTTGAAGCAAAGTTTTCAATTTTGCAATCCTTGCTAATTGAAATGGGTGGAAAAAGAAATCAAGTTACATAAGTTCTGGAGAACCTTATGAAAGTTGCAAAAAATGATTAACGATCATCCATTGTTTCCTTACTTCTACAGTTCATGTTTCTATTATGATTTTTGAGACGAAGAGAAAAAAGGAGGATTTTAAAGATAAATGTAAAATACCGAAATTTTAGCTGTAAGTAGAAGTCAATCTCATCCTGTTTTAATGAATGTCAAAGTTATCCTCTTCGTCCTGTCTGCCAATGAAACAGTCTATCTACTTTCAATTACTTATTTTCAACCTTTGAAGTTCAATCCTTCACCAAGCAAGAAGTGAAGAACCTTTGTGTTTGAAAGCATAATAAATCCAGAAAACAGCTGTTTGTTTTTTAATAGCTCTTCATGATCCTGCAGCCTTCACAAAGACTGACAAGATTATTTCTAGTTTGGGGAATGTTAACTTTGTAATTTGGAGAGGGGAGGAGCTGTAGAATTCCGTTTACGTCTGTCCTAAAGAATTTGTAACTATCAGTTCTACCTAATTGTTTTTGTTGATCAGTTTGTGTTGCATGTAACAATATTTAAGATCACTGAAAGTTTGACTCAAGGTGGGGCAATGATTTGTGAGTGCAATTTTTTTTTTTTTTGAATCTCCTTCTAAATTTTTTTAGATTTTGATCGGTAGGTATAATTGTAATAGTTGCTATCCTAAATTTCGTTTATGCTTAATTTTTTTTTTTTAAATAAGTCATTCATTAATTTTCATGAAAAACTTTTTTCTCAGAATAAAATTTTCGAATGACTTTCTCATAAAATTTTTCAAACCATTCTAATTAAGATAATTTTTTTTTAACATCTTGCCACGTAAAATTTTGCTTTAAACCCTTCATCTGAAAACAAGCTGTCAGTATATTAATAAGGATACAAGGAGTGTCCAGGAAAGCTTGTAAGGAAATATTATTTGAAAATCCTTCCGAAGTAAATCTGCTTGCTGTTTCGGTTTTCCTCCTACTTTATTTTGCTTTTCATAATCTTTACGGCCACTCATTAACCAAAAAAGAGTAGGTAAAGTCTAAATATGTAGTGCTAGAATATGCATAATAGGTAAATATGGAATTTTAAGTCTGTCTCATCATCAAATAGTTTGAAAACTTAATTTTAAATTGTTAATGATTCCCCTTAACCACAGTATTGAAACTTTGTCTGCGTGATGTAAACTGTCTTCGCACTACAAATGCTCCTAAATTAAGAATTGACCTCTGGCATCTAAAATTGTTCTGTTTTTTCAGTCTTCAAGGAAACTATAAATTAAAGGCCTTCTACTTCTAGCCCGTCTGCAGCTAGTTAATCACTAGCTTGAAGAATTCTTATGGGCCGGATTTGCTTTAATGTATGTGATGTAATTATTATATTTTATTATTATTAGTTATTATTCTTATTTTCATTATTCCAAAGTATAGAGAATGTGTTAATTTGCGTAGAAGGAATTGTTTACTATTTTCTGTTAGATTCTCTGTGTATTGTGATGAAATCATGATCTTCATTGATAGTTTTTGGCTTTAATCGTGTGTGATGGTAGAGCTCATATGCCAAACCAACAAACAATGTTTAATTATCATGTCGTAGGTAATCTGTCTTCATATTGGAACAACTTAAGACTTGCGTGTATTGCTCGCCACTTTTGGAAATCCAAGCTGTGCAGGATGTGAGAATTTTTCAATTTTTAGTCTTAACTCGTTTTATGCCCCGAACATAAATTGATTAAAATATATTTGAATAAAATGTATTCATATATAGCAAGTTTTCTACAAGCATTTACATACTTTAAGAAAGAAAAATTGCACAATTTATTGTAAGGAGTTTCTGTAACTTTTCCTACATTTTTACATTTAAACATAAAAAAGAAAAAAAAATCCACCATAATATCGCTCTAATAAATTATTTGTTAGGTAATTTGTAGAGTCAGTCCATGGCTTTTCAACCTGTTCGCTCCTTTCCGAGTGCAGAGGATCAGAATTTGATGTAGTACCTAGAAATCTGAATTCTCCTTAGGTGCATTTTTTTTCTTTTTAAATCTTAGATAGGTATACTGATTAATCTATTATAGAAAATTTTATCGGAGGTTAGCCAATTTGAAAATGATAAGCTCTCTTAAAGAAACAGGAAATGTGTAAAGTAAAAGTAAAAAAACAAAAACAAAAAAAAAAAAAAAAAAAAAAAAAAAAAAAAAAAGGAAAATCAACTTGTGTAATTCCATTGCAGTAATAGAACACACAAAACAACAGCAGAAAATACAGTAATTATTTCCCAAAAGTAATTCTTCAGCAAGGAATTTGCTTCTCCTCTTCCAGTTTCAAACCCATATTCTTAAAAACCTCACCACCTAAGTTTGTTTTGTGTGAACTGTTCAAAGCACGAACGCCTCTGAAAAAATACTCCTCTCTTGTTGAAGTACACCCATAATGTCAATCAATGTTTTGTGAAGTTAGCGTAATTCTCTTAGACTTTTGATTATTATCAATCTTGATTATGTTACTGCATTTATCCATTCTAACCAACTGCTGAATGGGGAACACAAATTAGGCACTGGCTTATGTTAGGTAAATTTTGTTTGGCGATTACTACTACATTTCGTTGCCAAAATTTTGTTAATTTGCAAGTTATAGCACCTTATCAGTTGAATAGATAAATAATTGATTGTAAAGTAACGAAGTATGTCTGTTTTTCAATGTGACAAGTATCAATTACAGCATCCATTTGGTATATATAAGTTCTGAAAGTTCAATATTTCATTTTGAGAATAATTAGAATTAAAGGCGTATCATTGCAGTTAACCTATTCTGGTTTTTTGCAATATTGAAGAAGAAAATAAGTTGAGGAATCTGGGTGTCTTTTGATAAATCATTTTTGATTCATTAATCATTCAGTTCAATTTGTCAATAATCATTCATATCTCAGCATGCATTGAGCTTCAGTAGTTTTTTCCCTTACTTTTTGCATTTAAAGCCCACCCTTTCCTAACCACACAACCGATTATCGTTTGAAAAAGTTTTTCATCTAATTTTCAGTATCTTTCATAAGGGACATGTCATGTCATCCCTTCTATATTTTTTATCATCATTGCTTGCTTCATAACATCTGAGCGCAAGAGCTAAAATGTGATTCCACCAAAGTACGAAATTTCTCAGCCTCAGGTCTCTCAGAAACAATTCTCTCTCACAAATAAACAAATGATTTCTCTCTGCATAAAAGTGCTTCTCTAAAGTTGCTCACTTGATGATGACATTGGTTTGGAAGCTTTTTTTCAATTTTGCATGGAAACTGTAAAAGGAATATAAAAAAATATTGTGTGACACCAAACGTGCTTATTAATCTTCACCAGCACCTCAAATAAATTTCCCTTGCATTCTTAAGCTTGTGATTTGTGCCCAGGTTCAGCGACCCAGTTTTGTTTCCCTTTTTTGATTTATTTACGATAATTTTTCTATTACTCTGTCTGTGGGTTATTGCCGTCAACTTATTCAGTTAAGCTTTTTTATGTTATAAGGTTGCTAAATCAATGTTATTCAAATACATTTTATGTATTTAAACATGATACTTTTTTTCTTTCATCCCATTTCTACTGTCAAATCCATACATATCACGATCAGAACTTCTTTTTCAGCAAAAACTAATCAGATTTTGAATATGTTTTTTGGGAGACTGCCTTCTAATGATTCTACAATGATCAGCTTATAAAACATCTTATCATTCATCTAGCTAAATTAGATATATTGGCTGGTGAAATCTTCAATTGTTTTATAGGAAGGAAATTTAGATCTCTTTTCAGGAAAAATAGACAAAATTAGCAACGAAAGTGATTTTAAGCATAAAAATCTTTACTTAAAAAAAAAGCTAAAAGATTAACAGTCACCGTGAACAAAAGAACAAAATAGGTAAAAAAGAGAACAACACATGGATACTTAAACACTTTGGGAGACAATCATTTTTGCACATAAGTTAGAAAATTGAAATGTTGTAGGTAAAAAGAAAGAGAATCACTCCCTTGATTCCCATAAAATACTTATTCGTACATATATTTGCTTCTCCATTCAACCAAGGGTCGACTTTGACTAGAGGTACACGTAAATTAGAGAAAGTCTTAAAACAAAGATGAGGGGAGAGAGAAATAGACCACTCCAAACACACAACTGACATTTTTGCAACATTTTTGGCATTGTGAGTGTCATTTCTAGGATACCATTCTTCATCTAAAAAAATCTGGGAAAAGAAAAACGATTCAGAGGCAGGTGGATAATTATACTGATCCCCAACTTTACATATTTACATGCGTAAATTTAGTTCTTTATCAGATGAATTTGGCAGGCCTACAGTCCATACCCATGGGCGGAACTAGGAACGTTGAAGAGGTGGGGGCCAAGGGTCACCTTATGAAGAGAAGGTATTCTAGGGGCACCAAAAGACATCCAAGGGGTATCTGTAAGACTCTCTCAGCTCTAAAGGAGGGTTAAGGGATTTTCCAAGCTCTAAAGGAGGTTTAGAGAGACCTCTCCAGAAAAGTTTGAAAAAGGAATCCTACAATAGGAATCATGTGAGAAAGGAAACACTAAGTACCTAGAAATTCGGCACAGGCCAAATTCTGAGATTTTTTGATATGATAACCCTAACAACTTCTATTGATTTCTTACTAAAAATGAGATCAAGATCGGATTCAAATTTAAAAATAACTAAGTATGTAAAAGAGAAATAAAATGACCCAGCCAGTAATTGCCAAAAACAATGTTGTTAAAACATTTCGGTAATGTTTATTTTAACGGTATGTTATGACAACGTTTTTGCAACCCCTTTTTGCTGGGTGCGGATCAGCTGTGAAAATGAAATCTAAACCACTAAAAAATAAGAGACATAACAATAGTGAAACTAGAAAAGTGTAGCTGCTCGATGCATCATTTCAAATTTCAGGTTTGTCTTCTTTTTTTTGCAAAATTTCAAAAATTTTTAAAAATGAGGAAGTACTTACCTATTTTTGAGAAAGCAATTAAAATCATAAAAAACATTTAAAATACTGTCATCCTCTGTCACAGATGCTGCAAAATTATGAAGGACTAGAAAATTTGAAACATTGCAAACTGAGTTGAGCGTTTTTCTAGCTTTATTGCTAATGTGCATAAATCTAACAAAATCATGAGTGGTTGATTTCTACTCTGGCAGAGGGTAAAATACTACAAAAAGTTAGTCTGGTAATGTATTCAAACCCCAAAAAATTGAGAGCTTTCATGAGCCATTCAACTTTTTTTGAGTCTCAAGAAAAGACTAGTTAAGTACCTGGGTACTTAGATTTTATTTCGTGTTAGAAAGTTCAACACCAAATATATGCATGAAGAGGTACTATTCCTACTTCATTATTAGGACTTAGGTAATCAAGAGTTGGAATGAACACAAAGAAAGGCGTGGTGACATGCAAACCTTAAGTCCTAAAAATTCAAAAGTATAGGGCACGGTTTTCAGACTGATTGCACTCATTTCTCCAGGTTATCATATTTTGAAATAATAGTATTATTTTGACAAATACCTACAAAATTTATCTTCTTAAAGCTGACAATTACTTTTGAAGATATTTTGACCAAAATGGGTGAGTTGTGCTGGTCACAGAATCGTGTTTTGATGCTGGATTTTTGTAGATCAGCTAAAAACAATAAGATCTGTTTAATCAGTAACTTTCTATGTTGAATATTAACCATGTGATCACCCTTGGAAAAGTCGAGTTTTTGATGTCATTCACTGCGGTAATGACACATTTGGTCTCTTCCACCTTGCTTTCATCAGTCCGAGTGACGTACATTGGCAATGGTTGTTCACTGTGAAACTCATACAAAAGCAAGGTGGAAAACACCAAGGGTGTCATAACCGCAGTGGATGACATCAAAAACCCGACTTTTCAAAGGGCGATAGCTCCGATAAAATTGAACATAGAAAGTTGCAGTTTGGACGGATCTTATTATTTATAGCTTATCTACAAGAATCAAGCACCAAAACACGATTCTGTGGTCAGCGCAACTGACCCATTTAATGTGGTAGGTGTTATGAACTCTCAAACCTTCCAAAATATGGACAAATCTCTGCATTCATTTCAGAGTTTTTTGTAATTATGCATCAGACTTTAAAAAGTAGGGAGCATTAAAGTCTTTCTGAATAACACAGGGAGTTGTGTCAGAACAGAGAAATATGTATTCGCTGCAAAACTATTACCACATGAGACTACCTAATTCAGCAGTTCTTGGGAAGCACTTCTTTCCACCAGTTTTGCGGAAAATGGTATTTCTGAATTTCAATACCCTCCCTTGGCACAGGTAAGTCATATCCTCCAAATTCTCTTGATGGAAGTGGAGACGAGACTAGATATGTTGGAAAACAGTCGAGTGCTGACATTGCCTCACAATCTGGTGGGAGCAGGCGCCGTTTCCAGCCTATTCGCCTCATCATTCCAATCTATTCCAAAAAACACGAAGGGATTATATACATTTTATTTTATGGTACTTTTTAAAAAACTGCCATTTCAAAATCACTCCATGCCACCAAGAAAAAGTCTACGGAAAAAGTTCTTCTTCAAACTTGATAGACATCTTGCAGCAGTTGAGATGGTCTGAGGAAAATGTCTAAGTTATGGAGAAGTTGTATCGGAAACTGCCGAAGCAGAGAGTTATTTCTCTCCTTAAAGTTGCATTATGAGGTGCCTGATATGAAGGCAGTGCATTTTGATTCCTCAAGTCTGCATCTCTTTCACTCAGTTCATTTCAAGAGGTTCCTACGCATTATAATTTTTTTTTTTAAAAACTTACATTTTAAATTTTTAATCAGTACTTAAAAAGCTTGCATACAATTTAAAGGTAAGCTCTATTCTTAATCAGGGGTTTTAAAAATGCGTTTTAATATATGTTGCTGCTTTGATTTATGTTTACTTTTGAACTAAGAACTCATCAAATAGTGGGTTTATCAAGCTCTACGAAGTCATGTGTGAAAGCTAATGTTTCACTGTAACATTCCTCTCTGAAAATTGGTGAAATAGTTTTTTTATTCAGTTGTTTTGGGATATCCTATATATGAGCTCTGATCCAATTCATTGTACTGACAACTCATTTGTCACTCTGCATAAGGAGTCTTGATGAAAAATGGTTAAATAAATTTCCACAGGTACCTGGGGATTTTCTTCAAAGACAACTAGTTCCACAAGAGCTCCTCCAATTTTGGGATCCATGATGGAATAAAGTCCTTCACTTGAGTCATAAGAGAGTAGCAGTTGGTGTTGCTTGAAGACTCTCTGCAAATAAACTTCATCCTTTGTGATCAACTCTTCATTGAAGACACAGAACTCAACGTTTGACTCCCAGGGAAGCGAACGAGAGAGCCGTATTTGGCCCCACAGAGATCCATAGCAGAGGAAGTGGGTAAGTTTTAGTGCTGCTAGGACGTTGTGCACCCTAAAAACAATGATTTTATAACAGCAGAGGAATATGTGAAGTTAAATTACGTGGAGGATCAGGTAATGTATGATTATATTTTAATCTGCGTGGATGGAAGAAGTAAGTTTACTTCACAATGTCACACACTGACACACAAAGCTCAGTGACTTTTCAAATTTTTGCCATCGCCTTTCCACAAATTTTCTCACTGATTTAAAAAATGATGACCCTTCTTCCCTGCCAGTCGAATGTTTGTGTACAATTTTAATGCATTTCAAACATGCTGTCTATACGACTCTTACGTCGACCGCTATCAGTTTCTGAATTTCACTGCAGGTTAAAGTGCCTTGCTACAAATCGGATTTAATGCATGCTACTGTTTCAAATTGAGTATGTTCAAGACTATGGTACCATCTGACTACATGTATAATCCTGTTGAATGGTGCTGATTCAGAGCTATTATCAGAGATTGATGTTTGTCTCTAACATACAATCCCCAAGCTCTTCCTTTATTAGCAACCCCATTTGAATGTAACGGTATCGACACAATTCTTTTGACTTAAATTATGTTGAAAACATACCAACCTGGAAGCTAAACTGTGCAGATTATCTTGAAAAGCTTCTGTGTGGTGACACGTTTCAGTGAAGGTCTCCTGCGTGTACCGAACAAAAAGCCAAGTCAGTAGAATGATAGAGGCACCTATAAAGTACAGTTTGCGGATGAGCGGGACTCTCCTCATACTTTTCAGAGAACATCCCAGAAATGAGGCGAGCATTGCAGAAACGGAAAAGGGAGGTTGTTCATCTAAAAAGAATTCGCTCCAAGGGTAACATCTTCATCCGACGAAGAGGACTCTTTTTACAGTCTGAACTTTCATGGCACCTAGTGTCAGTTTAAAAAAATTAAGCCATCATGAGCAAACTTGCCTTTGACTTTGTGGATATTTTGATTTTTGAATTTTCCTCTTTCACTTCACTAGTTTGTTAAGTTTTTAGATGGCAATACAATATCTTATTCAAAACAAACAACGTAACGTAACCTCAAAAGCTCGAGCGAGCTTTCGATTGCAGCGCTGCCTGCGGAAATTTGCAAAGTAATGTTTTTTTTTTTTTCAAGTTGTGCACCCTTGCCCAACCAAAAAGCTCCAAACAATCTACTAATGACAAAAAATTACAATTTTTCTATAACCGGCAAAAAACTTTTTACGTACATCTATGCATTTATGAATTTTTTCAATTAATGAGGATATTCATAATTTATTAAAATCGGAGAATTGATGCAAAAAATAATAAATTATTCGTTTCACATGACTTCAATATCAACAGTGAGAGATTGCGTACATTGGTAGACTGCCGTGAAGCAAAGCTGTTGGATAGGTTACCGCGCTTTTCAAATCGTTTGAAACAGATACTTCCGTCTTGATGTTGAGTACAAATTAATTAAATTTTTTAAAGAGGAAGAGTGTTGTATTTATCCGGCTCTTATCTCTTTTTTCAATATTTAGAGTTACAACCATCCGCGATTTTGGTGAGTGTTAAAAGTTTCAACAATATTCCGTGAAAAAAATCAGCACCCCACCCCTCCTCTCGGAGTAGGTTTTTTAGCCCCTTTACACAGGTACTTGTGCATTGGTTTATGTATGAGTCTAGACCCAATAATGCATGATATAATAAGCGATTTTACGTTGCAGCCGTAGCAGACAAAAATTAGCGCATTTTTAACCTAATGATGACCTAATGAGACCTACTAATAACATTGGTGAAGAGGCCTCGCTCCGCTTGGGTTTACTTCCGCCGATGTCCAAAAAAGGGGCCCGCCCAGTTTTCGTTATTTTGATCTTTTTTTGCATTTACATTTGAGCGATGACTTTTAGAGGAATTCCAATTATATATTTTGCAAAACATAACTATAGAAGAACTTGTATCCTTCTTTATATTATTCTTTCCCTGTAAATTTCACTTCGAATGCTGCGCGGGAAAAAAGCATATCTCTGGGAATGGTTTTCTGAACTTGAGACTTTTAAGATTGTGTGATTGCCATTTAAATAAATTCACAGTAGTCCTTATGATATACCGTGAGATGACATGAGGGTCCAATTATCAATTACAGCGGTAGGAAAACAATTGGTGCGGTGCGCCCCTTGTGTCCCGTGTTTCCCCCCAGTTTTTCAAAATCACCCCCCGGAAGTTCAGGCACAGCTGATTGGTTTCCGACATAGGATATTCTATGACAGTACAATTCCGGGAAATTTGACGCACACATTTTCCGTTCTCGCTACTCCTAGTATCGCGCGTAAGTTAGAAACATAAGAAATTATTTTGAAGTTTCTGCAGACCTCAGTGAAACTTGATTCATCTACGTGGGGGTGGGTTTATTTTCAAGGCAAGGCCCTTCCGCTCTCGCTCTGCCACCGGCATACACAAGTACACAACACAAACCGAATATCCCCGAGTTTGAGGGGCCCGACATGATTCTAGTTATCACACCTCTCCGAATTGTCCACGGTAAGAATGATTCCATGCGTAATTATTTACGCTATGATTATTTTAATTTTCGTGTCGAATAGATCGCCGTTCTAGCATCATTTTGTAGGTATTTTTCCAATTGATCTTGAGCCTAAGTCAGTATCTCACCGATCGCCATTTTGCTCGTCAAGTTTAGGTTAATTCCCCTTGTGTTCAGTTTTCTACGAGTGAATTTGTTTATTTCTTCGTGAATGCTGCTATTTACCTCACATTTACTGATCCTCTCGCCTTCAGCAAATCTAAGTTAGTATAACTCGACAAGTTTTTCAGTAGCTATTCCTCTGTTATCTCCGATTTCGTGTGTTTTTGTCTACCTACTACATTTCAGGATTGCCTTCATTCTTTTGTTCTCATCTCGTTTTTATCACTTTTCATGACTTTTTATCATTGCTCTGCCGTTCAGAATCCATTTGCATCCCCCCCTAGAATTGGCATTAGGGACTGGCATTCATATCCTTGCGTTTTGTAAGGTCTATCAACTTTTCTCAGAAGGAAGCACTGACACCACTGAGAGCCACTTGTCTCTCGCAAGGACTGAAAGTTTTTAATCCCTTTACGTCAACCCCAACACACTTCTTCCTTTCTTTGTCACATCACTCAACGATTCAGATGGCATAGATTTACATGGAATTCTATGTTTACCAATTTGTGAACTGATCGCCTGATCTGAATAATTCCCCTCGTCTGATGATTTTTCTCTCATCCCTCATTTGGACGTTCGCTACATTTCATTGAATTTATACGCACCAAATACTATTTTACCATGACATTACTCTTTTATATTCACAAGGTAGAATGTTTTCAAGGATTGAACATGTAGGATTATGTATGATTTGAATTTGTCTAAGCTGCAAAACATTTTTAATTGCATTCAATGTGACATGTTCCAAACTTAAGAGCCATGAATCATATTTTTTTCAAAAGTATCTGATGCACCAATCAATCTCCGACTAAACCAAAATTGTCTCCAATAGGTTTAACTTTTTCTGTCAGATTGTGCTACAATTGCCAATAACAATGTGTAAATAAGTATGTCTAAGAACCAATTCAAGTATCGGTAATCGCTAAGTTTCTACAAAATTAATACATACCTGCTAATAAATTCTCCAATCATCTCCACTCTTACTCCATCTTAAAATACAATAATTTCCTATTTAGGTACGGTTATCTAGTTGTATTGTATCTAAGTAACACTCTCACTGTTTATAGGAATGTTAATTGTTAAGTCATTTTCACTTAAATTGGTACTAATTATTTCTATTCTATTAACTTCTTCCTTGACCTCTTCTCATTCAGATATAGTGTTGCTTAGATATGTATTCTTTCAATTGTACATTGTTTTGTAGAATAACTATCTAGGGACAGTTTTCAGAAAGAACCTACCAAAAAAAAAAAAAAATAAATAAATAAAAAAAAATCAATGGAGAGCTCAAACGTTCAGTGGTTTTTCATAACTTTATTCGTTGATAGATCACTCTTGCTTAACATTGTCTAGTTGTTAGTTTCTTTTTTTCGGCAAAGTTTTGCTGTATTTCAGTATGTAGACTTATTGACTTTATTCTTGATGTCATGCTCTTTTGTGTCCAAATTATACCTCACTTTCAGTTTTCTCTGCTTCTGCTATCTTGATTTTCCAATGAAAGCATCACTTACTTTTTCTTCTTCAAGCAAGAGCTTTCATATATGCATAGCCTCAAACTCACTTTTATGAGCTGTTGGGATGGGCGAGAACAATAAGTTATCACAACTGTGTGTCAGATAAGTTCAAATGTGAAATGCTGTAGACTTGAAGTTGAAGCTGGTCCATCGTATTTCATTGATAGGTCATACCAATGATGGTATGGCATGTTCCTCTGACACCCTGTAAGACAAAGCAGGACTGTCAAGTGAATTCTTCAGCATTTTTACAGTTATTAGGGGTGTCGTCGGATAAGTTTACATTTGTTTACTTTTGATTTGCAGGCATTTTCGCGTCACTACTATCCACATGAAAATATCTGACTCTCACAGAAACAAAAGCACAAGCTTGGATAGGTTTTATAATACTTTCAAACCTTTTAACGTTTTAATATTTAGCCACACAGAGATCACAACCACCTAATAGTTGTGGATCGTTACTGATAAGAAGGTTTTTTATGACATGATGTTAGTACTTAGTAGCAAACAGCGCTTTGTGCAGAGGCGTACATTCGTTGCCTGCGCCGGCAAATCAAAAGTGAACTAATGTGAACTTATCTGACGACACCTCCACCTTATAGGAATGTCGGTGATTGAGGAGAAGATGGGACGGAAAAATCATCAACTGCTACACAAGTAAAAGCTCCTCATATCAAACTCAACAGCAGTGCTATATATCTGAAAGAAAGTACAAGTATTCTAATGCAAAAAAAAAAAAAAAATCACTTTTCAGATCTGCATTTCTTGAAATTTGCACAATGAAAGTTTGATTTCTATAGCTCATTGTGGTCAAAAGGTCAGGAAAAACCCCGTACTCAATTAACAGAAAGGAAAAATCAAAATTTTTTATATGGTAAATTTTTTTGTAAGTAATCGCTGTGGCGGAAGAAACTTCAAGTCTGTTAATTATATTATTGTAAGACTTGAATTTTCTTCTGCCACTGCAACCTCTCAGGATGTCCAGGAATGTGCGCATGGAAGCGGCACTATGATCACTGTGAACTATCAGCTGTTGGGGGAAGACAAAACAAGAAGTGGAATATTTACTGATATCTAAAATACTTTATAAGTATTTGCAGTCATCAAAGTTTATTCCCAATCATTTTCAATCGCAGAATTGTATTTACAACTTACGCCGCAGCAAGGGGTGTAATTCAAAATATCAGTTTTAATGATGTACCAACAAGTTGACTTTTGAGATAAATTCTAATTTTTTTATTGTCTCTTTTATTTTCCAGGTTGACTTAGTTGTCTATTTGCTCGAACATAACCAGCTTTGACATTCATTATTGATCAACCCGTTTGTATCTACACAAATATATTGGTTGGCTGATTACAATCTTGGTGCGTTTCCTTTGATGGAAATAAGATATCAAACTTGTTTAGAAACAGCATCAGTCAATCAAATCACAGGACGTGTGTCATGTAAATAGAATATCTAAAAAGCAAATAGCCATGACAATTGCCACCAGAGGACAAGGATTCCCGGCTGAAACAGCTGAGAACTCCACTAATCAAGTAAGACTCTCCAATCATGTCACATCATATTTTTAGATCTCCAGAATGCAGAAAACTTGCCTCTGATGAGATCTTAATCTTTGCTGTAGCACGTATATTAAATCATATCGTCCATGCAGATCTAGCTTTTCAGTGAAGTTCAAAAGCTAACAACCTCCTAAGATTCTAACGTGTTAAATGTTTCTTTATATTCATTGAAGTGAAAGGAATGCAAAAAGTACTAGGTACGTTTTCGATTTTTGACAAAAATAGTTCGGGACCTTCAAAAAGGTTATTTCATGTCACCCCTGCAGCAAAGTCTTATACTGAAGAGATAAGTAGATTGTGAAGGCTTCTCCTGAAATTCTAAAATTTACAGCATTAAAGGTTATTATTGCTTAGCCCTGTTTGGAAAAGAGACTTATTGCATTGCAATTTCCCTGCCTTCCCTATTTTCAGGACACAAAAGAAACTCTATCAAAACATGTTCATCAGCTACTTAAGAGAGACTAACAGGTAGAAGGATGATACTTCAGCTGTAAGCTATTAAAAGTCCTGAGTTAATTTTTGAATTTCTGAGTTAGGCAGTATCGGAAGCAAAGTATTCTTTCTAGACCATTATCATTTTACTCATACCAAACCCTTTTATTATTACTGATACAGTCTCCTGGGCAGCAGCAATTACCTCAGACGCAGCCTCTTGTACCGCCTCAGCTCCCTCAGAACCAACAAATGCAGCAGATCCAACAGAATACCCCCGAGCTCCCAACACAGCAACAACCAGAGCACCCACAAACGCAGCCACCTGCTGCAGACCCATCGCAGCCGGTACCAGGCCCTCTCCGCCTCTCGCTTGCACAGATTCGCGATCGAGCTCGAGTTCAACGTGTTGCCAGACAAACATCTTGTTCCCTTGAACAGCAGCCGGGTGTGTGCATCCCACCCTCTGTTGTGTGCATCCCACCCTCTGTCAATCGGAATCGAGGAGAGGTAACTCAAAACATCTTTCTTCTGTCATTTTTACGGTTTGACTCTGAAATGTTATTGTATGAGAGAATGCTGAGTACAATGGAAAAAATGAAGTACAAAATGTAAGCTAGAGTTGCTTGTGCCAAACAGATTCATGTTGATTACACTGATCAATTGTGAAGTGAATTAGTTTATTTTATGACCATCAGCATGACTTCATCTGTCAACTTAAAATACCTTTAAAATTCACCCTTACCAAGTATTTCAAAAGCGGCAGCTCAATAAGTATGTGGTATCAAAAAAATCCCACTCATCTCATGACTAACTACCTCCCTCATCTCTAAAATATGTGATCAAATAATTGAACACCCGTTAAAAAGTGTCACTGAACACTGGAGAACTCTTTTAAATATAATATTAGATATTTGCACACTCTTAGAGAGGCATTTCACAGCAAAGCTGTTGTTCTGCATTGAAGGTTTTTTTTTAAAAAAAATTCAAAATTCATTTTACACACCACTTAATTTCATGAATTTTTTATGGCACTCCTGAAGATGTATGAAAATACTTTGAATGACTTTCATTTAAATTGTTATAGGATTACCAAGAGTGGTTGCGGGACCGGTATCCCCCGCTGCCAGGTGCAAAAACAGTGGGTGGAACAGCTCCCCCACTAGGGCCTGAAGCAGAGCCGCCCAACCCAGCATTCAACCAAAACTGTAATGATGCTTCATGTTCGTGCCATGAAGTGGATTTCCCATATGATAAGCTCCAGTCCCTTGATGAGAAAATATCATCTCCTCGCTGGATTGTCCCTGTTCTTCCTGATCAGGAACTGGAGTGTTTGATAGAGGCAGCCATTAATTTGTGTCGATCAGGTAAGAGGAAAAGTATACTATTAGGGTTCCGAACAGTCTGGAAAATTGGGTAAGGCAGGGAATTTATGGCAGTTGGGAAAAGTTCGGGAATTCCATAGTAACATCTTGACTCCTACCTAGTATTTTCCCTGGAAAAGAAATGAATCAGTGACTTGTCGAAGACAAAGAAAGGAAGAACTCAAGAACATGAGATGATTTTGTAGAAAAATTCAGGCCCTGAATCACTGACCTGTCACACTGAATGGAACTTTACCATGTCAACTACCACGCCAGTCGTATCAACCGGCCTTGACGGGCTCTGTCGAGGCCACACCGACTGAGATGCGTATATGGCTTATGGCTCATGATCGGCCTGGCATTAGCTAGAGAATGCACTACTAAATGTTTGTCTGTCCTTTTTTTTGTTTTTTTTTTTTTCAAGATAATTTAAAAAAAGGCTGTGATGCCGGGTCTAATAAGTACCTAAAACACTGTTGCAGTCAATGTGTTACACAACTAAACGTACTAAAAGAGGAGACCAACCAATTCCCAAAAGAGGAGAGGTGACATTGGTAGCTTAAGGCCATCTTTTCAAAGGAAAACCGTGATTTTTACATTTTTACAACCAACATGATTTAACAACAAGATGGCTGGCTTCTTTAAGCTTCTTGTCCCCCAGGATGTTAAGGTGTCCCTGTTACCTGCCATGATCCTCTACTTTGCATGGAAAAAAAAAAAAATTGCTGATTCAACAGTTCAATTGCTAAAAACAGTGAGTGCAATGTTTCAACGCAGATTTTAAAACAAAAAAATGCGACTTTAACCACCCCCGCGGTTAAATTAGTTTACCGCATAGCGTGTAGTAGTTAGCATAGTAGTTAGCATTTTTTTGTTGTAAAATCTGTGTTGAAACATTGCACTCACTGTTTTTAGCAATTGAATTGTTGAATCAGCAATTTTTTTTTTCCCGTGTGGCTTGAATTAAGCAATTGAGCGTAGTGAGTAAAATGGAGTGAACATAAGGAGGGAATTTTCAATTAAATGTGAAATTTTTTTAAAAAGAAATACAAAAGACTTCATCTTAGTGGCACCTTTTGGACAACTTTTGAGTGTCTTTTTTCCATAATTTGAGTCTCAAGAAGTCAAAATTTTATCCTAAGTCAAGCAACTCATGAAAGTGTTTATTTTTACAGGTCAAGATGTGAAAAGTGAAGCATGTCAAAGATTTTTTCGGGAGGGTTTGACTATATCATTTACGAAGATATTGACGGATGATGCAGTCAACAGTTGGAAGTTTAACATTCAGCATTGCATCTACAAGAACTGCGAGCGTTTAATCGAACTAATAGTACTTAAGCTCAACCAAGACTGGTTCCCCTTGCTTGACCTTTTAGCTATGGTCTTCAACCCCAGTAACAAGTAAGTATGAGGGTAGTTGTGTAGAAATTCTTGGAATAGTAGTTAAGGACTAAGACCCAAGTTGATATTAATGATCTTTAAGAATCTTGTCAGTGACAAAAAAAATCAGCAATTTTGAAAGATCTTCCAATGAATTGCTATTGAGTACTCAACCCTAAGTTCTTTTGTAATTTTAATTGATGTGCCTGTTAGAGGCAGTATAATTTTACAACTTTTATATCTTTTTTAACAAGTCCGTAATTTTTCTTTGCTAAGATACCTGGGTCTCCTCAGAATCATCCGTGGTATAATTAAAAGACAAAAAAATTACTCCACAGTTTCAACTGTGAACTATTGTATTTCCTTCGGAAAATATTCTAAATTTGAGCTATACTATTTGTTGACAAAGCACTTTAGTTTGTCATGAACACATTTCGCTCCTGTGGAATGAATCCAAAGAATCATAGTTCAAATTCACTCTGCTTTCAGTTTTCACCCTAGTGGATGTTCTCGAGCACTACAGTATACGCTTGATTCAGTGGATCTCTTAGTTTACTGGATTTTTCTAGGTAACTTTTCTCAAGCGCGCCTCGAATAGCTAGTGAACTAATAAAATCAATCAATTGAAACAGTTTCGGTATTGTTTTGCTTAAATTTTGCTTTTTTTCTTCTAGATTTCACTCTTTCAATGCATCAAGGTCTTCGGAAAAAGTTCCTCTTGATAGTCCAGACGAAGAAATTTTTGCGAAGCCTGGTCCAGATTTTCGGAATGCTCGTGGCTGGTTAATAGATCTTATAAACAAGTAAGTTTCTATCATCAAAGAAATTAAAGCCTCACAACACAAACAACTGGATCTAGAAAAATAAGTCGCTCAAAGTATTAGAAGATATTCTAATAATAGCAGAAATTGAAATGCATTTTCTACTTGATGACAGCTGCATTCTAAATTTCACAAATTTTCCTCATTCTTGTAATCTCTGTCTAGGTCTAACGCATCCTCCTTTATTGTCTAATTCCCTAGTTCAAGAATCTAGTGAAATCTGCATAGGACCCTGCTCATATAACCAAAGGAATTGGTTTCGGCGGAATATTGTTTTATAAATCAACTTTTCTGCGTCTCAGTTTTGAGAAAATCAGAGCCAAAAAGTGAATTTTTAGTTTTTAGAGGGCTTTTCTGTGAAGATACGTTAGTAATGCCGTGTTGAATTTCAGATGACGCAAATTTGTGCCACATGCTGTCATTATTCAGAAGAATTTTGTTTCTTTTGGGCTGATAAACACAGGAATATATGGACATAAATCTATCTTTTCTCCCTTGGCTGGCAAAGAACAGAGAGATCTCCTCAATCACCAATCTGTGTTTCATATTTTCTTGGCTTTTCTGATTCTTACCTTTGCTCGCCTTCAATTACCTTTGATTGGACCTCCCATTGTTAGGTTTAGTTCTAATAAAGTGTTGGAACTTGAATACTTACTAACTCTTTTTGAAGACTCTAATTTAACCAAATATTCCTCTTTCTTTTCAGGTTTGGAAGTTTAAATGGTTTTCAAATACTTTTAGATAGGTTTCAATCGCGAAAGAATCTAACCGTACCTGTGATATACGCTCTAATTAGACCATTTGGCCTCTGCTATGAGCTTTTGACTGTTCAGACCATCGAAAAATACCTAATGCCAATTGTTGTAAGTATCTCTTGTCAGTTAACTTAATTTTAATTTTTTGCAGTATGTTTTAACAGCATGTGTTACAGGCTAAAGTTAATTAATGTTTAACCCTTTGCCTCCTAGGGATGAGAATACTCGTCATTGAAAAGCAGCACTGAGCCCCTACGGACGAGTAATCCGTCTTGTAACCTATATCATATTTGCCGCTCTGTCAGGTGCTTTGCGTCAATGATCGTAGAAAGGCACATGGGTAGTGCTATCTGTTGGTAATAAAATGAACTACCAGTTGAGATGGTTTCTGACAGGCTGCGCCCCCGTCGCTTATCACTATTACCAGTTTGTTCACGTTGAAATTATGTAAACAAATTCCTAACCTAGGGTGTGAGTGCGGTCGGCTAATTCCTAGCTCATGGGGCAAAGGGTTAATGGTATCCCAAAATTTTAGAAGCTGTTCAATGACAGCAGTATAGTTTTGTTCAAATCAGGACATTTGGATCTCTTCTCTATCTGCTGCCATTTTCAACAAGAAATGCTGATGCTTAACAGTGAGGGTATGTAGAGCTAAGTTTGGATATTGGTGAACAATTTTTATAGCACACTGATAAATTTTCGAACATTTGGTGTGATTTTGCTTGTAAGCTTTTATTGCTCATATCTGCTGTTGTGTCTTACTTCACCTGGTCATTTGCTCAGGAAATGATACCGGAACTCCTAAACAACCTAACTGATGAAGAACTGAAAAAGGAAGCAAAAAACGAATCAAAGAACGATGCCATTTCGTCAATCATCAAAGCGTGTAAATTACTCGTCTCTAGAGTGCCTGGTCAAGGTGAAACTGGAAAACAGTTGGAAATTTTCCGTCTGAAAATGATTTTAAGGTACTAATACCCATATTTTTTCTCTTATTTTCCTTCAGAATAACTGATATGTTGTGGTGTAAATATTTGATATAATCTTGAAATTTCTAGATGTCACATGAAAGAGGGAGACAACTCACCGAAATTAAAATCCATTCCGTAGAATCTGGAGAAAACAAGTATGTCTTCCCCTTAAACTGCTCTGAAAAAAAAAAAAAACCCTCTTGAAAGCAATCGACACCCGTTGTTTTTTCCAGATTTTTTGTCACCTGTAGTCCTTGAAAAGAGATTTCTTTCATTGGACAATTTATATGATCATTATGGGCTTCATAATACCAGTATCACATTCACCTCATAATACCATGAATTGCGAATAATTGTGTGACTGTGTGTGCCTCTTGACCTAATTTCATGCTAATACTTTACTTTGCAAATAATTTTTCAGATTGTTACAAATCTCTTCGTTTAATGGGAAAATGAACGCTTTAAATGAAGTAAACAAAGTGATTTCTAGTGTTTCATATTACTCGCATAGACATGCCCTAGACCAAGGAGAAGAGTGGCTTACTCCGGAAAGAATGGCTGTAAGTTATTTTCAGTTTTTCTTTCATGAAAGTTTATTTTTTATTAATTTTTTTAAGCACTAAAGTCCAAAATTTTGCCTGTAAAGTATTTTCTGTACATTTTTTGCAAAAGCATTTTTTAGTATTCACGAGGATTGTACTACATATGTAAAAAAAGGTTTCATTAAAGTCTTTCAAAATCCTCCTTTACTTCTAGAAATCAATTGGATCAAAAAACCAATAACAGTCAATCAAGGAAAGTTTAAGAAAGAATTGTCCAACAAGATGAAAAATTTCCCTTTTTCGGTGTAAAAAATGTTTGTATAGTCAAAACTTAAAACAAAAATCCTCAGCTCCTTTTACCGGAGGTCTCAAGAATATGATCGATAAATCGGAATACAGTGTGATATTTTAACCGTTCACTTATTGTTCTTCCATATTTATTCGATTTTACAATTTTTTCTTGAAGTTGTATGATTGACTTTTTCAGTGTTTTGTCTAAGCTTGTGTCATATATTTTCAATTGCTTAGATGTTTCAAATGGAAGAATGGAGGAAACCTGTTAATTATGAGAGTGTTTAAATGTTCATTTTATGTACTTCCACGATAAAAATTTAAGTAAAGGAAAACGTAGGTTTTTTCGCCATCAGTATGCATTGGCAATAACTTCCACAAACTGAATCAACAATTGAACTTCTTTTTGTTACAGAAATGGATCAAAGAGAACAATGTGTTGGAAATAGTTCTGGCTGACTCAATGCATCAGCCGCAGTACGTTGAGAAATTAGAAAAAATCCTAAGGTTTATAATCAAAGAAAAAGCGCTGACAATTCAAGACCTCGATGCAATTTGGGCAGCACAAGTAGGGAAACATGAAGCAATCGTCAAAAATGTCCATGATCTATTTGCTAAACTAGCCTGGGATTTTTCTTCAGAGCAATTGGATCATTTATTCGAAAGATTTCAGGTGAGGCCCTATGGAAACATGAGTTTCATTATTTCCTCTTTTTTTATCATTTCTAGTAAAATGGAATAAGTCAAGATTAGCAATATTTACAATTATAAGAAGGAATTGGCAAAATGTAATGTGCTCTAGTTTGAAATCAATCAGCGAAAGGAAGTCCTGAACACAAGTTACAACCACTAGCCTTTAAAAATTTTCAAGGGTTCCTGAGAGTGTTGAAGGAAGGAGCAAATGGCATTTTTGATGTTCGTGTTTTGGAGTGTTGTCCAAATGCTACAGCAAAAGCTATTATTTCCAGAGGAATGTATTATAAAATTAAAAAATTGTGTAATCTCCCCTGTCAAAATCTGGAAGGGGGTTTCCCCATTTTTTCTTGAGGGGGAAAATTGTCCCATTATTATTTTTGATCTTCCATCTCTGACAGTCATCTTTCATTGGATGGTTTTTGATCCACCAAAAGATGAAACTTTATAGCTAAAGATTTCTAAAAGTGTAGTACAGTGAAACCTCGCTAAGTCGGTTTTCATCGGGACCGAGGAAATTTACCGAGTTAAGCGGGTTACCGACTTACGCGGACTGCCACTTTTCCTGCCGCGCTTTTTCAAATTTCGCGCCCTAAATTGGACAAACGCAAACGTGCGTGTAGAGTGACTTGTAGGAGTGTTTAGGAGTGTTTAGGAGAGTCATTTGATCGAAGAAAATGGTACTAAAGAGTAAAATTTCATGAGATGCACTTGAAATTGCGTGTTGTAAGTGTCAGGGCATCATGAAGTCATCGGGTTAATCGTATGTTGGGGTGCCGCGGCACCCCATTGCGTATCACCCCCCGCGCACCCCACGCGACATGCCGCGCGGTGATGCGCCGCGGCCACCCGCTATGGCGGGTCGTTGAACTGAAAATGCAACGTATCAATACTCGCTAAAATCTCCGAAAAACTCTGCGGAAGATTCCTGGGGGGAGCGGGGAAGGGCAATGCAAGATGGTAGGGGGAGAGGGGCCGGTGCCGACTTGACCTGTCAACTCATCGATGCGTGAAATTGCTTAATTATGCATGCGTGTTTTCACACGCGCGATAAGATAACACGCGGTATCAGATATCCTATTCTCTACTGTTCTCATCTTTCGTGTCGTTATCGAGTGTTTTTGATTCCTTATCTCTCTATTTCCGATGTCGTTTCTCGCACTGCGCTGCGCTTTCTCGGAGATTCGCTCACCCTTCGTGGCGTAACTTGACCCGACCCGCACCGCGCACGGAAACACTACCTACGCTTGATCACGGGTGACGATCGAAGAAAAACAGGTCGAGATGGAACCAAATTTCACCGAGTTAAGCGGGTTCAGAATCCGACCAAACCGAGATACCGAGACTTATTTAGCATTGTGTTATATGGGTAATAAACGGGACCGGGCGATTCTACCGACTAAAGCGGGTTACCGGCTTATCCGGAAACCGACTTAGCGAGGTTTCACTGTATCTTTTAAAAGCCTTTTAAAAGTTTTAAAACCTAAATTGAGTAAGCTTGAGTTTAAAATGAATATCGGAGAAAATGTGCAAACTTTTTGATTTGAAATTTTTTTTATATTTGTCCACTCCTTAAATGTGCCGTAATTGAGGACACCGCACCAAGAACAACCTATAGGCGTATAGGTCGTTATTACGCCAATCTGCTTTTCGGATTCTACGTACCCTGGACTATGCTGTGGCAGCGATAGAATATAGATAGGTAACGTCTCGAGGTCGAAAAACCTTTTTTTTCCGAGGCAAGTCAGGCCTCTGGATCGATGGGTGCAAGAACGACCTATACGCGCGGCCTTATCATTCTCGGTTAGCGGGCATCGGCGCGGCGCGGCGATAGTGATGGCTCGATTTTTTGATCTCATTTTATAAAGATTTGTTTTTATTTCAGAAAAACGAGCTATTGAAATAATTTATTCTCCTCTCAAACTACCCTTTCCTCCAAAAATGTATACTTCGCATTTTTCCACCAAAATGACTGTTGGGCGTAATACGGGCCTATAAATTTAAGGGCCTATAATGTGCTAGTTACCCCTCTCTATAATCACCATCGATATTCTTTTATTTTGCGTTAATCATGCGTGATTAAAATGATTTATACTGCATATTGCCACCAAAATGACTGTTGGACGTAATAACGACCTATAAACCGCTTTTTTAAATTAACTATATTAGAGTGTAAACCCAAAATGTATCGCAAAATCTACCCGGCATCCTTCAGTAGAAGGGTTAGGTCACCCAAAAACACCAAAACAGGGTACCTGCATAGAAAAGTCTGCGCAGTACATCAAAAACAAAACTTTAAATGCGTTTTTCTCAAAACGCGGTTTCCAGTTATAGGTTGTTCTTGGTGCAATGTCCTCAATTGTAGGTGCAGTTTTGTGTACTTCAGAACAATGCTTCTTTCCAGCTTGGCACTGTTTAATTCTGAAAATCAAGGAATATCCTTCATTATGGCAGACTTTTTCCAGTAGCTCTATATAAAGCCTAATGTTTTTTTTTTCTCTGCAGTCAAGTTGGACAACTGCGAATAGGAAGCAGCGAGAAAAGTTATTAGAACTAATTAGACGATTAGCAGAAGACGATAAAGAGGGTGTTATGGCCCAGAAAGTGCTCACGTTGTTCTGGAATCTCGCACATTCAGAAGATGTTCTAACAACTGAAATTATGGATCAAGCATTGAGTGCGCATGTTAAAATATTGGATTACAATTGCTCACAGGTTAGTTTCTGAAATATTTATAGTCTTATTCTCGTAGTTTCAGTGATCTTTTAGGGGACTTTGAAGCATTTTTGCCAAAAGCCATTTTCGGCCTCTCTTTTGACGCTGTGTGACATGCCCACCAATAGATAGCATATATTAAAAGTTTCACTCCATTATTATTGAGGAGCCATAAGGCAGTGATCCAGTTGCGCGGCAGCGCAGGAGTGAGACAAATTAACTCGTTTGTTGCATTGAAAGGGTTAATAATCAAATTTATTATTATGTTCATATTACAATTCTTTTTTGTTGTAATTATGTATTTTGTTTTCAGGAGAGAGATGCTCAAAAAACTATTTGGTTAAATAAGTGTGTTGAAGAGCTGAAAGCTAATGACAACTGGGTTCTACCAGCGCTGAAACAAATTAGAGAAATTTGTAGTCTGTACGAGCCTACTACAAATATCAATCACTCTCAAAGGAATGTTTTTCATAGGTGAGTTTTAAGTCTTTTTATTAGATCGTAACCATCCACCCTTCATGTTTACTACTACTCATCAATCTTATCTCTGGTCTTGACATTATTCTTGATTCCTTTTTATTCACCTACCCTTGAATGCCAAAGTACACTCTACTACAGGTATGGACAAGTAGGGTGCCTAAGTGGCAGCGCTGAGAATATTGGCCATGGAGTGACGTTGCAAGCTCTACTGTCTTTGCCGCGCAGTTCAAAATGAGGTTCCGGCAGATCTGGTAGCTTCAATAAGCTATCAGATGAATTTATAAAATCGATAAAACTCAAAATAACGAAAAACTTAATTAAGAACACGAAAAAATAACACGAATTGACAAGACCCACTCTCAGAACAGAAAGTAAATAAGTTTTCAATATGGCGTCGTAGTCGTACCATTGGACGCTGTCAAATCTACACGTTTCGACAACTTTCTAAAATTCCATTTGTCCATACCTGTAGTAGAGTGTACCTTTTGCTTCAATGCACTTTTAACGTGCAGTTTTAAACAATGCTTACAACTTATTCACTGGCCATTTACTATTTCTGCATGATATTTTTTACAGGCAAGAAGTTATAGACAAGCTGCAGCAAGAACATACATTAGTAATAGTAGTAACAAATAGTCTGACCTCTTATATGGATAAAGTGCGAAAGTATGTTCAACAGCATCCAGACACTGATCCGGAAACTTTTTACCCTGATAAGCGGTACAACCATGTTGCACAGGTTCAAGAAAGACTGAATTTTCTAAGATTTTTGCTAAAGGTTAGTCTGTTAATGAAAGTTTTGCTAAAACTAAACCACCCCAATTAATTTATTTTTTTCCAGTAATAAATGACTCTATAAAAATCTCTATTATATCTATAAAAAGCTACCAATGAGAAAAAAAACACTAAGAAGTAGCCCGAATACTGTATGTAACAAGCTGTTTGTACTGGTACTCATTAGAGTTAAAACAAATTTAATTTTGACTCTAATCATAATTTTTGGAACTTCTTGGCTTTAATTTCCCTGCAAAATGGTGTGGACTGGACCCAGCACCATTTCTCCACCTTGTTAAAAAGCAACCTTTAATTGATAAAAGTTTGTTCTCAAGGCAAAGTGGAAGTTCAAGCAGATCTTATCAAAGCTTAGTATTATTTTTGTATTACTCACTGCAACAAATGGACGTATTTCTATCAAACGGAACTAAGCGCCAATTTGAGTTCCTTTTGAGGAATTTAGAATTCCGGATGGCGCGTTCTGTCAAATGGACCTAAGCGCCATGAAAAAGCATTGCGAGTATAGGACGGAATAAGCCGAACGCCCGATTCCGCTGCCAATCCAAGCCCCCCATTACCTTCCTCACCCTATGGCGCTTAGGTCTGTTTGATAGAAATACGTCCAAATGATAAAGAATATGAGTCTTATTTGTTTCTCACTTTTTGTTATGCCAACAGTCAATATTTGCAATAAACTAGTGTGTAAACTGATTTAGAGAAAATATTAATTGAAAGTTGAAAGTTAATTTTTAGTTAATATCCAACCAAGAGATAGTGGTTTCACTGTTTTATGCACCTGAGCCTTTTAAGTGACTATGTCTAGCTTCCGGGCAGCATGAAGTTTTAAATTCTTAAGGACTCCAGGATTTCTCCGAACTACATTCTTTACCTTACTATTCCAGGATGGTCAACTGTGGTTGTGCGCTGATCAGGCGCGGGAAATTTGGCACTCACTTGCTGAAGAGGCTGTTTTTGTTTGCGACCGGGAAGCATGTTTCAAGTGGTTTTCTAAGCTCATGGGCGAGGAACCAGATCTAGACCCTGCTGTAAATCGGGACTTCTTTGAGCGCAATATTCTCCAGCTTGATCCGGTTCTGTTAACTGAATCGGGTATGAAATGCTTTGAGCGATTTTTTCGTGCTGTGAACATCAAGGAAGGCAAGCTCAAAATCAAACGCCGCGCTGTGCTTATGGATGACTTGGATCTCATTGGGACTGATTATTTGTGGCGCGTAAGTGAACTTTTTCGATCATTGTCTTATCAGTACAAATTACAAAGAATCCATTAGTTTGGTTTTTTTTACTGTTTTCACTGATATTTTCCCACATCACATCATTGACCCATAATTATCTGCAATAGTGAGACACTTTACTTTTTCACTGTATGATTAACCTTACTTCTAGTTTAGGACCCTTTTATTCGGCCAAAGCAATGACGTAAAAATTTTAGTTCGCTCTTGGGCATAACGTCAGCATGGTGTGGTTTCATGCAAAAGCACCATGTATGTTTACTCTAAATACCTCATTTTTTGAGTGATTTTAACGGACAGTTCTCAAAAATGCTAGTCATATTGTTAGTTCTTGTAGTTTTCCTAAATTACTTTTAGAGTCTTTGAACATCGTCATCTCTCTGTTTACCAATATTGATCTCATGATTTTGATGCTTGTTTCTGCTAAGGTAATAACAACGTCCTCTGATGGAATTGCAAATCGAGCCATTGAGCTTCTCAAAGAAACTTGTACGAATTTGGGCCCAAAGCTTGCCTCCTCGGTAACAGAGTTTCATGATTCTTTCATTATGGAGTGTGTGGACCGATTGCGTACGCACTACGACACTGTGGCTGTTCTCACACAACAGGTTGTGCCAACGGATGCTGCGTCCGCCGCCCTTGTCCAAGGAGAGACTCTCAAGATGAGTCGAGTCATGAAGGTGCTTCAGGAGTATATATGCGAGTGTGACAGCGAGTTCCATGATGAACGGAAAATTGTTCCATTGTTCAGGTGAGATTTGGCACTCCAGACTATCCTACGATTCAAAATTGCAGTAAATATTTGTTGGGGTTCTTTGTGGGTTTTTCTTTAATTTTGTCAAAGAGTTTTCCCTTGAAAAAGATTGTTCAATCACTTGTTTTCAGCCTGGCTAGAAGTTATCTAGAGACCTCTCTAAGAAGACACGCTGGGCACTCATTGTTTCATAAGTATCTCCTACTAACAAAATTTTCAGTTTTATAGGTCTGAAAAAAGAGAGATTGATTATTGTGTATCTCCTCAAAGTAGCCTTCATTAGATATTGATTTTGTAATTACAGAGTAAATGTAAATGGAGTGTAATTTAATGTCTCATTCTCTACATAGACAGCTGGAACAACCATGTATTCAAACTATGAATTCATGCTGGTGGAAGGAATTCTAGTGTTCCTTCCTGTGAGTCGACCAGGATTTTAGCAGAACATTCTTGACGTTTGTAAGGAGAATTTTATCATCAGGGCTTAAATTTTTAATATTAAATCATATGACATGGGAAGTACAATCATCACTTAAAGGTAGTTCATTTTTAAACTAATCATTGCCCAGCCAAATTGTCAATTTTTTATTTTGACTTATGCTTTAGAGCTCATAGAGGAAAACCAATCACTCTAGTCATCCGGTTTATTCATCCGGTGCGGCAAGGCGATGATATGGAGATGCTAACCCACACAAATGAAACCATCGGCTCCATCAAAAGGCAGATCATCCGCAAAATCAAGTTAACATCTAACATTAAGCTTGAGCTCTTCATCAATGGGGATCTCATGATGGACAAGAAGGTGCTGGGGCAGATGGCTGTGCGGGATAAAACGGTAAGTTGTCCAAGAAGCGCAGACTTCTTCTTTTTTCCAGGCATGAGGGAAATTTCAACAGTATTATCAGTGGCCTTAGAAATTTACAACAGGAAGGAGACAAGATTAGTTGAAATTCTCTAGAAGTGAATCTTGTTCAAAAACAGTTTTCATAGGTTCAAGTCACTTTTGCCGACAGAAAATATTTTAACTTCTTGTAAACATAATCTTGGTCAAGCCCTTTTTTTTAAACAAATTGCATTACTTATGTAAAAATTGAGCTTACAGTAATTCATCAACTTTGTTTTATATGACAGCAACTGGGAGAAAAATTAATTGAACAATGCATCAAATGTGCTCTGCCAGAAATTCAAGGAAAATTGAACTCTCCTAATCTTTGCCCAATCATATCCTTTTCAGTATTTTTTTGAGGATTTTATAGTGCCAGAATATGCGGCATTAATCAACATGAAATGTTTAATTCAGAATATCTCAAAAGTCATGTGCTAACATAACCTACAACGTAATGTCAACAATTGAAAATGTGGTATTTTGGTAGTAAGTCAGTAGTTATTACAGCTATATCGCTTTTGTATAACTAATGTGGCAGTTTCCTTCAAGAGCATTTTCAACATTTCCTAACAAAAGGAGTTGAATTTCTCAGTGGGGGCTTGTTTTTATGAGATTAACAATGTGCTCATCGTTTTTCTTGTGCCAAAAACTGTGAGTTAACATTGCAGGCCAACTTCTCCCGGGCAAAACTGACCCATTACTCAAAAGTGTGTGCATTGCATTGTAAACGGATTAAAATAGTCATTGTTTATTTATATAGTATGTTGAAATTTTTTCCAACCCATTTGATCATTTCAACATTTCTTCCATTTACAGTTCATAACCGTGAAGTTGATGCAGATTAGTCCAAACGTACAGAGTTCACCAGAGTCTTCATCTGATAGTTCTACCAGCTCACCCCAACACCCCTATAATGGGCCAAATGTGGACGCTGAGAGCAATCTTCCTGGTGTGATGATGGCTCAGAACCACAAAAATGCTGAGTTCTTCTTTCACATAGCAGACAAAGGCTCTGAGCTCAATGACTTCCACCTCCGAGAATCAGCCAGGGCTGTGCTCAAGATAATCCCGCCGGACACCACAACTGTAGAAAGACTTCAGGTCAGTGCTGAACAGTCCCTATTTTGGGAAAAATATAACTATTTATAATTAACCTCTCGAGAAGAAGAATTTTTAAATTTTAGTGAAGAGAATGATCCTCTTACGAACCATCCCATGGCCCCCATGGGTACTCTATGCCCTCTACTTTATTGTGCATTTAAGCAGGCATTACCTGTTAAGGTTTTTTTTAAATATCTAACTTCAACCATAGAAATAGTTGAAAAGTACATGAATTGGATGACATTAATTAGAATCAGTCTAACTACACTTGACATTGCCTAATTACCTTTTATATCTAATTTTTATTACAAGAAGACAAAGCACGATTCTGCCTTGTTCTTCTGTAAGTACAATTTTTACACTTTATGGGAAATTTTCTGGAAGTTTCAAGACTTCGTGTTGTTGAGTTTTCTTGTGAATAAAATTGAACATGGTTGGAAATTAGGCAGTGCGAGATGATAGGCTAATTCTAGCTAAACTCATCCAATCCATGAAACCATAGCATATATACCCAAAACTGGTCTTCAACCCTCCAATTTGTTTTCACTCTGATGTGCCAAAGTAGTGTGCTGATTCTTATCTTATTATTCCATTTTGTTGCAAAGATTCAGTCACAGTATTTTTTTTTTCTCTCTGCGATGAATTACAGTACCTTACTAAGTGGAAAGCATGTGTGAGAGCATGTGCTTTCTCCGTTCATTCACATATTTTTCATGAAAATGTTCTTGTGATTTCAGGCCTTATTTAGCAGTGCTTCCAACCTTGCAGATGGTCAGTTACCAGCAGTCACCACCAACAATTCTCTACCTCCCCCCACAATAGAAAACATGTTTTACTGTGACTCACCGTCGGAAGTATTGTACAACTTAGAGGTATGAATTGGCGCATAGTTCCTAATACGGGGTGACAAGTTCTTGAAAAGTTATTAAAAATATGAAGGTTGGGGAATTTTGCTGCAGAACTCTAAAATTCTCTCCTCCGGCCAAATCATATAAAAATTCTCCACTACACCCACATGCTCTATGTCTACAAAAATTAGAACTCACAAATCAAACAATCATATTATTCTATTCTTACCATTAATTGCAATTTCTACTTTTTAGTTGTGGAATTTTCAAGTCATAGACTGTAGTGTTAATGTTACTGTAATCTAATGAGCATTTTATGCAGTATTTAATAGTTACACTTCAACTACTTTTTATATGTGCTGGCGAAAGTATCAGGGATCACATCCTGATGGACATTGTAAAGAGTAAAAGGCATCTTTACTTCACTTTATAGTTTCTTTGATATTTCTTATCCTGATATCTCTTCTGATTTTTGTTGGCAGGTTTTGTATTCCTTAATAATGCCCGCTGTGGACCCAATTTCGGACCGTGCTTTCGAATTTCAGTTTAATTTTCTACGAAGCAAAGACTCAGCACGGTTTTTAGACATGCTAGCGACCAACATCCTTCCAAACTCTGATTCATCTACTATGAGGTATGTTGGTTTTAAATTTCTCTACAGATGAAATGAGAAATTTTCAAAAGACCATGCACAGAATATTCGCCGGCTAAATTCTGAGATTTCTTGTTCCAATGTTCTTTATGATCTCTTGAGTAAGGTAACTTTTTAAAGAAGAACCCTCTACATACCAATCTTGAGAAAATCGGACTTGAAAAGTGCATCTTTCGGCAGTTTCAGATGCATTTTCAAATGAACAAGCGTAGGTGATTGAGTAAAAATCTCCTCTTCCCTTATCTCATGCTAGCAGGGGAGGTAAGACGGCATGTCATCTCAGTTCAAGACAAAAAGCTCTACATCTTTGACTCAGAGTTAGTGCTACTTTTACATGTAATAACATGTGGTTAACCGCGAAAAATGCGCTTATCAGACTCCATTTTCTCTAGGTTGGCAAGTACATAGTTTGATTTCAAAAATTCACCTCACTCAGGAGGTTGTAAGAAACATATCAACCAAAAATCTCTAAATTTAACTAGCCCCACATTCTTTAGTATTCTGTGCATAGTCCTATTCACCCAAACTAGACTTACAGAAATAAAATTGATCAAGAATGAATATTCGTGTATAGACTGTAGTAATAAGGAAACAAAAAGAGCAAACTGATAACTGTTTATGTAGAATTTTAGTGAAAGTATCATCCAGCCAACAAAGCTGTAATGAACTCGTTCAGCTAAACAGTTTCAATAGATTTATTCGAAATCATTATAGCTAAAAATCTAAGTAATAGAATTTTTAAAAAATCACCAGTTCTAATCCTCTCTGGGAATTCTTAAGGCTTTCCCAAGAAACTTAATCTGTCTTTGTCTCAGTGTTAAATGGATGAAACATGTACTGAAAAGTTCCACTATAATTGCAAATTATAGCTTGATTAAATCATAGATTTTCAAACTATTATTTTTTATGTCTTCAACCCGGAATGGACCTCAATGTTCAATCAAAAAAGATACTTGGAGTTGACTTTTAACTTGAATAATTTTTAATGTTAGGGCACAAGGGTTTTCTTTACTATTTTTCATCCTCTAAACTGACCACTTTTTTATTCATTTTCCCTTTTATTCGTCATTGCATGTTTGATTAAGTCTGATTCTGTTTATCTCTCTATAGGTCAGCTTACCTGATGGTGCTTAAAATTTGCAAGCTCTTGCTGACAATCATAGGGCATATTATGCATTTGGCAATGGATGAGTCCCAACCAGTGCCAGGACTGGTATCGGCTGCGAACGCAATGCCTGAAGAGCCCTTAGCACCCGATCCTGCCAGCCCTTGTCCTGCTAATTCTAGTCCTCTCCCCGCTCAGTGCAGCGATGGCCTCCATCGGCGAACGCCCCTTTTCATGCTCAAGCAGGCCATTGTCAACTTTCAGTCTCATAGCATAGAATACAATATTGCTAGGAAACTAGCACATTGTTACAAAGACCAGGTGTGTAATTTGGATCCCTTCTCTTTATTTTTCCTCTTATCCTCCAAGATTTCTCAATTAGGAAGTGATGAGGTTCCTGGTGACTTCTGCAGGTTAGATCATGTGCAATTTGTGTGTGTGTACTGTGAATAACTTTTAATACCGTTCTGTGTAGGACAGTATGAACATTTTTATGATATTTAAAACTCATCTTTGACACTCCTTGATCAGCATCTAGGACGAAGATCTGCTGTTTCTGATTTAATTGGTAGACAATAGAACAGAATATTGATGAGCAAAAACACATTTAGGGTGAATGAATAATAATTGGAATAACTTTCCTTATGCCCTTTTAGGTACTAATTGTGAACAAAGCAGCCAGTTTCATTTTATTGTAGAGCAGAAAAAATTGTATAGAATACATCTCTTAAGCTAATTTTGGTATCATCTAATTTGTGCAGATTTGTAGTGTAAGTAACGGTGAGCAACCAGTGCACCCCCTGATCGTTCAAGCGCTTGAATGGAGTCTGCCGAACAAAGACATCATCGCAGCCATCATCCAAATGGCATGGGCATCAGCTTCTGGTGGTAGCATATCTCACATTGTCTCCTACACGCAGCTCCATCAGCAGCTCATCAGGAATAAACAGTCATCGCAGGAACATGTGTTAGGTGGGTTTCCATTCCAAGACTCTTGCAATTTTAAAGAGAAAAGTAATTTCAAAGTGATTTTTTATTCATAGTAAGAGCGTCGTTTCATTCTTTCCATACTGTTGTGAACAACACAAATGTTGTGAATTTCATTTAGCAACTGATATAGCAAATAGATTTCAAGTCATCCCTGTTTTATAACAAGTATGCTTATTAACGTTCGTGGTCGGATGAGAGAATTTTTTTCCTCTCATTTGGGTAAATTTGGTGATTTTTTGGCTCAAAAATTTTTGGTCATTCTAAAAAGGGCAGTGAGATGCTGTTTTTTTTGGCAGTAGGATTATTTCAGGTAGAAGATATTAGGAACGTTGCTGTACGACCCAGATTTTAATCTCAATTCATTTTTTGGGATGTAACCATTTAACGTTTCATTACTTTGAACCTAACATCTGCGTTTAGCGAAATTTTACTCTTCTCACAGTATTTTCACCATTATTTAGCAACCTCTGCCCTTCTCTCTTTTACACTTTAAGGCTATTTTTGGATCATATCTGGGGCAAATGATTAAGGAGCTCTTAATTATTAGAGTCCAAGAAGTTAAAATGATTAAAATGCAATGACAATGAATATCATAAAATATAATATTTAAGCGCTTAGTAGGCTGAAATTAAGTATTTTTGCCAAGTTTTCATTTCATTTCAGCTCTTGTTGTCTCTAATGTTGACGTATTTAATAATGAACATGTATTTTCTCTTTTTTTCAGTTGCAAAAGAAGCTCTAGAACTTTTAACAATTGCTCTAATTTTAAATCCGAGTTTAATGGAATCTCTTACCAAAGAAAAAATGTGGCATACCTTTATTGTAGATATTGTTCTAATATGTAATAATAGGTGAGTATCTCAATTGTCATTTTTCAGTCCATCACAATTCCTGAATAATTGCTTATTTGTACTGTTTTGTTGGCTCATTGGTCGGTCCTTTTCATAGCTTTACTCTGACATTATTTTAGACCAAAAGAAACCAGATAATAGGAAACGTTATCTTGCTGAATTCTTTTCAGGTCAAACCGGTTGTGGTTATGAATATTTGGAAGGGCTTGTTTTCATTTTGCTGATGTGTGATAGAGGTGCTCTCTACACCTCTTTCCTCATCCTCTACAGAAGTAATCATAGAGTATTAATGACGCATATGACCAAATAGAAGTGCTTCCATTGCGGCTATTGGCGAAAAGTGGGTTTGAGACATTCGAGTTTCAAAAATTTCTACCATGATTCACCAGCCCGGAAGGAACATTCACACCAAAGAAAATGTTGGCAAAGAAATTTTTAATACAGTCAATTGGTCTCTTACTTTGACAGTCAAATCACATGGTTATGTATCGTATGGGTATTATGGCTCTATGTATGTACTAAATTTTATTGAGTTTTTTAAAATTTTAATCATCACATTGTAAATTCAAGACAAGACAAATAAAGATGTGATAATAAAGACAATGATTTTGATAAAATAATGCAATGGAAGAAAACAAATCATTATGTTTTCTATTTGCTAAAGCTATCTGTTCAATGGTCAATAACATACCCAACCTTTGTTTCTTTTTTAGATTAATTCGAATGGCAGCAGCGGAGCAGTTGATCCTCATGTTGACATTTTGCTGTAGCCAGCAGCCATTGCAGCACTGTATTACATCTTTATTTAGTGTTCTCAATACCCTAGTTGTTGAACATGCTCATAATTCTCATGAATATTTTGAAGTAAGAACCTTGTTATCTTTTTGAATACATTGTAATGTAGACAGTGGACAATGGGGAGAAGTGAAAAGTAAGACAAAAAACAAGAAATTCAAAGAATTCAAGAAATGTGTCTGTGTATATACTTGATAGTTTTTTTCCCCATCATATGCCCTTAATCCTCATCATTCCATTTTCCCCAAAATTTGTTATATTGAAAGTAATGGGTTTAGGTCAATTGTTGTTTTATATGTGACCCAAAAATTATAGCTTGAAATAAGCTCTGATGTGGATTTCAGTGTGTGGTGGGCTATAGCAGACTACAAAAGGCTTCATTCACACCCAGCAACGCGTCACCAAAAATAGGTCTCTTTCAAATTAATTTCACCTTAGTTTTCCATTTTGCTCAAGTTTTGTTATTGTGTTGCAGCTGCTGTGTCGTCTACTTAACTTGGCGTTCAGTTGGAACTGCCCTATCATGAACTTAGATGCAACTCTAGTCGATGAGGTCCTATGGCTGAAAAAGATGAAGGAGCGATTGCGGGAAGTTGGGGAAGGACATGTAGAGGAAGCGCTCATTGAGGGTCATTTGGGCATTACCAAGGAGCTGGTCAGCTTCATGCCGCCCGAACGCAAGTTTCAACTCGGCTCTGATGAGAGTGAGGGTATTAACCTAATTAAGGTGGGTCAAATATCCATCTTTGTTTCCCTATTTTCTCTGCCATCACGAATCTCCTGATACTTCAAATTTGTAACTAAAAAAGAACTTTGATTCAAATCTTAATCATTTACGCAGAGTTATCACAAGTAGTTTTTTCTCACTTTCGAAATCATTTTTGGCTTAAACTTTTTTAAAAACCGCGCTAGATCTTAAATTAAAATGTCAAACTTTATGAAACTGTACGGATATCTTTTGCATGCATAACTTTATGTGCTCATTGAAGTGATAAAATTATTTTTTTCTAGAAGAAATATTGATATTTTCTTTCTTCCCTCTAATTATTGGAACTTATTTGATAAATTACTCAGAATTTGCTGGTTTAAAGCATTTGGTTTCAACTAATGAGAACTCTTATGTTTTAGGAACTTGTTGAAGATTTTATTTTTCCTGCATCGCGAATGTTTGTTACAATGCGGAAATCAGGGGAGCTTCCTGAGGAGCAGCCAGTAGCGGTTTGCTCAACTCCAGCCACATTAAGTAGCGGCTTTGATCTCTTGGTTGCCCTTTGTACCGGTTGTGTTCAAAATATGCGCTTACTTGTTGCCATGCTCACTGAATATTTTTACAGTGGTAGGTAGCTTTCACTTTCTTTTAATCTGTAATGAGTCAATCACTTGACTTTTTTTCCTCTTTCTTTCACATGAAGGTATCACATCTTAAACATTCTCAGTCTCTCTAAGTCAAATCTTTCGTTGAGAGGTAATTAGTGAATAGGACACAAAACGTTTTGTCTTTACACTAATCAGTGCGATTTTCATGTGGTTTAAGTTTTTAATGAATTGGAATTCCGAGATCAAATTGATTTTCAGCTTCATTATTTTTCTCTTTTTTGAACTTAACAATCGATGACTGTTTTTTTTTCTTTTTAGAACACGATGAACCTCTGACTGAATGGGATTACCTGCCACCAGTAGGACCGCGACCTCCACGAGGATTTGTGGGTCTTAAAAATGCCGGAGCAACGTGCTACATGAATTCTGTGATACAACAACTATACATGGTGCCTAGTATACGCTCTGGAATCCTTGCAGCCGAAGGCGCTGTTACTGATCCAAACGAGGACTTCTCAGGCGATGATTCTGAAGTAAATGAAACATTTATATTCAAGGAGCATAAATCAGATGATGCTATATGTAATTGATGAAACAAGAAACTGCAGTACTGCATAAAAAATTGATCAAAACTTGTAATACATGACTGAAGCTTTTTGGCCTTCTGGTGATCATCAGAGCAGTCACTAATACCAGCACATATTTCAATAACACTAAAACTTGTGTATAATTAAAAGTATCAGCAACAACAAACAGTATGAGTAACAGTATTGTAAACATTCTTAAATTGGTCAAATGGGCCAGCGCTTGTGCTCTACAGAGGGCAGCATTCAATATATGTTAGTGCTAATACTTGGATGATGGCCGCTGGTGACCCTTAGCCATCGAACATTTCTGGGAATGGATTCTCTTATTTTTAAATGCTGCCAAACTTCCCTCCCTGATTACTTGGTGCAAAGCACCATCAATGCGCTGTTATCAAAGATTAGTCAAAGGCAATGTTCTATCTGGCATCACAGATTTTTATGAGTTTGGAAACCATGTAATGTTATTGTTGCCATGATGGTCATCTTTCACTTATTATGTTTTTTCGTGTTTCAGAATTTAATTTTAGACAATCAGGAATTTGATGATAAGTGCAATTTAGAAGATTCAAGGAAGGAGTATAATATAGGGATTTTGAAGCAAGTGCAAGCTATCTTTGGGCATCTAGCGTGTAGTAAACTTCAGTATTATGTTCCTAGGGGCCTCTGGAGACATTTCAAGTAAGTTTTGCCTTTGTTCACTGTCTGAAATTTCTTTTACCCATGCTTTCAAATTGTCTACAAGAGATTGAGACAGAATTTGCTTATTTTTAAATCCCTCCCAGTTTTTTTTTTTTTTTAGATTTTGATTGAAACAAATTCTTCGTTGCATCAAAATCGAATATTAATATTTAGTACTGGGCCAAAACTAAAACAGATTTCTGAAATCTCTTGACTTTTCTACTGAATCTGTCTAATTTTGAAACTGGATGCTGCTTATTTTAACTTAAAAATCTCATTTCTTGAAAGTAAATTTTAGTGTTTTTGAAAATTATACATCATTTACACTCGGTTCTTTAGAAACACAACTTGTTTTTTAACAGCATTGCGAAACGAATGAGAGGCCTCTATTACAAAAAACCACTTATAACCTTGGTGCTAGGTTTGCTGCTACCATCTGAGAATCAGGAAAGGGATCTGTATCCATAGAGGCAAAATTTTTAATAGAATAATTTTCATCAAGTTCAGTCAAAAAACTGGATTTAGTTTCTGACAGAAAACTCTCTATTGTTCCAAGAAATAAGTTTCAAGTGGTTCAGTCCATTGTTGTGTCAGTAAATAGTGTAAAGTTTCATTTTAATACTGCAATTTTGTGCCCTTAGCTTTAAAACAGGTGACAGTATTAAATAGCTTTTCTCTGAAATTACGTTCTTTCAATTGCAAACTTCAAACCATGATACAGAGATGCAGAAACTTCTTAGCCTTCCCATTATTCAAATGTCTCTTACCATTTTAAATACCCTTTATCCTAAAAAATTTCGAAGTGATAACCTTCTTATGGCTGTGTAAGTAAAAATTACCGAGTTCTTGCTGATTTCCAACGCAGTCTTATACATATGAATTAATGCAATTTTGCCAGCCTCCCCATTTTTAAAACCCGTTTGCTGGGTCTTCCCATTTTTGCACATTACTGATTGCGACTTGTATCATCGCAGATCAAAAGATTTTTGCATACATTTAATAATGACCATAGTTTGGTGTGACCTTTTTTGGCGGGTTTGGTCCCAAAATATTCATAGAAATATTGTCTATGCTCTGATATGAATTTTGAGCTTTTGAAGGAGTAAGGCTCCTTTCTCTGATGGAGGCCACACATTGGTGATCCTAATTTATTTTTGAGCTCAGAGTCAAGGTTTAATTTATTCAAAACAAATGAAGCCTTACCTTCTTGTGATTTTACTTTGTTCATCATGTATGAGGTTGTACCTGTCTAATTTTCAGGTTATTATTTTTTATATTCAAGAAGTTTTTTTAAAATTATGTTTGGATCTACTTTTACAGATTACAAGGAGAACCAGTTAATTTAAGAGAGCAACAGGACGCTGTTGAATTTTTCATGTCATTAGTTGAAAGTATTGATGAAGCATTAAAAGCACTGAACCAAGAACAAATAATGAGCAAAATTCTTGGTGGCAGCTATTCAGACCAAAAAATATGCAAAGAGTGTCCTCATAGGTAATATTTTCATTTTTTACCAAAGTAAAGCCAAAATCGATCTGTCGTACCACTGAAGTGTGTTAAAAAAAGAGTTTGGCCGAACAATTGTGAATATTTCGGAATGTGAGATTATCCTGCCAGATGCATACCTGCAAAAATTGAATCCGGCCGGAGCCAGATGGCTGGTATTGGGGTGATAATCCTGTATTCCAGATAATTGCCGAATATACTGCCCAACTCTTTTTTACCCTCTTCCTGGTGTCTATTGAATTAGTTTTAAGTATGTAACCAAATTCTAATGAGATAGACAATGTAATGATAAGAGGCTGCAAGAAGCTAAGCACTGAAGTGTCAGTCTTTATTTCTTTAATTTGCCTCTCACAATTCCATAATCTTTACTTAGAATAATTTACACTGAAATCTTTAAAGACGAAAGTTCCTTTGGGAATTTTGAGATTAGACGATGATGCAGTTTCACCGCTAAGGAGAAAAGTTAAAGGATTTTCTCTCTTCTTCCCTGTATAACGTATACCTTTTTTAATATGTGTTCTGGAGACTTACGTGCTCATGTCTTTTTATCCACTGTAGGTATGCCAAAGAGGAGCCATTCAGTGTAATCAGTGTTGACATCCGAAACCACTCCAACCTATTAGATTCCATGGAGCAGTATGTAAAAGGGGAGCTGCTTGAAGGTGCGGACTCTTATCACTGTGACAAGTGCGATAAGAAGGTGGTAACTGTTAAGCGACTCTGTGTTAAAAAACTTCCACCGGTCTTAGCCATTCAGCTGAAACGCTTTGAGTATGACTTCGACCGGGTTTGTGCCATCAAATTCAATGACTACTTTGAGTTTCCCAGGAACTTTGACATGGAACCCTATACAGGTAAAATATTATCTATAGATATTATAATAATAAGAATGTAGGATAACAGAAAATATGCAATCAAATATATGTATCCAAGATTAAAAATTATATAAAAGGCAGCTTCAAAAAGATTTGAAATTCCAACAAACCAGACCAACCACATTTCTTTTTGGGCAGTTATTCCTCTGATTTTTTTATCATTGAGAAGATGACAAAAGTGCTCTAAATGAAGGCTAAAAGTCTTCTGGAAATATTAAATTCTACAGAAAATTCGCTTAAATTATCTTAAGAGATGTTTGTGTACATTTTATCATGAGTTCTTTTTTATTCAGAATATAATTGGCAATTGAAACCTTGTATTAGTTGGAATTTAGTTTCTCAATTCGTATCATAATTAAAATAAACTGGCCCAGTAATGTAGCCGCATCTTGATAGTTTAAAGCACCGATCTTGTGCCTTAATGCTGTATAATACTGAAATGAGTTATTAGGAAAGCTCTGACTAAGTCAACAAATGCACACATCCTTATTTGGAAGTATTGATATGCAATGGAACTGAGTGAAAATGAATTAAATCAAAAGAGACTTCCTATGTGTATAGGGTTTGCATGACGCATAGTTCCTTTCGATTCAATTAATTTTCACATAGTACTGTCTGGCATGAGAAGCCCATTTAACCATCTAAATCATGAATCATCCCTCTCAGGAACAAATCCCTCATAATGTGATTTTCTGTGTCCAGTTTCTGGTCTAGCGAAAGTAGAAGGTGAATTGATTGACTGTGAGTCGCCTAGTGGGAACAACAATGAAACATTAGAAGTGTGCACCAAATACCATCTGACTGGTATAGTCGTTCACAGCGGCCAAGCAAGTGGCGGCCACTATTTCTCTTACATCCTCCATCGAACAGGCAATACTTCCAAATGGTACAAATTTGATGATGGAGAGGTAAGTCACTATTTTTTAATACATTTATCCTTATTTTTGAATAATCAGCACTTTGAATTTACGGCTTTGCATCCTGGCTGCAAAGCCCTGCCAGCCTTGTCCCTGATTACGCTTCTGGAAAACTATATTTTTGCCTGAATCCGAGGTAGGCTCAACATTTTTGCCAGGTGTCAACAAGAATAATGTAAATTTTGTTCAAATATTTCAGATGTTGTACATTGTACATAAAGTTTACCACTTTGTAGTGGAACATACTTCTATACTAGCCCCCCAGACTTGTCCAAAAATTCCTAATCTTTACCGCAAAATTTGCTGGAAAAAGGAGGAGCTAAGGAAAATTCTAGTCTGGAGGCAAAATGCTACAAAATGGTTGAAATTACAATATAATCAGATAATAGTTTCTTAAGTTTTCTCAGCACCAAGTTCTAGGGATTTCGCATATTACAGATTTTGTTGAGTAATATTAAGGTAACTAATTCAGGAATACTGCATGAGTCAAGGAGAAACTTATTGTGAGGTGATTTCAGCATTTCTTTTCACTTGGTTTTTCAGGTAAGCGAGTGCAAAATGGAAGATGATGAGGAGATGAAGAACCTCTGTTATGGAGGGGACTACATGGGCGAAGTGTTTGATCAGATCCTGAAGCGTATGTCTTTGCGAAGGCAGAAGCGATGGTGGAATGCGTACATGCTCTTCTACACAAGGGCAGACGCCACCACCGATGCCGACGTGGACCAAATCAATCTAGTCAACAACATCAAAAATTTAGTACTCTCAAACCCACCATCTTCCTCATTGGTACCCTCTGCTCCTGAACCTCTTAAAATGCCTTCTGCTATTGAGAAATCAGTTCGCCGGCAGAACGTTAAGTTCATGCATACGCGAAATCAGTTCTCATTGGAGTATTTCCAATTCATCAGGTAAGATTTTTTTATAATTGGTGAATTTCGTAATACATATTTTATCTTCACATTAGAATGAAAGATACGTCCTATCGGGCATAATGGAAGATAGTGCAATCATATCCAGGAGATTGTGAGAATCTAGTTGGTATCCTCCAAAGCTGAAATTTAGACGGACCTTTAAAAATGCCCTCAGAATAAAAAGACTCTTTAACCTGACTCTTGTTTGTGGAAATTGTGTGGTTTGTATGTAAAAAAAAAATTTTATCCCAATGACTAGGGGACTGCGCCCCCTGACCGCTCCGCGGTCCAACCCCCCAGAGGCGCGAAGCGCCTCTATTAAGCAGATATTGTGAGATCGTTAAAAGATCATTAAGAGTTAGGGAAAACCCGGTTTGGAGATGGCGGGAGGCATGTGAGCGTGCGTGGCGGGAGGGGAGCGGGGAGTGGAGGAGAAACCGAGCGTTACTAATTAGTGTGACACCCTCAGCGTGACATGGTGTGCTTATGATTTTATACTATAGAGTAAGATTATGATGGAGTGATGAACTACATCAGAAGAAGAAATGAAAAAGCTGTAATTTATCTTTAATGTAAAAATCTTCCTTTCTAGGTATCTTACATCAGCGAATACCCCTTCAAATCCTCACATCCAAAGACACCTACAGTTGAGTGGTGACCGAATAGCGCAACATGCTGAAGAACTGTCTTTGCTATCAGTGCAGATTGCGTCGCGATTCCTTTTCTACACAGGATTTCATACTAAGAAATCATTGCGAGGTACAGCTCTCGATTGGCACGATGCATTTTGTTATCACCTCAAAACTTACAGTTCTGTTCGTTACTGGTTCTGTCAAAATGTTCTCTTTAGTCACACTCGCAGGTATGTATCCAATTTATCATTATTTTTCTTCGTTCAATGTTCCATGAAATTTTCACCGTATACTCACAAGGGGAGCTTCCCAAGTGTAACCGGAATTTTGAGTTGAAATTTCGCATGAGGATACTAGAGATGATTTTAGGGATGCCGTATTTTTTCGTTTTTTCGAATGGGGTCGGGAAAGCCCTCAAAAAAAGGGCTGAAGATGCGGAAAAAACGCGTGCGCTAGCGGCACAAGGTAAACATAGGTGATAGAGGCTCTCCATCCTTATCAGTTCCGCATGGCCAAACGGTAGCGTGCTCGCCTCGCAGGCGGGAGGTCGTAGGTTCGGATCCTGACTACAGCCCGTAATTTTATTTTACTTTATGCTTGTTTATTTTTCACTTACTTTATTTTGCACCATTCTCTCCGCAAACCGACTTACGAGGTAGAACACGTAGAGACTGAAGATTTTTACATACCTATGCTGATAAAAACTTGAAGTTTCTCTTGGATTGAAACGTTATATATAATTGAATAAACAAAACACTCTAAAACTCACCAAATTTCGGTGCCAAGCTGAATTTCCGGAGTATCAGTCAGATACAGATACAGATTTGACTGATACTTCGAAAATTCAGCTTGGCAACGAAATTTGGTGAGTTTTAGAGTGTTTTGTTTATTCAATTATATATAACGTTTCAATCCAAGAGAAACTTCAAGTTTTTGTCAGCATAGGTAAGTAAAAATCTTCAGTCACTACGTGTTCTACCTCGTAAGTCGGTTTGCGGAGAGAATGGTGCAAAATAAAGTAAGTGAAAAATAAACAAGCATAAAGTAAAATAAAATTAAGGGCTGTAGTCAGGATCCGAACCTACGACCTCCCGCCTGCGAGGCGAGCACGCTACTGTTTGGCCATGCGGAACTGATAAGGATGGAGAGCCTCTATCACCTATGTTTACCTTGTGCCGCTAGCGCACGCGTTTTTTCCGCATCTTTAGCCCTTTTTTTGAGGGCTTTCCCGACCCCATTCGAAAAAACGAAAAAATACAGCATCCCTAAAATCATCTCTAGTATCTTCATGCGAAATTTCAACTCGAAATTCCGGTTACATTTGGAAAGCTCCCCTTGTCAGTATGAAATGGAATTTAAGGTCAAATATTTTTCTCAAAAAAAATGCTGTGATAATTATGAAAAGATTTTCAGTCAAATCATCAGCAAAAAATCAGATTGTAAAAGAATTAAAAACAAAAACCTATTTTGAATCTACCGTGGACCCTGTAAGTTCTTAAAGTAAGAAAACCTAGTTTCAACACGGGATTTTTTTCACCTTTTTCAGAATATTTCAGATTCCTATATTGGGTTCTCTCTGAAACTAACAGGTTTCTAAGCTATAAAATTTAAAATTTCTAAAATTTTAGATACAATTATAGTTATTCATCTTTTTATTCTATCGGCAGGCAGCCATACTTCCTCATTTGGAAACAACATTTAGAATGTGTTTAAATTAAGGGAAACTGTCAAACTTGCCAACTTACATCAATTGCTCCTGCCTGTTCATGTCAGTTTGTGAGAGAGAAATTCTGATTTGGCGCACTAGGCCGGATGAATTCAATATTCCTCTGGATTTGTCTCTGAATATCCATCCTGTCTCCATTTTTGGTTTCCAAATATCGGGAAAAATTATACTTGACCTAAGCCCTTTCATTACATTATTTACATTTTGTTCCAGGTTTGCAGAGTATTTATTAACATGTCCAAATACAGAAGTCCGATCAGCCTTTATGAAAATTATAGTGTTCTTAGCTCATTTTTCGCTCAACGATGGCCCTTGTCCTAATTCACAAAGTGAGTAGAAACATTTTTTTTCTCTTTAATTCGGCTCCACAATAATGGAAATTTACCGATTCTCTCGCACATTTTCTTTTCTCCTGTGTCCAACTTCAAATTTTTATGTGGCTGAAATCAGTAACTTGGGGAATACTTATAAATACTCCTGAAACTCTTCCAATGATGTTGAATTTGAAACACTCAGCATTCAAGGAATCTTCGGTCATAAAAATATCAAGCGGAAATAGTTCATTGAAATTTTTTACTCTGCCTATTTATAGCTGTCAAATAAGTAAAATTTTAAAATTGGCCAAAATTACAAAATAAATTAAATCAGGTGAATTATATGTGTGCAACAAAATCCATTTTTGGTACAAAAGAGGAAAGCTACCTTACTCGTTTGTGTTAAATTGGTCTTCAAATGAACAAATCTAGCAACCAACTAATCATTCTTGTTTTATGAGTGTTGATCATAAATGCATCTCATCACAAAATTACTAAATTGATGAAAAAATTGTTGTCATGTCTAATGGTGAACATGTTTCTTAACACAGGTTTTTCTGAGATTGCTTTTGACAAGTATACTTGTCAAATTACGAGCATTAGTAAATTACCAAGTTTTTCACGAAAAATTCCATTTCTATGAGAACGCTTATTTTAGCTGAAGTGGTGGATTAAGAAATGAGACTTTTTTTAATATCAAGTGGTATCAGACTCGGTCTCTGCTGTTCGACCCTGTCTTTTGCTTGAAATAAGAAGTAAAGGTGCTAAACCAGTAGAATTTTTTAAGAAGCTATTCTTCAGATGTTTGACAAAAATCCATATTATTATGTCACCATTGAGATTAGCATGCACATTGATCACTCATTGCAGAATGTAGTACCTAAAAACTGGAACAAATTGACAACCTTCGATGCATCAGTATATATTTCTTTTATATTTTCAGTTCATGATGAACCACTAGACAAGGTACGAATTTAGGCATTATGATACTTTTTATCTCATCAAAATTTCATGCAAAACACGATTTGCATAATGAAAATTACTGAAAGTATCTCCTAACCAAGATAATAACGCTTTTTGATGTATAACTTCACGCCTCTTTCTCAAAGAAAACATAATCTACCTTTCACTTAAACACTCAAGTTAATTAAAATTTTTTTCTCTATCTCTTCATAATATTCTTTTAACTTATGTAAAATTTCTCTCTCAGCATCGCTCAGTGACCACTTAATCCTGGCTGTGCTGTCTTTGCTGCAAAAAGAAGTCTCGGAGTATGGGCGCTACTTGCCTAACTACTTCACGCTGTTCCACAACTATGCCTCATTAGGTATTCCCGAGCGAACACAGTTACTCAAGCTCAATGTCCCAGCGATGTTCATGCTGGTCGCCCTAGATGAGGGTCCTAACCCTGCTGTCAAGTACAATAATACGGAGCTTACCAAACTCCACATGGTTGTCTCACAACTTATACGGTGCTGCGATGTATCGTCGAAGTGTTCCTCTCCATTACGACAGGTAAGATTCATTGTAGTGCAGAGATTCCAATGTCTGACATTGGTCTTCTTTCATCAGTAAGAATTCTGCATTTCATTTTAGATTTAATATTTATCAGCAGAATGAAGATGCCAAAGAAGCTATGAATTCCTTCAATTCTTATTTCCAAGTCTATTCATTTTTATCCTCTTCCCATTGCTGTAGCACTCAGTCTGCAATAGGAGTATTGTTTTTGTTTTTAATCAGGGGTCCACATTGCAAGTAGTTACTCATAACTTGATTTTTTTCTTGGTACTTTTTTTGTCCTGATAATTAATACTTTTTAGCAGAGTTGCCCCCAATTATTAAGTGCTTAACAACTAGAAATTCATCGGAAAAACTTTACATTTTTTTGGAATCTTCCTGTTTTATCTTAAAATTGAGGCTGGGTGAATAAGCAGGCATCTAATGTCTAAACCAACTGACAGAGGGCACAACACGTTTAAATCACAAGTTAAATATCCGCAGCAAATACTGCTGGAGTATAAAAATGCACCATTACACCCTCCAGAGCATATATCTGAACCAAATTTATTCTTTAGAATGTTACTACATCCCTTCTCATAATTACAAAAAATCGAACTATGTGCTTTGCTGTCGCCTCATCCTCTAAATGTATAACCTTTGCAGCCCTCTTGGAAAACGCAGGCTCCTGATTTCCCTCATGTTAAAAAAGAGGAAGTTTGACCTCGATATACCTCATCGGTAAATATTTATCATGTTATTTTTTTTAGGATGGTCCTTTACCCAATCCTTATAAAGACCCAGCGTGCATAGACTATATTATGCCAATCCAACCAGAGGCAGCAGATATACTGTATGGTCGCTCAAGGTAAGGATTTTATCATTACTCATAAAAATATGTATTATTTTTCTAATTTAAAATTTACGTGATCATAAAATATAGTATTAACAGGGAAACTTGATCAGTCAACTGTCAGAAAGTCAGAATTTTAACCAAGTCAGATTTTTCCTGCAATTTTTTCAGTTTTGATTCTGGAAAAAGTGAAAAGCTCAGATTCTGTAAGAACTTCAAATACATATGCTCTCCTGAATCACAGTTGCGGCAGTGATCTTTCACCAATCTAAATCTTGTCATATCATTGAGTTTGTTTTCTTTGAAACATTTTATGAACCTGAAGTGTGTTGTTTAATTAGATTGAGTAGTGAATCCAAAAAGGTTTAATAATAAAAAAGGGGGGAAATATTGGGAATAAAGTTACTGAAGATTTGTTGGATGTGTCTCAGTTCTAGTTTTCTGATGCTGAGACGGATCATTTTCACAATTTCCAGATTCTGCTCATGATATGATGGTGACAAATTCATCCTATCATTTAAAGTTCAAGATTACTGTAAATAACCAAGAAATTTTTCGGTTTAAAAAATATGTATGCATTTAGAGCTGTTTAGAGCTGATATTTTAATTTATTGTCTAATAAAGAAATTAGTATTTTTTCACATATTTCCTCAAAATTTCTTTGTATACTATGCACTTTGACCTTAGATAGTAAAATGTCGCAGCTGTATAGTTTGTCATCATAACTTACTATTGTTAATACTTTTTTGCAGCTATGTCAAGAAGATTATCGAGGACTCTCAACTGACAGACGAAAGTATTAAGCTGCTCCAATTCTGCTGCTGGGAGAATCCACATTTTTCACGTACCGTCCTCAGCGAGATCTTGTGGCAAATTGCATTTGCATACTGCCAGGACCTCAAGCATCACATTGATCTCCTCTTAGGCATGCTTCTCATGGAAGACACGTGGCAAGAAAGGCGCATCCACAATGCCCTGAGAGGTGTGCCGGATGATCGAGAGGGCCTTTTTGACACAATCCAAAGAAGCAAGAGTCATTATCAGAAACGAGCTTATCAGTGTATTAAATGTTTAGTCACGCTTTTCACAAGATGTCCACTGGCGCATAATTTTCTACAGACCAATGCTGAACTGAAGCGCAAGTGGATCCTTGCCACTGAGTGGCTTCAAGAAGAATTAGATAAAGTGAGTAGCAAGTGTTGATTTTTACTTTCTTTTCGCTCTCCTTGCTTGCATTTTTTTCTAAGGGATCAAGAGACATTCTCCAATGCTCAAAAGAAACGTAAAAAGACATCTAAAAACTGACCCCGTTTTCATCAAATTGATTCTTAAAGGATCCTAAGAGAAGATTGAAATTTTTCCCTTTCTATTTTAGGTTTTTGGAGGGTATGACAAACTGAATTATAAGTACATATGACTTTTGCTGTATCTGCATGAGCGAGCAGTAATCCAAATACATTTTTTCAATGTGTCATTCAAAATACTCTGTTTAAATTTACTTTTAAATTTACTTAACTTCTAAAACCTTGATTCCATATCTCAATTGTGCATACTTCTTTTTTTCTTATAGAATCTCCATCAAAGCTAATGAAACTAATTTTCAGTAGTTGCTGTAGTGGAAGTGTGCATTTTTTATTTGGCCTTAATCAAAGTATCCCTTCTTTTACCTTATCAGAATGATTAAGCTTTTTGCATACAATTAGGGAATAAGCAGGGAATGCATACTAATAACAGAAAAAAAACAACTTAAGTTTCTACTAATTCTATATGTAATTTTTATGTTGACAAAGAATCGTCCAGCAAGCTGTTAAGTAAATTTTAATAATGTTCCCTTTACTTTAAATTTAAGTAAATTTTTAATAATGTTCCTTTTACTTTAAATTTTCAGAGACCATTTGCTAATAGTACACCATACATTTATCCACCATTATCTCCAACACAGTCAAATGACTTTGCCAATGGCTACTTTTTGGAACGTTCAAATAGTGCACGCAAGACACTAGAAAGAGCGTGTGATCTGTGTCCAGATACGGTAAGATTCAGAGCCTTTAAACTTCAAAGATGAATTTCCTTTTTTGCTGTGATTTTGCAGTTAAAATATTATTTATCACAGTATGATTATTTTCCTACAGTTAACCTCCACATAGTTGACTCACTGATCGACCATGTTAAGATAATAAAAGGCACCTCCTTAATTTTTCAGAGTCAGCACTTCACTGAAAATCAACTTAATGCCAACTTTCGGCACCATAGTTTTATTCAGCCAATCTCTCCTCAAGTGAGCAAGAATCATTAAATAAAAATAATCACCTTTCTAACATTTCCGCACTGCATTTTCTGAGCCCCNGGGGGGGGGTTGGCACTGGATGAAGTCAACCATCAGGGATATCTTTTAAATCAAGTAAGGAGCATTAGTAAAGTTCTTTCTGCTTTTCAGAAAAGATCAGAGTCAGGAGTTTTCCATACTTAATATTTTTTATATCAGGAATTGGATAATACTAATGATAATGAAACCCTCTTTATAGGAAACGGAGCCGGACATTGAGGCAGAGGCAGATGAAACATCAGAAGAGGGCGAAAGCTCTCAGCCAGATGACTGTGGGCGTAGGATGTCCTTCCCATTAGCACGGACAGAAAAGCAGGGCGACAAGGAGGCAGCCATGATGGAGGCCTTGAATTTAAATAAGACTGACACATCGCCGCATTCGCTGCATTCAGATTCGATGCTTCTCATTCAGTAGTAAGTTTGTTTTCCCTTCTAATTTCATGCTTAGGCTCTTGCTGCATTCATTTTACAAAACCATCAACAAGATATTCCTTAAGATGACTTACTGCATCATTTACCTATCTAACAAAAATATTTTCAAGAAGCAGTTAATAACTAGTCTACGAACTCCTTTTATGAGAACAAATAAATTAAAATCATAATTGATCAATTAATTAGTCACATTTTTTAGAGCGTTTTTGTATTGTAATGCATATGCCTTCACCAATGAAAGAAAAAAATGAAGAAAGATCTAAGAACAACAGGAGTTCGTAAGAAAATAGGATAAAAGATTTTAGAGAAAAGAAATTGGTGCGGTAGTTTGCCTTCTCCTACTTAAAGTGCAGCTCGAATTAAATTTTGCTACCAAACAGTTATATCAAGGAGCTTCATCTTGTTTTGTTTTCTAAATGCAGTGAGTTAATTTTTCCTCTTGACGTTTCAGTTTGCGGAACCCAGAGCAAAACAAGCAGGGCGTTACAGAAAACCCAGAAAATGAAGGTTCGTGAGGGATAAGAGCTGCTGTATCTGTTGCTCAGCGTCACTTTTCACGGTGTTCCAATCACTTTCACTGCGGCCAAAGCTTCAAGGTGTTTTGATCAAAAGCACAGGTATTTTTTTGGCTGAAGCTCCACTAGTCTCCGCCCTCAGACGTCAATTTGTTTTAGGCTTTGACACGTCATGGTCGGGCTCAGTGTCACCTTATTTATTCGTGCGTACAGTTCTGAACTCATTTTGCATCTTTAAAACTTTTATTTTTTATGTCTTGCTTTCAAGGAGAGCATTAATTTGTTGTGTTTGCTCATTATCATCCTGTAATGCAGTGGAATCCATCTAAACAATTGTTTCCTTTGTTGCTGTAAGAACTGCAATTTTCAATTTGAGCAAGAAATGTTCCATTAACTTATCCTAGACTCAAGTCTAAAGCAGTATCAAAAACTTAATTCATGCAACACTCTTCAGCTTGCTAGGCTGTGCTCTTAAAGAACACACAACTAATTGTTATAGCTTTAGGTATTCGAGTACACAAAACTAAGATTGATGCCTTATGCTCTTCTATTCCCTTTCTTCTCCTTTTCTTTTTTATTGCAAGGAAGACGCCATTCTACGGAGGAGACATTCAAACAAGGCTCTTTAATTGTTGGTCAAACTCTTATATTAATGTTGTCACAAGTTTTTCTTTCTGACACTGTTGGCTCCCTTCATAGAATTTTTAATCTGCTGTAAGAAATGAAGCCTGGAAGGTTACTTTGGAATTTCCCAATGGGGTATGGGTACTTGATAGCAAGCATTGACTTCTCTGGGAAGTGTTTAAACTTTTCATCCCAGGCTGTTTGCATACTTTTAAGTGTATTGGACAATATGTAGATGAACAAAATGTTTTGACAGGCTCTTAAGAAATGGCCGAATTGATCAAATGAATTGAGTGTTAAAATTACTATTTTGAATCATTTTTTTTTTACCCAATTTAAAACTGCTCGGCCTTTTTCCTTCCTTGTTTTACAGAAATTTTTCTATACTTCCTCAATTGTCTCTCATTGATCGTGGAAGTACTGCTACGACTAATAGCTTCACTCATAAGTAAATGAAAATATTGAATCTTTTATAACCTTAAATAATCTTTGCTTAACCCTGAGTCTGCCTGCTGAAAAAGTTAGACAGAGGATACTATTTCTAATTTTTTTGATCGCTCTTGGCAGTTTTGTTTATTTTACAGTTCACTAAATTTTTTCTGTGGCTAATATTTTTCATTTTTGAAAGGCAGCTTTACAGTTCTGTCACCAACTTCAATCAGAATTTATATTTATTGGCATTCCTTGCACTCAATGAATGTTTAAGTCCTCATTTAAGAATTTTCTGGAAGGTTAATAGGTTCTACAGCAGTAAGGAAGCTTGCAATTAGCATGGAGATTGGAGGGGTGGTGAGCTTTGATCTGGTTGTTGATAAGAAATGTTGCAAAAATGAACTCTATCATTTCATTATGATGCTCTTTTTCTCATCTTGGTTTATCATAGACCTGAAAATTTCTTTTTCGTTGAAGTGATTCTTATATCAGACATTTCAAATATGCCAGTTGTTTTTAATTAAATGAAGGAATCAAATGAGTCATCAAGTGGATTGAGTATAAAGCCATAAACACCAAAAATTGTGCTATATCATTGAGCTATGATTATTCCTCCCTCCAGTAGATGCCATATGGACGATAAAAAAGTACTGACAGTTCTTATTACAGTTGGTTTTTTTTTTTTTAAAAATTAATTTTGCCTTCGTCAATTTTTGTTTCCTTTTCATCTCTTAAGCCCTTTGAGTGCAAGGATAATGTGACACCGAAGTGGAAATTGTTTACCTTGGGAAGTAAGTTTTGTGATTTATAGTCCGCTGGAATCAATTTTTTTTTAAGGGGGGGGGGAGCGGCAAACTTTTAAAAAATTTTACCTTGTGATGTCACCGTAAATTCAATCATGGCTCCCAGAAATTTTAATTTTAATTCAGACCACACTCCATCTCCAGTACTCAGACCCAGTGGCTTGAAACATGGGCTTAAGTAGTCACGCAAGTTTTCATTGAGAAAGGCAGTCGAATTTGCAACTTCTTGGGATTTTAATTTTGTCACAGATTCGTCTTAATTATATCTTGTTTGTTGTTAACCCTTCAATCTTGTGCCACACTGGAAGAATTTTTCCTTCCTCTTCCAAACATCAAAACGTTGCAAAATTGTGCTCTCAGGTTTTAATCGTTTTGAATGCCTTTAATTTTATCTGAAATGCTAGAATCAATATTCTTGTGTATCATCTCTGTCTGTAGTTTTTCTTCAGTACGGCACAGTTAGTTTTTTGAGTTATCAAAGTAAACACCACTCCTTCTTTCCTTGCTAAAATCAGTCCACAAGGATACAAATTGGAGTGAAAAGAAAAGGTTTTTGAAAAGCCGAAAATTTTATTTATTTATTTATTCATCTATTTTTTATTACGCATGAATAATTTTGAATTTTTGGTCTGTTGGCCCTTGTTATATTGTCCAGGCAGTAAAGTAGGTTTGGGGTTACTTACCCCTTGAAGTTGCTGTCTGTGAAATTTAAAGTCCCGTTTTTTACAAGCAAATGAAACCTGTGCTTTGTCTCATCGTTTTTTGTTTATTTTATTTGTTTTTATATTTGTACGAAATACTTTTACTGTGATGTTTCACTTTCTAAATTTATTTGAATAAAAGTGCGTGTATATATTACGTATTTTGACTATTCAAATCTTTATTCTACCATTAGGTTGTTCGCTTTTTAATTAAATAGGTATTTAAGCAGAAGAGTGAAAATTCTATAAAATATATACCTAATACAGTTTGCACGAATGCTCCTTTGCAGCCATGCAATGTACCTAGATCCATGGAGGAAGACAGTTAGTGTTTGAGATGAGTTTGCACTTTAAAAGAACTTAAGGAAACTATGGAATTGAATAAACAGTAAATTTTTGTAATGATTTTTATGGTCAGAAAATGGGGGAAAAACTTATGTCATCTTGTTTCCACATGAAGAATACAGAAGAGAAAAACAAAGAAGGAAAAAAAAAGAAAAAAAGGAGGAAAAATGGAAAAAATGAATGATGTCTTGTTAAATTTGATTTAATTACAACAAGTTATATAACAATATGGAATTTTAACTAATCATTATCTTATCAGTAACCATCAAAACAAAACTAAAAAATGAAAAAGTATAAATCATAATGGATCATCAATCAAATAAAAGTATAAAATATTTCAACAACTTTTCACAAATTTAAATCTGTTTAATGTAGGTAATGTCCAATTTACTTGAATATAATTATTCTATTTTATTACAATAGTTATCTAATATTTAAAAATGTTTTACACGTTTACAAATGAGGTTTACCCCTTGTAATGAGAATCAATCTCAAGGTTGCACTCTTGTTGAGAAAATTGTGCTGTTCTGGCTCTTGGATCAGAGGCCTCACATTGCCATGTGAGCAGTTCATGTTGTTCAGAAATTGAATTTGTAATTATCGTTTTCTAAATGAAAAGTAAGAAGTTAAGAAAAAAAAAGGAGGGTTAAAATTATAAGAGTGACACAGAGTGCATTTCTTAGACCATCGAGATTATTAATATACGACATGGAACATACTGCTCCATAATCCCACCACTTTAGTGCATCTCAGGGCCGAATAAGTTATTTAAAATTCATTGCATTCAATTGAAATTTTCTTTCTTAACGAGGTCTTACATACATGATCTATAGCACTGGACCATTCAACGAAGATAAATCTCTTAAACAAGAATGGAGGGAAACGAACATGATACACACAATACCAGACACAATCAGTGTTTGCTCAGATGCAGCATTTATTAAATTTGATGTTGATTTACATGGCACACTAATGTGAATTTCGAGGACCATTTTGGATTCCATTGGTTTTGCCTTTGTCACTTCTTATACCCATTGTGATATCATCATGGAGGTATTCATCATTGCCTATTGCTTCATTGAGACTTCACCTGTCTTAAATACCGGGAAGATTCATTTGATGAAATCTGAATTTCTAGCTTTTTAAGTAAGTTGCAATTAATGCCACTTTGGTAATTTTTACCAAGTGGTCACCAACAACTTTGCAAAAGAGTAAAAGAAGCAGTCATGGCTGTTGATGAATGGGTTTCAGTTGAAATATCTTAGCTTCATTCCAATAAATTCACCTCTTGAAGCTGAGATTTTTTAATTAGTTTTGCGATATTTTAAAATCTTAAATTTTGTTTCATTTCTTCTAGAAAAATTTACCGAAATACCTATCTCCTCAAATTTTCTGAAAATATTGTCTATTAAGTCAAGAAAATTTACAGAAAATGTTTGAGAAAAACTGCTGGTTAGTTTTTTTACAAGAAAAAAAAGGGGGGATGAGCCGAGTTTTTCAACATCACAATACAAAATTGTTCAACTTTAGCAATCAATATCCAGTACAGGATCATAGAGAGGGATTTATTTCCACTAACAGCTAAGTTAGTGATAAACAATCAACTGATGAGATAATGGAAATAAAAGAAGTTCGAAGAAATGGGAGGAATGTTTGGGGACATATCTGACAAGTCCTAACAAAATCGGTGAATGCTAGGATTGTTCAACATTATGGAATGCCCAACATTTGTGAACTTGCCTCCCTAAAACCTAGGACTATTGCTTTAGTTGTGCATCTTTAGAGCCAGCAAAAAAAGCAAGATTAGGGGGCCAATTGGTATGTATACTGAGTTAGCTCCATGTTGCAGGTTTGTTTGCCGCCCGAAGCACCTCCTGTTGTGTGCATGAAATGCAGCTGATCAGCTGAAAGTGACCTCATGAGTTTTTTTTTTTTTTTTTTTTTTTTTTTTTTTTTTTTTTTGCCAAATTGTAAGGAGGAAACAATAAAAAACCTTGAATAGGTTATCAATCAATTAATTTAAGTGCCAAATCTTAAGGTTTTCAAAAATTCTTACTACACTTTAAAGTCTAACATCTATTCCAATTAACACTCATCAAGAAACCTAGAAATTTTATTGAGCAATTTCAAACAATTTTCCTCCTTCCTGTATAAAACACTTGGTTGATGTATTGCCTTTCTTGGGAGAAATTAAACTTCCTTGTAAGTATCAGCCTTAGTGAATTCCTCATCCTTTATGGATGCACGAAGACCAGGGAGCATTTGGGAAAGACTGTGAAGGCTTATAGCTACTTGCCATGTCGCGGGTCCTCCGCGAGCCAATGTGACGGAACCACCCTTAAACCTAAAATGTACACTTCGTTCGGTCTCACTAGGACATGCAGTCAACTGTCAAATTCAGATTTTAATCCTAATTGGTTTTGTGTTCAGCTTTAAATTTTAACTAAGTATTGTGTTTCTAAGTTGAGTTATAAAAAATATAACATTCTAAATTAATTGAACGAAATTGTATGTACAAAAAAATGCAAATGCACCTTACTTACAATACCTACAACCTAATCAACAGTAAAATCTGCTGCTGACATTGCAAACGTGAGTATCATCTCTGAATTTTCAGAGACAGACGATAAAAATAAATTAATGTGTTTTCTATTCACTGATGGAGGTACATCCTTTATTTTTTTCTCAGTATAGAATACAGCCATACTCGTTGGTAAAAGTTTTCTCAAAATGTTGCTGAGAGCTTCACTGTCGTACAGGCTGAGCATGGAATTGACAGGGTTTAAAGCTGTCAGGGTAGAGTTCGTCAGCACTATGTTCAATCTGAAGAAGTAACCAGTCTCACAGGAGTTCTAAATTTTTATTTACAGTAACTAAAATGGTTGTGTTTGCTGTTGGAGTAAAATTTAGGACTCGATTCCGTGTTTCAAAATTGGGAAGGGTTCAGTGCAGTTGGTATAGCGATTGGTTGATCTTTTTTTACGTACATTTTATTTGAAGATACTATCAACAACTGTACCTAATCATGATGAGATAAAGTTTGCGTCTTTTGATGAGAAAAGACATTTCATAGGTAAATAATTCGGAATGTTTCCTGGCGCGTAGGTATCTAAGAAATAAATGCACGTAGGACAGCAATGGAGGGACATTTTGAATGTTTGGCATATTCTGAAGGAGCATTGACCTACGGCACCAAAAACAAAAACGTAAATAAATAAGTATTTTTACCTATGAATTTCATTTAAGATGAAGTTGTAAGTAATTGAAAAATTTGTGAGGTAGATGAAAATCAATTTTATACACCGCGTTAAAAATTCCTAAATGAATTTTTTTTTTCAATTGACTAGGGTACTGCCTGGTGAGATAACGAATACTTATCACTCAGGTGGAAAGACTAGTCCTTAATTTAAAAAGAAAAATATTAAGCACACTGTACATTGCATCAGAATTCAAGAGTAAATTTCTGCCGTCTTTAGGATGTTTAGTCGCGGAGGTAAAAGTGGTAATTTTCCTAAATTGATGCTTCACTCTCTTGTACTGATTGGTTTTGTTTTGTTTTAAAATGTCTTTTCATTCGCAAAATCTCTCCATCCTTCACCAAAATGAGTATTGGAGGAAATGAAAATTTTCACCGGGAAAATATGGGAACGAATACAGTTTTTTACGGACGTTACTGGCTGTTTAAATTGACCTCGAGCAGTTTTTTAACTCCCTGGAGATCAAATTGTATACCCGCAAAAATGAAGGAATTTCGGGTGAATCCACTGATTGTTACCCGAGAGCATAGCGCGCCAATCCCGCAGTTTACTGTCACTTCACTCCCCGGGGTTCGTCATTAGTAAAAGGTGATAAATAAGCATAGGCAACTAATTTATCAAGAAATTAAAGAGAAGAGAGAGAGTAAGAGAGAGAGGAAAAAAGTATCCAAATTTTGCCAGTCATGAGATTCTTTCATACTTTATACTTTTTTAAATCGAGGATCTCCCGAACCCCCTCCCTCCTGAACAGTTTTACAATCCAGGAGAGGGATGCCGGTGGGGGAGGGGCGTGTGTTAGCGCAATGCGTGTAGTATTCATGCAATCTTGTAGGCGCTATGCGTTTCATGCCGACCGCCGCACCGCTCCGTTCCAGGTCAAATTGCGTGTTTGGTTTCTCTCTGAACTGGACTACTCGTATTTAAAGGTATTGTCTTTTGTATCACCGAAAGACGACAAAATTACAAATTACTATACCTTCACTCTCAGGAAATGAAAGATTTTGTATCATTTTCTCGTTTGTAATTTATTTTCTGAATCCGATTTTTTTCTCTCTTTTTTTGACACCTACATTCAAAAAGATCGCAAAATTTGCAGCCCCCTACATTTTGCCGCCATGGGCCACCCCCTTAATCCGGCCCTGCTTCCTCCCCTGGCGCGTTACGTTGCTTGCTTACGTTTTATTTAATGAGCAGCCCCTGTGTAGAAGTAATGTATTGAAGAAATTCATTTCAACATCTTACTTAAAATTTTCGGGTACCTTGATTTTCTTGCCGATGTCAAAGGAAAAATGAAGATTTGACTGCCAATAAAAAAGAAAACTATACCGTGAATTGAAAATTAAAGACGGAAAATCTAATACATAAATTCGCACATAAAATCAAGAGCGGCAATATAAGTAAGTCTCTCATCAAAAACAAACACGTCGGTATCATGAACTTAACGTTGTGCCCCACATGTATATTCAATTAATTTGATGGTACATATAGAAAGTGATAGGATCAAAAAGAGTTCACAATCAACATGGTGATTCATTGCACTTTTTTAACATAAAATACTGAGTTCCTAGATACCCTTTAGTAGATCATCCCTCCTATCTGACTGACGCAGTATCAGTATGACACTTTAAAGGAGCCAGTCAAAGCACGCAGGAAGAGTGGAATGCAAGAGTTCAACTACGTGTAAAGTGTAGTATACATGTTTGGTTACGTTAGTTTAAAAATTTGCTTCAGTACTTAGGTACGTAGGTCAAAAATCTGAAGGAATCGCACATTAATTTAACAGTTGGTGTTAAATTTTTCTAAAGGCAGTTTGACACGCAATTCAACCCTTTGTGACCAGACAGTGTATACGCACTTACATATCTGCTCACTTAAATTAAAAACGAAGAAAAATAACATACACTTATTTCGACAGGATCACATTTAATACCGGCAGTGGTACCAAATAAACATTTTAGGCCAAATTCTATCAAGCCACAAAGGATTAGGTTGCGTAGCTGCATCGAAGGACCTTATTATTTGCAAGGACTACATTTTGCAATTTGGACCGCGTTAAACAGAAAGGAACCAAGCCACATAAGCTATTGCCAAATTTAATCGGACAATTTAATTTTTCACATGAAAACGGTTGTGCGGATTTTGTGATTGTGCGTAAAAAATCAAATTCCCCTATTGAATTTGGCAATAGCTGATGTGGCTTGGTCCTTTTCTGTCTAACGCGGTCCATTTGGAACTATATAAATTCTAGCCTGGTTTAAAAACGACGTATGTGCCATTAGTTTCCCTTTGCATGTAAGTGCTTTCCAAGAAGAGCCAGAATGTCTAGTTCCAAATTGCAAAATGCAGTCCAAGTCATCGACTAGCACCTTCTTCGTAACCAGTGAAGTAGGTCATTTTGAGTTTCTCTTTGGGCAGGGTTTGTGCAGATTTCTCGCTCAGAAAGTTTCACCTTTAGAAAATCCACAATAGCCTGAAATTCGTTTACCAATCAGAGAGCGGCACTGTTTTTTTCTTCTTCTTTAGTATGAGGATTAAGATGACAATAATTTCCTTACATAGGTATACTCCGTTATTTGGGTGAGAAAAGCGGAAGTGCCTTCAATTTTGAACATGCAACACGCGCATTCGTGAAACACGAATTATTGCATCAAGGCGCCACAATTGACTCAGCCTAGTCATCGTAAAAGGGGGAGAGCCTTCAATTTTTGAACATGCATCAGAAAAAACTGTCAGGTTTCTGTACGTGAGGTTAAAAATGCCCTGCTAAGTTTTTTGCGTATGCCACGCCTCTGTATACAAATTAGGAGGATGGAATATACCTGCCACAAAAATGTTCTTTCTTCAACCTTTTTACGAGTGGTTAGGATCTACTGTTATTATATGTTACATATCGGTGGTGAAACTGCAAGAATGCGTATCTCGGCGGCGGTGTTCCAAAATCTCCGCTCCAATTTAATTTTTTAAGAAGAGACCAAACCAACATCATGGTTGGACATTTCCTTCCATAGAGAATTTTTCCTTTCCAAGGAATATTCTTCAAATAGAGAAGAAAAATCTCCGAAATTCTCAAGAGATGACGTCTAGTGGTTTTTCATGTAAAAATTTCAGTATGACAGGAAGTCTGCAACACCGCAAACCGATAAATGCATTTCTGCAATGATCACCATCGATATTTTACATGATCATTTCTTACGTTGGTGCACACCTGTACCTCTTGTGCTTTATTACTAATTATACACAGAAAATTCCCATTCTTATGTTCTACGTGGAGCCATCATAATTATTCTATCACAGATGGGGCTCATGTCCCCTATGCCGTAAAAGGGTAATGATGTCAAATGAATAGAGCCGCATTATTCGTACAGACTTTGAGAATTAAAGAAAAGCTAAGCTCATTACTTTTGTAAAATTGATTTTAGAGACTGAAGTTCTGGAAAAAACAGTAATATAACGGAAAATGAGACAAAACTATCAAGATAAAGGTATTAAATTCCATCAATAAATGAAGCTTTAACAAACACGGACCATTTTATAACATGAAAGAAATAAGGATTCCTGAAAAATAACAAAATTTAAATTTGCTCACAACTAATCAATAACCATTACCAAATAATTTTTACTAAAAAAAGGGGAAAGAAATCATTGGAGCTATTGCGAGGTTCTACCACAGAAAATGCATCTAGATACAAGTCGTAAGTGTCCATCTACCTCTGAGGTATGGTAGCTATCGAAGATTACCTATACTCACATCAAGTTTTATGGAAGATTTTCTGAAAAGGGAAGAATCCAGGAAGTATTTAAAATACTCTAAGCCATTAAACGGCCCCAACTCGAGAAATACTTCCCTCGGCTCAAGAATTTACCCCCTTTTTTCTTCCCCTTCTCCTCTGTATTGTTTTTGACAAAGAACCCACTCAGCATGATATCTTAAAGCAATGTTGTTATTTGCTGACATATGTTGATATAATGTTACTAATCAAGGATGGAATGGTAAATCAGTAGGTATTGTCCGGATAAGACTGACAATATCAACATTGATGTAAGCCTGATAGACCGGCAATCAAGGAGATGTCAAGAAGTGTCAACCTGATAACAATGTTGACGGGGGCATATCAATATTATGTAAGATTATTGTAATGTTACTTCAACCTTACTATCAATGCTGTTGCAATGTTCAGGCAAGTCCCTGGTAGTAGCACATCAACATTGATGCAATCTTACCTCTCTTATTAAGATGGATATAATATGGCTGCAATGATGATGTGTAGGTAAGATGTGCAATATTACACAAAGATTGTATTAAGGCTCTATGCTGAGTGGGAAGTCCTCAATTTTTAATGACTGGAATTTTTATTTATTTATTTGAATTTTCCACTATCATTGAGATTGGCCTCTTGGTTCGTGTCGAAACAATTAACAACAGGCAAACCCAGATGGTAGTTAGCAGCACAACCTCGCAAGAACTTCGTTCGCGGAGGCGGGATCAACAAAATGGTACCTTTCCCTAGCGTTGTAACAACAATATACAAACAATCTGAAAAATTTAAAAACAGTCGAAACTCGATAACATGAAAATTATAAAACACCGACATAGCTGGTCACAGCGCCGACATCGGCGACTCGACAGCGGTGGCGTGGCGTGCGTTGCGATATATCGATTGATATGCCATTTAAACCTATGGAAAAGGATCGATAATGAGGGTGTTCGCAGCGAACACCTTATTAAACGATTCTTTACCATAGGTTTAAATGGCAGAACATCGATATATCGCAAAGTACGCCACGCCACTGGCACTGCTTGACAGGCAACAGTGTCGGTAAGCATCTGCGTAGGAAGGAGAAAGTCGAACAGTCGGCCAGTTTGACAAAGACTTCCAGTTTTGTCAAGCTGGCTACTTCTTCAAACCTACCTAGTAGTAGGTCGGGCTTAAAGGTGGTTTTGCACAGTGTAAGCCGCAGCCAAACCAAGTTAACGAAGCTTTTTCTACATCACTGGGAGGAAAATTAGTTCTTGGTCGATTCACTATCAAAGTGCAACCGCTGGGGGGCTGACTCGGCTCGGCCGTTTACCAGGGAGGCAGTGACAGCCAGCTATGTTCAGATATACTTTCTCGAAAACTCCTTCTGGAAGTTGACATACCTAATTTAACATTTTATTTTTCATGAAAAGTGTAGCTTTCAGAACGTTTTACTCCCCAGTACCTCGTTTTTAGCACCTGCTTCATTAATTACAGTATGGATTCGGCTTTCATTGTGGTGGGAATTGGATTAGGACAGAGGCTAAGGTGCGTGAAAACAGATTATTCAACTTACAAACATTAAAGGAGAATTACCTTTAGTCGGTGATTCAGTCCACTTTGTGGGTATCGTAGCGTAAACATAGAGTCCCAAACATAATATGATTTTCATGAAAAAGGAAGCCCTGGTAAAAATTGGCAGTAGAATCTGTGTTCCAAAATACCGTAGACCTACAGCCGGCTGTAAGATTTCCAATAGCTTCTATAGCCGGCAACACAATTTCTTATAGCCTTTTATAGCCGATGGCGAGTAGGTAAGCAACAGCCTGGCGATAAAGTGTATGCTAAACGTTACTTATTACGGATGCTAGTACTTAGTGAGTTTTTGGACTACCGCTCTCTTTTTGGGCCGGAGTTTCTTGATTTATTTTGCGAGGAAAGTTTCGTACTTTTGAAGGATGCCTGCCATTTCTAATATGTTGGAGCACCCTCAATTTCGTATGATACTGTGCAATACCTCTGGTGTGAAATAGTTGCTACAAGCGCCGTGGTACGTTGCGGCGAGGAGCGGCAGGCGGGCAGCCAGCGTAAAACGCGCATTGGCGCCTACAAACCTAACAGGGATACTTCACGCATTGCGCAATGCGTGAAGTATCCCTGTTAGGTTTGTAGGCGCCAGTGCGCCGCCGCTCCGCTTTGTGTTAGGCTCTAATATTTAATCTCGCGGTGAAATGTTTGCACACTCTGTATGGATTATTCTCATTTTAATTGATGAAAAAAATATGTAGTAAAGGAAAATATTATGTGCGTTTTGTAAATAATAAGGTGATTCCGTACAAACTTAAGGATTTACAAAGCACACGAATTTCTACACAATTTTTTATAGCCTTTTATGGCCGATGGAGAAAAAGCAACAGCCAGGCGATAAAGTGTAAAGCCCGGCGATAGGAACTACAGCCAGGCTGTATAATTTTTTATCGCTTCGTGTAGCCCGGCAGTATGATTTTTTCCACTTTCTACAGCCAGCTATATGATTTTCTATCGCCTTCGTCAGTCGGCTAAAAGAACTCCCATGGTATTTTGAAACGCAGCTTCTAGGTATCACCAATTTTTACCAGGGAGGATTTTGAATTGAAAAAAAAAGTTGATTTAAGCTAACCCAACGTCGCCTGAAGAAAGGCGACACCTCGACAGTGTACTTGCTTTAAAAGTAAATGGATTAAATAAAGCAAAAGTAGGTCAATTTTGTTGGGATTCTGGTGAATTTAATGTGATTTCAAAAATGAACCAAACTGTCAAAGTCGGATTCATTTGAATTCAATTTAGGATTGTTAATTGTTTTCAGGAACAAATTTATTAATTGTCTGGTTTTGGACTAAGCCTGCTTGCACCGTCTCCCACAAATTTTTGATAGCATTTAAAATAAAGTAGGGATACACCTAGAAGTAGGGAGAAGAAAGGATGTCTAACGATTCACTCAGATGAACCTTATCGTACCTATTTAAAAGAATAGGTGATGACATCTCTATTCAAGGATTAAATTTACCTAAGTAAATTCAAACAAAAGTCCAGAGATAGGCTCAGAAAAAGTGAGGATTTGTGGAAGCACGTACCCCGGTGCGAAACCAGTATCTCGGCTGGATAGTTTTTAAGTCATCCATTATCCCATGGATAAAAATGCATCCCACACTCGAAGAAGAGGTTGGCAAGTCATCAAACCTTTTTTTCTCGAATCCTCGAAGGCGGGGAAATGAATAAAAACTCGAGCGACAATTAGAAAATGAGTGTGTTGTTGTTGTTCGGTATCTTGGTGAGCTGATCCTGTACATTATAAGATAGGCATAACAAACAACACTATCAGCAGGTTGCATCAGCCAGCGTTTTCGTTTCCCTCACAAGGAACACTTCAACAGAGATTGCTAATGGACGGTAGATTCTTTAATAGATAAAAGAATAAAAAAGAAAAGTTTCTCGGAAATTCAATGACAGGGATTGCTGAAATCATACTAAATGATTTTGTTCGTTTGTAGGCTTGTTACGTGGTTACCAAGGTAGGTACTAATACACGTCAAAAGCAAAATCATTCCTGAAGAAATCTGAATCGAATCAGACAAGATTGAGGACATCGGAAAAGTTGTCGATGAGAGCTTCTTTCGATTCATTATTGTCGTCAAAGGAAAAATATTTAAATTTCAACTGTAGGAAGTTGCACCAAGGAAAGGACGAGAAGAAGAAAATATTAAGCCTCGAGTCTGAATACCTATCCTCGTTTTTTCGAGAGAAACAGTATCCTAGATTTAAATCCAACTTATCATGAACATCGTGCATTTATTTTTGCATCTGGAAGAGAACAATGTTGTGGTAAAAAAGTTAATTGTCCACTTTCTTCCCTTTGGACAAGGTTGAGAAAGTGTTTTCATATCTTGGACTTAAGTAGGGTGCAGAAGGAGGTAGGTGCTGATGCTCTTTTTTCTAAGAATATGAAGAGGAACTGTCCACGTATATCTTTAGACCGAGTTAGCAGTCTGGATTTAAGACGATTTCTCTTCTGAGTGAGCATTCTACTAAAATAGTGCTAAAAAAAGACTTGAAAACCTTTGGAATATCCATCTAAATGGGAGTAAGTAAGGGTCTATTTGAGAAGATGTCAAAAATTCATGCATCAATCTACTGTTTGATTTTTAAAAGGGAATTAGGTTTTTGCAGAGTTTTTTTTTTTTTCAGGATTTAGTACAGAACCTAAATTTTGGTGCGCAAAGAATGCTTTAGTACATAATTATACTCAATTTATCTGTACGACCATACCTACCCATTTCCCTATGCACCGACTTGCTTCCGAGTTAAGTTGAACATATTTATGCCAAAAGGAACTATGTGCACGATTGCGCACAAAGGAATAGCGTGTAGCTTAGTTCCTTTTAGCATAAGCACGTCCAGTTATAGAGATAGATGCCTCCGAATGTCGGGCCGCAACCATCGAAATCCCGAAAACCGTGAATTAATTTTTAAAAAATGACAAGTAAAATATTAAAAAAGGAAAAAGACGAGTAAAAATTTTTCAAAATAGTTATCCAAATTACAAGGAAACTTTGAGGAAAATCTCGCAAAAAGATATAGTTCCTGCACCCAGCTCGGCTGAGGGTGCCTTTTGAAGTTGAGCAATGGATTTATAGTCTTAAGCCCCCTTCATGAGCCCCCCTATTTCCCCGGGCCGCGCGGCGCTCAGTGGGCAAAAAACAAGCTTGATCAGCTGAAAGACAGAATTCGAACAGAATGATACAGGTATTCATTACAGCGATTTCCAATCGAAGGATCATAATTTTGAGACGCCTAAACATATTATTTTCATGGATGATGTCCTAACCAAGTTAGATCCAGATACTTTTCTTCTTTGACACACCCAACGCGTCACGATTCATGACTAATTTTAAGACCATCGGGTCCGCGGGAAGTGGATGTGTTTTTTGAGAGTATTTGAGTATTCTTTAATCAATTTTGAGATAGTGATACACAGGGGTAAAGGCATGTGCGGTGGGTAAAAACTCCACCGGTTGCTTCATGCCATTGGTCAATGAAGTTGTACTAATACCAAATTGGAGTTTTCATTTTTGGGTATATTAAGACCATTATTTGATAATACTCAAATGAGACAACGATTCAACTTCCCACGGATCTGATTTTTTCACAAAATTCTAATTGAGCTGATAGAAACGCCACAAATTGGAAATATTCCACGAAAATTCTGGAAATATGTATCAGATTCAAGTCAGAAATTTTAAGGCGGAGAAGCGTTCGATTTTGCCCTCCGAGCGGAGATCTGCGGAGTTTGTCACAGACTCTACGCTTACCCTACGGCGGGAGGGGTGGGGGAGGGGGGTAGGGGTTATCGAAGAACCATGCTTGTGAGGAAAAACCTAACCCCAATGCAGATGAGGG